>QXEO01001841.1:0-437415 GCA_007115705.1 Dactylis glomerata
CAAAAACAGCAGAAAACAGGAAACTGGCACTGTGGCAACTTGTTAATAGGTTAGTTCCGGAAAATGCATAAAAGTGCCACTAAGTGTAACGAAACAATAGGAAAATGGTGTAAAAACAAGCATGGAGCATCAAAAATTATAGATACGTTGGAGACGTATCACTGCTCAGGTTTATCATTGACTTTCTAGCAGCGTCAGCACTCTGTGCCTGCCCCTTCTTCTTGTTCTTTCCTCCATCTTGCACTGGTTGCTGTGGTTGAGGAGCTTGAACCACCCCTTGCCCACCAACACCGCTGTTGTTGTTCGAACTCTGTTGCATCCCAGCAAACTGACCCACTGGCATCTGCATCATCGGATTTAGAGCACCAAAAAACTGAGGCCATTGTCCAATAGGTAGATTCCACAAACCCTGCTGCATCATAGGAAGGGCCCCCTGCTGGTTGGTATCAAGCTAAAAACCCGGCTGCATCATTGGAAAACCCCCTTGTTGGCCGGCGGCAGGCTGCAGACCCCCTCCTCCTCCATAGCAATCAAGATTGGTTGGGGGTGGTACCTGAGATTGCAGATGAACCACCTGCACAGGCACCTGCTGCTTCTGCACCAGAGCAGCTTTTCCGGCGCCACGACCAGCACCACCCCTACCGCCACCTCTGCCCGCGCCATTCATCGCAACCACCTCCGCGTAGGAGATCTTCCCAGTCTCAGCCTTCCACAAATCCCTCGAGAAACTCACTTCTTTCGGAATTGGAAGCCTCTCTCTTCCAACTGGGAAGCGATCAGCGGCTGTGAATGATTTGGATTGGGCTAGCTCTCTCCGCACCTAGACCAGGCGGCCTGGAACCCTAGCCCTAGCTTGACCTCTGCGGGGATGAGGAGAAGCACACTCTGGATTTCTAGAGATCTCCATCACCATTGTCTTGTTTGAAGGCGTATTTTGCCTAGGCGCCACCTGATCACCCGCTGAGATGATGACAGGTGTCGCACATCTGTGATCCATCCGCCTAGGCGACGAGGTCTCCGTGCGCGACCCGCGATCCCCAATCTCCTTCCTCACCGGCGACAGTGGCGCCTCCCTCACCGGAGAAATTGCACGAGCACGCTGAGTTCCAACACAAATCCCTGGCACTACCACCACGCCGCCTCGCCGCCGATCCCACACACCAGCAGGCGTAGGTCGGCTCGGCGACACGATCATGGATGCTGAGCCCCTGGAAGGTCTCTCGCACATGAGCAGATCGCTGGTGGATTTGCCCAGTCTCGCCGGGACAACCTCAGCACCTCTTCGTTTGGAACCGCACAAACTCGCAGCCCCATCTCTTCGGCAGGATCCGCCCAGAGTCGAATCACCACTGCCTCTCTAGCACCCGGAGCACCTGAGCTCCGAGCACGCTCCAACAGCCGCAGCGCAACCAAATCCCTGATCATGAGCAACCTGACGATCCTGAATGATTCGTTCCTTTTCACCACCAGTACCGCCCCCTCCTTCGAGCATCCACCGACAATCCCCAAAATTCTGCAGGATTTCATGGCATCGCCGAGATCTGAGGGGCAAGCACCACAGGCGCTCCATGAGCAGCACCAATTAGCGCCAAAGCACCTTCCACACCCTAGGGGCTTGATGCTGAAGGCATAGCCGCGCTTACAGCCACCTCCATCAACGCCGCCGCAGCCCCGTCCTCCTCCACTCTCGTCAGAGATGGAAACTGGTAGTAGCATGACGACTCTCTCTCCATCCTCCTCCGTGTACCTCGCCGCTAGAGCCTCCACCGCAGCAGGAGATAGCCGAGATCGGACAGGCCTCGACCGCACAGTATGGCACCGACAACTACCGGCGACGAGGTCAGGGATGTGGGCGGGGGTGGGCGTAGAGCGGAACGGCGAGGAGAGGAATGATTAACAATCACATGATGGAATGATTAACCAATAAGAAAAGTAATGTGACGACCATGCTACCAGCGCCTGCAAGTATTGTCTCCTGATAGAAAGAGCAAATATTCCTAGCATATGTAGCAGTGTAGCAAGAAAACTCAAAATGCTTAAGTAATTTACCAAATAAAAAGAAGACATTGGCAATAACAAGTTAACAATCAGCACATCATTTTATCCATGAGATAATTACCACATCAAGACAAGCATGTACTGCCAATGTGTGATAGGTACCTTATTGGTGCTGCCTTGCGCTTGACCGCAAGTCTAAAATAACGGAATATAATATCTTCCTTTCTGCATAAGATTTCTGAAGATGCAAAACAACAGCTAAAAGGAAATGGCACCATTATTCAAACACATTTTTTATATTTCCAAATACTGAGATGACTGACTTATTTCTAGAACAAAACGCTTACCATTAAAATTGTTTTTCAAGGAAGGAAAGATATAAAATTTGTATCAATGGGCTACAGGTTTCACCATAACACACCTACAGTAGAACCTACTTCACATTGTAAAACAAATGCTAGAGATCATATATTCCTATCAATTAAATATCAAACATGTATATGTTCAGATCATATTAATTAAATAGCAAACTAATCAGTACATTTGCACAATGTTTTCATAATTAAACTAATTTCACAATACTTATATGTTCAGAATAGTCAAACAACAAAATAAGCATTAAACACTTGCACAGAGTTCATAATTAAACTAACTTCAGAATACTCTCTGTCCAGATAAATTAAATAGAAAATTACATTGTAAACTTACACAAGATCATAACTAAATCTGATTAGGAGCAGTACAACTTTACAAACTTCCAAATACTCTTTCATAACTAAATCGGTGAGCTAAAAAACAGTACAGGTCTATTTCTTTCATCATGAAAACTAAATAAATCAATGCACTAAAAATGAAGACCATGGTTGATCCTTACGACACCAAGTAGTAGCTGCTGACAAAATGAAAAGGAGGCGGTACACAGAGCATCTTGCTGTCAGGCCGGCGAAGAGAGCGATGTGGCGTGGAGGTGGTGATAGGAGGAGAAGGGAGGGGGTTGCGTTCACGGATGGAGGTGCTGGCAGGTGGCAGCGGTGGAGGTAAGAGGAGAAGGGGGTACGGGGTAGGGGTAGGAGACGGCGATGGAGGAGATGGGAGGTCGGGGCAGGAAGCGGCAGTGGAGGTCACGGGAGAAGAGAGGAGAGCGGAGCTCGCGGATGGGGCTGGGAACAGGTGGTGGTGGCAGTCGGCGGTAGAGCACAAAGGCGATGGGAGGTGGGCGGCGACAGACTGAGGCTGCAAAGGAGGGTGGCGGTCAGCAATAGCGAGGAAGTGAAAGGGGCGACGACCGCGGCAATGGCAAGGAGGTGCAATGGGCGCCGGCTGTCCATTGGAGACGGTAAGAAATGGGGAAATTTCTTAGCTAGGGCTTTGCCTTATCTGCTATTTTTTTTCCTATGGGCTAGCACAGACCGGAAAATACCTAGATATGGCGTGGAACTTTTAGTTACTAGTAGTGCACTTATTTATACTGAATATTTTTACCTTTGTTTACATCTTATATTTTCTACATAAATTCTTATTAAAGTGGTATATAATATTTTAGCACAATCCAAGTCTTCCATTCAAGTGCAACTGAGCTAAATGTAAATCAGATTTTTTGGAAAGAAAGTGAGGTCAGTTGTATTATTTCTATGAAACCACACAACTGCATAGTTGTAATGTTTCTAAGACACTACCCAATTGCACTAAATTTAAGACGCACGTAATTTGCAAACAAAGTGAGCTAGTTAGTTTTGTAGACACCCCTAGATTAGAAAGAAACAAAAAAAAATTGTGTGCCTCGATGGATGAACTTGTTTACTTACATGTTTGTAGGTATTTGTATGAGTTCATGTCTATTTAGGTATCATTAGTATCTTCGTAGAAAGCACCAAAGCATGCAATCTAATAAATATCTTGAAAGAGGTTTTATTTGTTCTTTGAGCAAAAAGATAGTACATGATTGTCTATTTTCGGTAAAGATGATAGAAAATTCTAGATTATATAACCAATACAAGAGAAAGTGCAACAATAAGGCTCTCGGGCTCCACGTAGCCTGTTTTCCTATTTTTAAAAACAAATTTAAAGCTTAAAAAACAGGGCTTAGTCAATGATTAATTCTGTCCATATGCAATTTTTCCAAATGGAACATCAAATATTCTAGCCTAAAAATAATACAAATGTAAATATCTAGGGACATGAACCCTACAGATTCCGAATGTTGTAAAATATTCTGATTTATGTTTTTTGCTGAGCTCAAAATACAATGTATTTGACGTTCAATAATTAACACGGCCGTGGAGTACATAGCTAACTAAATCCATGTGTTTTTCCTGGAATTTTCTGAAACTTTGAAATCTGGATGTTGAAAAAACCATTGGAAACCATCTTTCCCTCGCCCACCGATTAAACTGACCTTTGGAAGCCTTCTTTCCAGCCGACGTGCGGCTGCTCCTTTTGGCCACAATGGGATTATTTTTCCGTGCAAAGACTTAGCACAGAAGCAGACGCAGAGTTCAACGGTATATATTTGGCCATTTGCAATCCGGAAAGTAGACAGCGAGAGAAGCGGTTGTTGCAGACGTGTGGTACTGCATGCACTGCCACTAAATTAATCAAGCCAAGTTAAAAAAAAACATCTTGAGCAAACGAACCTACGCGTCCTGTTGCTGAATCCTGAACGGGAGGGTTCCGACGGCACGCGTTGAACGCGTAGCCAAGCCACGTACGGCGGCTTCCTTTTCCCAACGCCTGTGAGCTCGCCGTTAAGCTCGCCGTCGCCGTCGCCGCCGTCGCCGCGCCGGTGGTGGTGGTAGCCATGAATGAAATCCCTCCAGCGCGGTTTAACGGTGTGTTGGGGAGCCCCGTCGCCGTCAACGAGCCATGTTGACTCTTCCTTCCACCCAAACCACAGAACACATGGCCCCCAACAGCAGGTGCCCTTCTCCCCTGCGAACCAAACCTTCCATTCCGCGCTGTCTCGCTCCCCCAGCCTAGCCACAGCAGCCGACACCGCGGCGGCGGCGGCGGGAGGAAGGCAGGAATCTCGCCCTTTGCTTGCGCGCCAGGTGAGCAGCTCCGCCCTCCTCCTCATCCTCCTCCCCGCGCCGTTCTCATGGATCTGGACGAATCGAGCGCGTTGTTCCTTTGGTTGGCTGCGCTTATCTGTTCCAACAGTTTACGCTTTATTATCCTTAGCAGTTAAGGCAAGGGGCAACCCCCGCCGCCTCCCCATCCGCGCAAGGCAACCCCGCCCCGGTGGCGCCGCTGCCGAAGACCTGCCCCCGGCGGCCTGGCCGCGTCCGCTTCCGGCGCTCGCGGTCGGTTCGCAGAGGAGATAGCTGTGCGAACTACTCGGAGATTTAGCATCCAACTTCAAATCCTGCAGGAGGATGAACGCCCTATTTTGGTAAAATCGCTAGATTGCTATGCTTTGCCATGTACGTATTCCAATGCTTTAGGCGATTCTGAGATAGGCATGTCTTCAGATACAGGGAGCACTATTTTGGTGCCAGTCTACTACTTCTCCTTCGGATGCTCCCCTAAAGTTAGGGGCCGAGACGCCAGAGTTATATCTAACTATACCATCAGTGTGCTTTCGGTTGGTTTCTGGACGTTTAATGCGTGCCGATTTCGGTAAGCAATAGCTGTTGCAACGTATGTTTTGCAATATTTTCCCATGTTACCGTCACCGCAAGCTCGCAAGTTTACGATGTTAGGATTGATCGCAGTTCATGCGATGACAGGAACTCAAAGAAATCACACATGCATACAAGCTATTGCGAGAGTTGTATCCAAACTACTCTTAATGTTTCTGGAATCCTAGATACAACCATAGATATGAGCCATTTCAGGTTCCCCTGATGCACCGTGTAACCCTCAATAGTACCGTGTACTAGAACGATGTGGGTTTGTGTTTATAGTAGGATACATTGTGCAGAGCAATTAATGCTTGTATCTTGTTTGTTCTTTGTGCTGCTTAAACTCTATTGTTTGCTGTTAGGGCCTCATATTCTGAACTACTAGTACTAGGCTTCTAGCACACAAATCTGTTGCAAAAGTAGCTTCGATTTCTTGGAGGTTTCAAGTGTTAATTTCATGGGATAGACACATCTTAGATGATAGACCGTGGCTGTGCTGTTGGTCATTTAACTCTCTTATGAACACGTTTTTCAGTTATATCCCCTTCTATTCACTGGATAAAGAACTGGCTGCAGAACTGACTGCAGAACTGGTTGATTATGATGTTTATGTACACAAGTTGTTAAAAAAAATATTTCCAGAATAGCCGAAAGACTGAAATGGTATGATATTATAAGGGGGACTAATGCCACATTATATGACATGTTTTCTAGTTCATTGCCCTTTCTGCTGCATTTTCAACATTTGCCAAAATTATTTTCTTTCTGTAGTTCGTGCACCGGTAAGTTTGAGTTGGGACTTGCTTTTTTGTCTACATGTGACTGATGATCGTTTATTTTCTTTTGGACCTGTTTTTGTTTATGCAGAACTGCGTGGCCAATAATATGTTAGTCCATCTACAAAATCATACAAGACAGCAAAAATTCCTGTGGAACATGGTCTGAAAGTTAAATAGGTTCCCCTTATATTGTGAAGGAAGATTTGGAAGAGGTCAAGATTGCTTATACTATCAAACTGCTTCCTGCCGAATAAAATGGCCACTAATGGTAATGGAAACCCCAAAGCTGATATTCAAGCAGTAGAATCAAGAACACCAGAAAGTGAACCTGAAGCCACAGGCGTCAATAGTATTTCCACTCAGGATGCTTCACGACAGGGAAATGAGCGGAGTGGGTTTCTGAACTTTCTGAATCGCTTTTCTGGTCCCCACTTAAGGAAGCTGGGTCCTTCCCCTTCAGTCAAGTTTCGACAGCTCGCACTTGAGCGGGATGAGTTTTCACGTTCTATCCATTCTGATAACCATGGTAATCATGAGCATTTCCATTTGGTCAGGAAAATTAACTGGGGCCATCTGTGGGTAATGGGCAAGGATTGGATAAGGCAGCCTATGAACATGGCCCTTTTTGTTTGGATTGCTTGTGTTTCTGTATCTGGTGCAATACTCTTCATGGTTATGACTGGAATGCTTAATCACGCTTTGCCTAGCAAAGCACAAAGAGATGCCTGGTTTGAAGTGAACAACCAAATATTGAATGCATTATTCACACTCATGTGCCTTTATCAACACCCGATGCGGATCTATAACTTGGTGCTCTTGTGTCGATGGGACCAAAAGGACATTTTAAGGCTTAGGAAAGTATACTGCAAAAATGGGACATATAAGCCTAATGAGTGGATGCACATGATGGTGGTTGTAGCCTTTCTTAATTTGAACTGCTTCGCCCAGTATGCCTTGTGTGGTCTGAACATAGGATACCGCAGATCTGAAAGGCCTCCTCTTGGTGTTGCTGTGGCTATTTCTTTTGCATTTGGCGCGGCGGCATTCGCCAGTGTGTATAATATTGTCAGTCCTCTTGGGAAGGATTATGATGCGGATGAAGAACTGAGAGAAGCTGATCCAGAAGCACAACTTGTCGTCACCTCAAGTGAAGGCACCAAGCCAGCAACTTCACGGAGCTCGCTTGAGAGGAGATACTCTTTTCTTCAGACCGAAGAGCACCGTTTTGTAGAGAGTAGGCCTGAGTGGGTTGGTGGACTTGCAGATTTCTGGGACAGTATAACTATTGCATACTTGTCGATTTTCTGCAGTTGCTGTGTTTTCGGATGGAATGTGCAGAGGCTTGGGTTCGGAAACATGTATGTCCATATTGCAACATTCCTGCTGTTTTGCCTAGCTCCATTCTTCATCTTCAATCTGGCAGCTGTCAATATTAACAATGAAACCCTGCGAGAAGCACTGGGGCTCACTGGAATTGCACTTTGCTTTCTTGGTTTGCTGTATGGTGGCTTTTGGAGAATACAGATGAGGAAGAGATATAACCTTCCTGGAAACACCTTCTGCTGCCGTAATCCCGACGTTACAGATTGTTTCCAGTGGTTGTGCTGCTGCTCATGTTCTCTAGCTCAGGAGGTGAGAACAGCTGATTATTATGATATTGCAGAGGAAAGGTCATACAGAGGACAAGTAACTGAGGAAAGTCAGCGTGTGATGTCCCCGTTGCGTCGTGAAGACGGTTTGCCACTTTTCAAGTCAACTCCAGCTTCACCATACAGGAGTAGCACACCTGGTCAGTCAATTTTCATCATGGAGAGTCCATCAGCTCCGCGGAGGTCATCGGGTGCAACCCCTCTTGACGGTTCACCGGCAAGAGGCGATAGGGCGATGAAAGCGCCTGCTCCATCTGTTTTACACAGAGAAGGTGGAGATGAATCATAGCATCTGGCGACCCAACAAGGCATGTGCCATGATTCTACTCTGTCCGTGGAGATGAACCTGTATATTTGTTGTAAAGGGAAAAAAACTACCGTGCGCTGCCTTTTTCATCTTGTGGCTGATTTTTCAGTGTGCACTCGCTCCTCCTTAAGAGATGTACAGAGTATCCAGTTCTGCTCTGTTCTGTAATTCAGTAAGATTTCTGGAGTGCAGACTTGCCTTTTAAGGTGAAATGGCGTGATTGGTCTCTGTATGTTTATTGGAGTATTTTGGCTGGAGAGATGATGGCTAACAACTGAATGTGACGCTGCCATCAATCTCTTTCGGTACTTGCAATAGTAACAGTGACCTTGTCGTCTAACTTCCTACAGTAGGTTCTTACCAGGCTATTCTGTTCTGCTCAAACGTATGTTCATTAACCTATTTTGTGCTCAGCAATCATAAACCTGATGATCGGACCATAAACCTGATGATCGGACGACCATTTCGCTTCCAGATTCGGCATCAAAATATTCATCCGGGAGTATCCAGTTCTGCTCTGATCTGCAATTCTGTTAGATTTCTGGAGTGCAGACTTGCCTTTTGACGTGAAATGGCGTGATTGGTCTTTGTATGTTAGATTTTTTGGCGTGATTTTGCTGGAGAGTTGATGGCTAATAACTGAATGTGACGCTGCCATCAGTCTCTTTCAGTACTTGAAATAGTAACAGTGACCTTGTCGTCTAACTTCCCAGTTTCTTACCAGGCTGATCTGTTCTGCTCAAACATATTATGTTCATTAACCTACTTCGTGTTCACCAATCACGAACCTGAAGAATCGGACGACCATTTCGGCATTTCATTCCCAGATTCGGCATCAAAATCTACATCCGAGACACGCCACGCGCTACGTTTGACATCTTCAGCACGTCAATCCATTTCACTTCATCATCCAGCGTTGAGAAAATCGACACATCTCCCAGTCCCATACCCTGCCGAGTCAATGAAAGCCACACCCCCAACATGCACCAAATTAAGATCGCTAGCTTAGCAGACCAAGATGGCGTCCATCCATCGGGACCGGTTCTCTTCTCACCTTGAAGTTCTCGATCGATCGGTTCAACCATTTTGACGCGATAATGACAGCTCCTCTCTCTTGCATCTCTTTGAAGAGAGAACGTGCGGAACAGCCTGCACGTTTCTGCTTCCCCCCGGGAGGCAGTTTCCCAGAAAGTTTTCAGTTCCGACGGTGTTCCGACGGCGAGGGGCGCACTGACTTCTGGTGCGCATCCATGTTTGCTGGACTCGTCGTCGTAGAGGTCTCGTAGAACAAGATGCATAATAGTACTTACTTAAAACATGAATTGACTATGTTTAAAGCTTGCCAAATTTAACACCGGACAGAACAACGTAGCGTTGTTTGCCGGTTTGTAGCCTGTGGAGGGGTTTGCGAGGGTGTGGATGGAGGTGGTCGTCGCTCCGTGGTGTGCTCGATGGACGTCGGGGCAGCAGCCTTGGATGGTGTATGTGCGTCGAGGCGGCGGCCTCGGGATCCATGGCTGGCATATGCTTCATGGGGTGGAGCAGCTGCTTACATGGTTGGGTGACTGTCTTATATCGTCAGTGCGACGAGCCTGTTGGCTCGGTCGACGCTGTCTTTGAGGAGGCAGTTTGACTTTTAGGCCGGGGCGACGGCCCTGAATATTGGTGCGACATCCGTGGTCTACGAGCAATTTCTTGTGCAGCTTGGGCTGCGGATGGCTGGGTCCTGCGGCGTTGGGGCTCGAGCTCGAGCGGTGGTACTTTGGGACGGCGGCCCTGGAAGGTGGTGTTGGTGGTCTGCCGGGCGTGGTAGAGCAGTTGGATGTCAGGGCGGCATCCCCGAAGGCTCTCAGTGCTGAGTGCATCGAGACCTTATGTCGTGTGGGCGACGAGGTTATCTTGATGCTAGTCGTCGACATTGTGTGGCGCAGCTCTTCTGGAGGGTTGTTGGAGTGTCCCGTGTTTGCTCCTTCTAAAGCATACACGGCGTCTTCTCTTCGGCTTTGGTGGGAGATCGTCTTGTCTTGGTTGGGTGATGATGGGTGGGCTCTGCCTCTGTTGTATCGGTTTTAGCCCGATTTTTTGTTAATTAACCTGTAACTCTCTTCTTCTTAATTAATCAAAAAGGTAAAACTTTTGCCTTGTTTAAAAAAACATTTTCAAATCTTTGCAGCACATTCTTGGATTTAACATTACCTGATACAATACAAAGCACACGTCGCAGATGCACCGTGCTCCAGCAAGGGTACACACGGTGACACGGAGTGATGGTGACGAAACATTCAAACCTGCCCATAACAACATGCACGTTAACAATGGACGCATCGTTACCAGGTCGATCGACCACGCGTATTTACCTACTTCACCCGTGCATCTTGGATACATTTGTCACGATTCGGCAAAAAACTGAACAACTGGCTTGTAAATTACGATATATATAAAGCCTGAAACATGACTGGGTAAATTCAGATAGTAAGTTGTGCATCTCGGATACATTTGTCACGAGTCGACATGGACGTCCAGGTGAGCAAAGAAGTGAACAAATGGCTTGTAAATTACGACACAAGGACTGAAACATATTCTTTGAGAGTAGTATAAAGACTGAAACATGACTGGGTGAATTTAGAGAGTAACTCTCCAGTAACTGAGCAATCAAAGAAGAGGTCAGTTGACTATCACCATAGCTCCACATATGCCAACATTCCGTCTATAGAATAACCGGCCATTGTGACTTCTTCTGCCAACGTTGAGAACACAATTCGGGAATAATACTCTCTAGACAGTAGACGTCGTTGAGTACCGAATAGCATATTTGTGAATCATACATATTGAACCGGTCAAGTGATTCAAAACAGATGAACTGTTCTAGAAGACAAGGTAGAAATATAAGCATCTAAAGAGTGGCAGATGAGTAAACAACGCCATAATTACTCACTTGCTCATCCAACCAATATATTTTGCTGAGAAGAAGTGTTTTATTTATTATCAAATCGGTTTTTAATAAACATCAAGCACGATATAGACACACTCACAATCTTACACCACCACACACGCATTCACACACACACACATACACGCTCACTTAAGCAGATTCATTTAGATCGCTAAGCATGATGGGATTAATGATGCCATAAAACTTTAGGCTTTGCATTACTGATTATAAGCTACTCCCTCCGATTCATAATAAGTACCACGGATTTACCAAATGCTAGTTATAGAGCCATTAGAGTGTAGTTACCATTTGTTGTTGTGGGGTCCCGATAGTGAACAATTGGTCGGGGAAAGATAGAGAACATATCTAGTGCTCCTGGGTATTTGAGTGCTACGTGATTTCAGGCAAATTTGAGCCATTGGGTATGAAACTGATGGCTCAAAACGATGTTCGTGTGTAGATTCATAAAAGACCCTAATTTCAACAGAAACCAATCCGCACTTCACCCAAGTTAGATTTCATCCTAGACACATTTTGCATATAGACCCTTGTTCGTTACAGAATTCAACCAGAAATACATATATGCAAATGAACCAGACTCTGATCGGAGTGCGGGTTGACTTCGGTTATAATAAAGGTTGTTTTATGAATCGATCGACCAACAAATTCTGAGGCCATCAGTTTCCAATCCAACGGCTCATAGTAACCTGGAATCATGTAGCACTCAAATGAACTAGAGCACTAGAGATGTTCTCGGGTAAGATAGGTGGCAACAACAGTGATGTAGTGGTGATCGTTGATACTGCCCTCATCCTGGTCTACGATGGTCAATGCCTTCTTATCCGTTAGCGCACTTTTAGGGTCGGCGTTGTGATTTGTCGTGGTTTACACGTATTTGGTCATGACAAGAGCATTATCACATATATGTCACGTGTTGCAGCCAGAGATGTGATTTAGGTACTTTTCCCAACACGGTCAGTGGTTCAATCTTTGCGTTACATTGCTTTGGATCTACCTGTCGTGTTAGGATTTTTTTTCCTTATAGTTTAGCAACTTAGCTTTTATTAGAAGGTTTGTTCGACTATGTGCATGCTTAGTACGGTTTGATTGTGTATATTCTTAATATAAACCAAGAACTTGATATCCTTTGTGTTTGTATCACCTATATTAAATGAGAAGAAATACATTTAAAAAAGAGATAAGGTACTATATATTTCTAAGTTGCTTGATTTTTTAAATCTTAATAGCCATTTCTATTTCCTTTTGTCAGTATGTATTCACAATTTCACATATAATCATCATGACTAAAAAAATGGAAGTAACCATCTTGCCGAAGTTGCAAAATTGCAAAAGAAATTGCAATTGATGTTTAGCGCGCAGGAGTATCAATTTTTGAAACATGTGTTATTTCCTTTGTCAATCCGTCGACTGAAACATAAGCGACTTCTGCTTCGCAGGGCAAGTCTCCTGCTGGCCGCTGATCACTGTACTGATTGAGCTTAAATTACAACTAATCAGATCAGCACATTGTGGTTGGCCAAGCTCATGATCCTCAACGACGGGAACTAGTCAGCGAAACGATCCAGGACCGCCACTCCCTCCGCTCACCCAAAACCATACCCGCCTGCGCAATACCTCCTCCAAAGAGGCCCGCGTTCCGCCACGTCAGCGCTCAAGCGCCCACCCATTGGTGGGTACAAACCATACTTGCACCCAGGTCGCAGCCGCCAGTCAAAGGCCCCCGGCTTTGACCGGTCCACGGTCAAATATTCAAACTTCTATATAAGCCTCAGCCAGTCCCGACCTGGAGAGTCATCGCTCACCATCGATCCATCGTGCTCTGTGGTCTGTGCGCTCCTCTCCCTTCCTCACCGTCTTCATCTTCCTCGCCTCCGGTGACCTCGACAGCTACGTACGAGCTAGCTCCGGTGCAGGCTTGCAGCGCTGGCCAACTCGGGACCCGTCTCGCTCGCCTACCCGAACGCCTCGTTCTCTGCTGGAGGCTGCAGCGGTGGACAAGTGCCGTCGAAATCCATGGCCATGACGCCGCCGACCAACTTCCCTCCGGCGTCGCCGTCGTCGTACTTCAACAACATGTCCGCCGGCTTCCTCGACTCGCCGATCCTCCTCACCCCCAGCGTAAGCACGGCGACCTCTGCGCGCGCGTGCGTGCAACTCCGAAATGGGCGACTACATAAGCATGATTTCGTGTCTGTGGCTGACGTTAATCGTGTGTGTTTCAGTTATTCCCATCGCCGACGACGGGCTCATTCCCCTCGCAGCCGTTCAACTGGATGGGGACGGCGCCGGAGAACGAGGGCCTGCTAGGAGGCGTGAAGGACGAGCAGCAGAGGCAGTACTCCGGCTTCACGTTCCAGACGACCGCGCCGGTCCCGGCGGCGGTGGCCGGAACCAACGCGGTGGCGTCCTCCTTCATTCAGTCGTCCATGCCGATGGCTCAACTGGTAAGAAATTAAGCTTATCTGATCGAGATCAATCATGCATGCAAAGCTAAGAGAACGACCCTTGCATTATTGCATACGTTGACTCAGATATAGGAACCGGCCGTAGTTTCTGGCTTGGAATACTTGGGCCCACTTACCAGTGCCACGCTTACACATAAGTTTCTCTGAGGTCATCTCTGGACTTGTTCACAATACACATAACTTGTCTTTATGCGAAGATCACATACACATTATCTCCATGCAGATCTTTTAAACATTTCTTATTTTACATTATTCATACCGCTTGATGCTGACTGGTGACCTTACAATGACCAAATAGGCCATGTCGTGTCACGCACTCCCCGTCTGTCTTATTACAAAATTATTATGAATCGCAATAGTCAACCTTGTCCTACTCTAGGCTAAGTCAAAACCAGTGCACCAATTGTGCATGTCCACGTACGTAGGTGATGTCTAACTCTAGCATTCCGCTATTGCAGGGGCAGGACTCGTACAACGGCGACCAGCAACAGCCGTGGAGCTACCAGGACGCGGGCACGGACGGGATGACCACGAGGCCGGCGAGCTTCAGCACGCCATACGAGGCGCCAGACATGGGCGGCGGCAACGGCGGCTACAGCGCCCCGGTGTCGTCGTCGTCGGGGTACGGCCGCGTGCAGAGCCGGCGGCCGTCGTCGGACGACGGCTACAACTGGCGCAAGTACGGGCAGAAGCAGATGAAGGGGAGCGAGAACCCGCGCAGCTACTACAAGTGCTCCTTCGCCGGCTGCAGCACCAAGAAGAAGGTGGAGCAGGCGCCCGACGGCCAGGTCACCGAGATCGTGTACAAGGGCACGCACAACCACCCCAAGCCGCTGAACCCGCGCCGGAGCTCCCTCTCCGTCCCGGCGTCGGCGTCATCGTACGCCCCGGACGCGTCCAGCGACGCGCTCTCCGGCACGCCCGAGAACTCGTCCGCGTCCTACGGGGACGACGAGACCAACAATGGCGTGAGCTCGGCGCTGGCCGGACACTTCGGCGGTGGCGGCCAGGAGTTCGACGACGACGAGCCGGACTCCAAGAGGTGGAGGAAGGACGGCGACGGCGAGGGGATGGCGCCGGTGGCCACCGGGAACCGGACGGTGCGGGAGCCGAGGGTCGTCGTGCAGACCATGAGCGACATCGACATCCTCGACGACGGCTACAGGTGGCGCAAGTACGGACAGAAGGTGGTCAAGGGCAACCCGAACCCAAGGAGCTACTACAAGTGCACGACGGCGGGCTGCCCGGTGCGGAAGCACGTGGAGCGCGCGTCGCAGGACCTGCGCGCCGTGGTCACCACCTACGAGGGCAAGCACAACCACGACGTGCCCGCCCTGCGGGGGAGCGCTGCCGCCGCCGCGCGCTACCGCGCCGCCGCGCCGATGGCGCCGGCCGCGAGCTACCACCATGGCGGCGGCGGCTACTCCAGCCTTCGCCCGGACGGGTTCGGCGCGCCGGCGCAGGCCGCGGACCAGAGCGGCGGCTTCGCGCTGTCCGGGTTCGACTACAGCGCGCCGTCGTCGTACTCGTACGCCGGCATGCAGCAACAGCAGCAGCAGAACGACGCGATGTACTACGACGCGTCGAGAGCCAAGGACGAGCCGAGAGACGACATGTTCTTCGAGCAGTCGCTGATGTTCTGATCACTGAAACATTTCCATCCTCAGCACCGATGGAAGCCGAATGACAGGAAATGGGTACAAATCTAGGAATGTTGTTCTTTTTTTTGACTGTGTGGATAGGTCTCCGGTCACGTTTGTTCAAATATTTTTTTTGGAGGCCACGGCCATGCTAGCTCTGGTAGCTGCCGAAATGGTGGTGACACAATGGCCTTCAGTTAACACTTTGCACAAAGCAAAAATTGAGTAGGAAATAAGACAGTAGTGCAGCCGATTAAGGTTTTTTTCCCGGCAGTTAAGACTAGCTGACTGCCTTTTCCTCTCGGTGAAAATTTGTAATCATTTAGTTAACAGAAGTTTGAAAATTGTAGTCATACAGTTAACAGAAGTTTGAAAATTTTACTGTCACAGTTGATCTATCCGCGTTGTTTCCCAAGAGTCAAGTCAACAACATTTTGGCACGCGCTTGGCACATGCCTGAAGCTGAAGGAAGCTAGCTATACGGTACTACACTGGTACAGCTGGCCATTTCCTTGGGCATAAATCCGGTCGGGCAGCCGCGAGACAATCTCGTCGCCAATTTCGGACCGGTTGCAAGCTCGCCGGCGGCGACACGTCAGGCTCAGGCAGCACCGTCTGTCAAACTACTCCATCTGAATGCACGAGATTTTCGCTGGGTGACCGGGCGGCTCCTGGACGACCTGACGGGATGCAAATACGGTGAACATCAACTCAAAGCAGAATCTTTAGCCGCGTAGCATCTTTTTAGTAATCACATTCTCCACGCACTGTATTTTAGCCGGCCAGTAGACCAGCGGTGAAAACAATCGAGTTATTCGCTTTAGAAAGAAGTCACAGATATTACTCAAACTTGCAACAAAAATCAGTTCACTCACCGTACAACGGAAATACTCTCTTCGACCCATAATACTCTTCGCTAATGTTGATGTATCTAGACATATTTTAGTGTTAGATACATATGTATTAGCGAAGAGTAATATGGGTCGGAGGGAGTACGATTTTAAGGTCACTCAATACGAATTGGTGCCTCACAGACGGTCATTGATCCTTGTGGCGTATCGTACATGCCGATGTCACCATTTTGTCAAATATGACTCGTCATCGGGATCGTGGGAGGGGTGGGAACTGGTACTGGATATCTGAATTATCTGATATTTGTATTTGAGAAAATAAAAATGATCATGATAATATTCAAATTCAGATGAATATGAAAATGGATGTGGTAAATATCCGATTCGTTTTATATACAAATACAAAAATAAGTGTGATATTGGATTTTGAACTAAATGTGGAGATGAAAATAGGTATATCCATATTCGAATAAAGTTGTGTTAGCCTATTTTAATAATTCTATCTCGATGTACCAATTATTCAACAAAAAATATTAACAAAATTGTCAAATCTATTTTTCTATGACTGACCTTGAAACTATTGTGTATTATGTTATTATAAAGTTTACTCACATAAGATACAAGTCTATTATTTTGTTATTCATATCCATTTCGAATTGCAAAAATATCTGATCTGCATCCGTATTTGAGTAACATCTTCTCCGTATTCGTATTCGAGCAACATCCGCTCCGCATTCATATTCGACAACATCCGTATTCACATCTATATTTGTTTAATAATTATACCGTTAGAAAGTATAAAAACTGAAGTTTCTATTGATATTTTTATATATATAATTTATGTCACTTTTTTCTGAAACAAGGCAAAAGAGTGACCATTTTCATTTAATAAGAAGAGAGTTTAGAAATCACACAAACATGGCCAAAAGGCTAAAATAAACAAAAGGCCTACTCTCGCGGCATTACAATACTAACGGCCTTTGCAGCGGCAAGACTTCAAAGGGCGATTTTCTCCTTAATTTTTTGGACTATCATTGTTGATGTGGATACCTAATAAACTTAGAAGGAATGAGTATTCATGTTGTACATTAATTGAACTGATTTTGCGGGACAAGTTCGAGTTCTCTATGGATTTTCTCTTCGATTTGGGTTTACTAACCTATGTTCGGGTCCCCATCTCATCGTTCCGTCTCCTCAGCCGCCGCTCCAAGAAAACAGCCGCCGCCTCCTTCACCTCCTACTCCACCATAGATTGGTTCCCCCTCCTCCGGCCGGCCTCGCTGGCGTAAGAAGGGGTGGGGAACCTATTCTATGTGTGGAGGTTTCAGTAAAAATAGTATTTTGTTAGTAGATTAAGTTAGGGTTTGGTAGCCATCTTTTGTTGGTCTCCATGTCAATGGAGATAACATCGTTTATAATAATTAATCTTTGATTCTTCCTTTGACGATGAGAACTTTTTCTCGACGTCAACGGCAGTGTTGGAAGATTAAAATTCTCTAGGTACGGTTATTTGGATCTTGCTTCGCCAGATCGATCTTGGATCTTTTCTCATGGTCGCCACAAGGAGTATTATCCTCGCAATAATTTTCCCGTCTGCTACGTCCTCGACAATGGAGATTCATACTCTCGACTCCCCAACGACGTCGACCAAGTTGTTCGGATATATCGCTCTGACATGCTGGTGTTGGTACTCTTGCCGATGTTGATTAACTACTTCAATGGCTGCGCGCGTGCACATAGTCTTAGTATTGCGGCTCAAATTAAAATTATAGAAGAACCTTCTTTGATATTTATAGGTTTATGGTTCAGTTTTATTCGGCTGCCTTCTAGAAAATACAAGATTATGTCATGGAAGATTATTTTATAATTGCAGGAGAAAGCTTATATATCTCTACCATTGACTATTTACTCTTATAAATATATGTGGTATTGATTGTAAAAAAAATCATCAGCACCCACAACAAAAAATTGTACTTCCTCCTTCTCAGTTTATAAGGCTTGCACGTGTATCTAGGTTATTAATTTAACTAACTTAGTATACAATAAATATTATGAAAAATATATCAATAAAAACTTTAGATGCTCTATTTTCTAATGGTATAATTTTTATACTACATAGTTTATTTTATGTAAGTTAAATTGACTACCTAGATGTACACGAAGCCTTATAACCTCAGAAGGAGGGAGTAGTACAACGCAGGACATCACGCGAATATAGAAATCAACTGAACTCGGGCTAAATTCTGTTTGTACAGATCAGATCTTACGATCCATTTTGTTTTCAATTTCCACATGGACTTCCGAGCCAAAAACACAAGCCCCAAAAAGAACACCTACAGTCGCATCAGGAGGATTCAAGAGATCGAGCATTCGAGCTGGCGCAGAACCCAAAAGCCTCCTCATCGATCGACCAGTTCATCATATTCACAGCGGAAGATCGAAGAACTAAGCTATCAGAAGAAGAAGGAGAAACAATCAAGCGTAAGGAAAGGAAAGCCCGTGTTGCTTGCTAGTCCGAGGGCTCCTCCTCCGCTATGCTCTCCAGCCGCGGCCGCCATACGCCGGCGCGGGCGCTGCTGCTGCGGCGCCGCCGGTGGGCCGTCTCCCGCTTCTCGGACAGGAGCTCCCTCAGGTAGTTATCCTGCTCCGCCGTGCTCGCCGGCGCGGCCACCGCGCCGCGGCTCTTGCGGTGGCAGTGGCCGTGGCGCCGCTTGGCCTTGTCCGCCTGCGCCGGGCACGCGCCGTGGCCGGCGTGCTGCTTCGGCCGCTTCAGCTCGGGCGCCGTGGTGGTGGGGATGAGGAAGTAGATGCGGCCGCGCCTGAGCTCGGAGTCGGGCGACACGATGACGATCCTCCTGGCGGCGCCGGCCGAGCCCGCCGCTGTGAGCGCGTGGCTGGGGTGCGCGGCGAGCACGTCGGAGGCGATGAGCGGGCAGGTGAACTCGTCCACGTGGCCGCTGAGGTGCACCACGCGGACGACGTCCAGGGCGCCGCAGGGGAGCATGCACGCCAGGCAGCACCGCAGGCTGTTCCCCATTGCCGCCTCCTTCTTCTGCTCCTCTTCGCCGGCGTCTGACTGCTGCTGCTCTGCTTCGTGCGCGCGCGTTGTAGCTCTGTCTTGCTTGGCTCACTTTGAGACAGACAGTTATAATGAAGGGTGTGGCTTGGGTCGGCCCGGCCTGTCTTGTGTATATATAGAGCTGTTTTGGAGTGGGGAGCTTTGTGCATGGTGTTTTGAAACAGCTATGCAATGGGTACATGTACAATCTCACACTGAACAACGAACATGGAGACAGTTTTTGTGCGAGGGTTGTTCAATAAATTATCATTCTTGTTTCTCCACAAGATTGATAACTTGATAAATGATAAGTGATCATAACATAGTGAATATTAGAATAGGCAGTACAACTTGATTTATTTTCGCTCTATGGAAATGAAAATCCATCCAAAAAATCTTAGGCCAAAATCTTATTTTACATTTATCAAATCCAAACCCTTTTTTTTGCCATAAAAATGAATTTGTATGCAAAGCTTGTAGTTATAATAATTTTTGTCATAATTTCATGCTTAAATTTTAAAAAAGGGAGATCTCAGGACCATATGCTAAATGCATGGAAAATAAAACAAATTGTGTACTAGCCTAGATACGCCCTGGAAGGTGATTAGGTGAAAGGGGTTAGACGATGCTGAAAAGGGCACACAACGTTAGGAACCCTAGCACATCATCGGTCGTAAACATATTACTCTATAGGCCGCAACCTCAACATCGAAGGCCTAGGAACATCGACACTCGGAATGTATTCAAACTTTCAAACTTCTTGATGCCACATCTCCCCTTCTTTACCAATTCTATGTAGGCCCACCTGTGCAGATGGAGTGATGTCACCAAAGACAAAATCTCTTCTGTTTTGCCATAGCATCCAGAAGAATAGGGTGATCATTGTCAAGAGATCTCATAGATGTGTCGTTTCCACAGACCTCGAAGTCCACTGGCCTAGTAGGCCACACTCCATTCGGAATGGTGCCACGCTCGAAGGATCTCCGCGCGGACCTAATGCGCAAAGACACATCCCAGGAGCAAGTGAGCTAGGGTTTCTTTTTCCTGGTCGCATAATGGGCATCGCGGTGATCTCGACGAGCCGCACCAATCCACCCCACTAGAAAAACTCATAGCTGCGGTTCATGATAAGCATACGACCTACGAATCTAAAATTAATCATCTTAATACACTCCGGGATTACGGTTTATTTTCGCCATGGGAGCTTTAGGTTTATTTTCGTAACGGGTTATGTGACTAGTACACTCTCCTTGCCAATCATCATAAGTTCATAACTATGTACCTATCAATAGCCACAGGAAAGCTTCTCATTAACCTCACTTGCTAAAAGATACTCCCTCCAATCAGAAACAAGTGTTGGCGGCTTAGTATAAACTTTATACTAAGCTAGTACAAAATTACCGACAATTATTTCCGACCGGATAGAGTAATAAATTGGGATAGGGTAGTATATTGGAGTGCACGTAGCAATATTTGGCATGAACTATATCCAGCACAAGCAAGACAAAAAGTGCACCACGCATCAGGTTCATTGCGCTTGCTGGCTGCTGCGCAACTCCGTTGTTTACTCCTCGGCCTCAATGGCAACTTCCTTTTTTGCCCTGTCTCAGATGCCTTTTGGGGAATCTGTCACTAGTTTTTACAAGCCATTATTCAAGAACCAAGACAGAAAGGAGTTATAATTAGCGAGGCATAATGCGATTTCGTGCGGGTCTAGTAGTAGTAAACCGGTTGCTGCTGACATGGTTTCTCAAGAAGGGAAGCTGCTAGGAAAGCTGTCCGTTCCTCTAATGATAGGGGAATAAACCCCGTGCTCATTATCTGTTAGTACGATCCTGGTGAAGAACATTCCTAGTAGGAGGAGAACGGCAGCACATGAAGCACTTGAAATTCCTCCTTTTTGACGATTCGTTGGAAATTAGGCTGGAGAGTTCATGTCTTCAATTTGTTCACCATTTGAAACAAGAGAAGTTTGGCCTGTTTCTTGCGAGAATTTCTCTGTCATCCATGGAAATTTCTCGATCCAGAAAACGTGCAGACAGAACGTCGCTGCTGGTGATCCAGACCGGTACACCATCGAATAGACAGGGGTTGAAGGTGCAAGGTGGGCATTTTGTGCAGGCAGGCAGTCATCATGTCATGCCGCAACGCCAGTCTCCAGACCAGACTTCAAAGCCAGCCTGCAAACAGACTTCAAACCCTAGGATGGGAGACACATCGATAAAGTTGAGTCAGGAAGTTGCCTGCCTGCAAGGAGACACGCCAACGAAAGGCTGCCGGAGCGCGCACCCGCGCCGGCCGCCGCCGCCCCGCCCGCTGCCCGGAGCCCCCAAAGAACCTGACGCGTGTGGCTGCGTACGCTGTACCGCTGAATATACTGAATGTACTGCCGTCCCGGCACGATTGGCGCCGTACCCGCAGCATCATCAGATTCAGCCAGCCACGGGTCTCGCCGGCGACCGCCGACCGGTTTTGGATTGGCGGGCGGCGCTTTTGGGCGCAGGCGCGTAAAAAGGCTGGCCCCGTGCGCCCCGCGGCCGGCAGCCGTGCGCTGTATGCGACGACATGTGCCGACGAGGGAAGATCGCGTGCCGTTGCGGCTGTCGGCTCGGGCGCGCCTACGCTATGATGCTACCCACCCGTCTGCTCAGCTAGGGCGTGATTGGAGCGCCGGAGTAGGCAAAGTACTACTGGCTGTGGCTGTGGCGTCCTTCTTCCTGTTCCCTCTTCATTTGGTGGTACGATTCTCGAATGTGGGTACGGGTATTGGATTTTATTTTGGAAGTCAGGATTAACCTTGACTCGACTGATCAACACGGTGTCAATTGAGGGTCCAGGAGTGTACATTAAGAACCTTAAGATCGATATGTACAATGGTTTGTATATCTTAGTTGACTAATATTTTCTTAAGTATCAGTCGCCTTAAAAAAAGTGTGTCTGCAATTCAAAAAAAAAAGTGCTACTGGAAGAGTTATACTTTTTTGATAGAAAAGTGCAACCGACACGTTTTTTAAGGTGAGTGAGACTTAAGAAATTCTCAGTCGCTGAGAAATAGCAAATCCGTATGTACAATATCTTCATCTTTTCAACTCTGATAATTCTAAATGGCCTCGATCCACAGTGAGTTAAAGAGTTAGTTTCTTTTAGAATCGCGATACATATTGTGGTATCTTAATATATTAGTATCCACACCCTCCACTCCCGCCGCCGCCGGAGGACGCCGCCGGGCTAAGCCCACGCAGCAGACGGCGGTGGCGGGCCTTCCCCTCCTCGCGTGGCCAGGGACGGTGACGAGGTTCTAACCGGTAATGCCCATGTTTAGGGCTTTCGATTCATGGAGAGAGCGTGGACGCTGGTGGATTTGACGGCTTCAGACAGAAACAGGACGCACACGAGAGTTTATCCAGGTTTGACCCCCCGGAGGGTAAAGACCTACATCCTGCTTGTCTGATCTTGTATTGCTGGTGTATTTGAAGCTGTTACAATGGTGCGTAGATGAGATCTGGCGGAGGTGGAAGAATATGGCGTGTGCTAGCCTATGCACGTGGGATCTATGCGAGATCAGAGATTGCCTCTCCCCTTCTTGGCCGCCCCTCCTCGCCCTTATATGGGGGGCGAGGTCTCGGGATCCAGTCCAAGTCGGTTACAGGTGTATGCGAACCATAATTAGTCTTGGGCTTCTTGGGCTTCGAGTGTCCATCTTGTTCTTGGGCCGTAGCAGGTATGCCAATGATGAGGACCCGAAGGGTCGTTCGCTCGTCACACGGCGAGAAGCCTCTCCTTCAAGCGCGGTGGGGATCTCCGGCTGGAGCAGTGCGTCGGCCCTTGACGGCGTGGTCCTTCAGCGGAGCTGGACGTCGGGGCCGGGTGGCTGTGGAGGCCGCGGGGGTGGCTCGGGGGTCAGATCTAGGGAGAGCGCATGTGGCCGCCGACACTCTGCTCCGGGCATTGGGTCGGCGCTGGCCGGCGCCCCTTCTCTCTATGGTGCTTCGCCGGTGTCCCTTATGGTATGGGCGCTGCTTGGTTGGTGGTAGGCTAGTGCTATCCATCTTCATCTCCGCGTGGTGCAGCTGATGCCGGCGTGCTCACTGAGCCCTCTTCAGGAGTTGGGGCTCATCGGTTCCTGCCGGCGACGAGGAAGGTGGTGGCCTTGGTGTGGCGGCGGCGCGGTAGCCATGTCAAGGGTGTGCGGGCCAGTTGAAGCTCGGACCGATTGCGTGGGGTGGTGGTCAAGCAACTCCGAGCGAAAGCTCGCCCGACTTCATTGGGCCGACGGCGGTGGCGCCTGTGGGCGTCACTCTCCTCCTTGGAGGCACCTTCGTGGAGTCTTCTTCGACCTTTCCGGCCTCGGAGCAAGCTCATCAGGTGAAAGCTTAGACCCGTTGGGTCGGGCGACGAGTTTCCTCCTTTGGGGCGTCGCTTTGATGATCTTGCTCCCGTCGTTCTTCTCGGTGGGCTGGACGCATGCGACTTCGCGGTGGATGGCCGACAATGAGGGGTTTCTGCGTTGTGGCTTGCGTGGCGACGACAATGCTAATGAGCGATTGTTTGGTCGCGGCAATGACTTTGGTAGTTGGCTCTTGTTCCGGCGTGTCCGAGGGGCCTTCGAGTTGGTCTTCCCCTGCTGTGAAGTCGGAGCTACAGTGTAGTTGGACCTATGGCGACGATGCCCTGTGGCGGGCGGTCTGGTTGTGATTGTCGTCAGAATCAGAGCTGACAGTATCCTGTGCGAGGAGTCATCTGTTTGGCATAGGCCAACACGGGCTTCATGAGGCCGTCGCGGCGGGATCTTCCTTGGTGGTCGTTCTTCGGCGAAGTCGGAGTCGCTGGCTCATGGAAGGAGTAATGACGATGACGCCGACCGACAACCTCGACGATACTCGTTTGCAGCGGTGTGTGTGCGGTTTGTGTTTGTAGCCAGGGTGGCTGTGCGTGCCCTAGCGATGGTTGTGCTCCATGACGATCGTCGAGGATGTTTGTATCGGCTTTTGGCCGGTTTCTCGTTAATTGAATGGCCAACTCTCTTCTCCCTAATTAATGAAAATGATAAATCTGGTGTTTCCTAATCAAGTTTTCTCTCATTTTAATTAAGTATTTTTTTAAGATCAAGTAAGTTAAAACTGTTAGCTATAATGTGGCATTTGCCAAAGAGAAAAAGAACAACCGTATGCCTGCTTGGCACGCGTTGCTCGAACGTGCATTGTGAGCGCCACGTGCTTGACCGACTCGGGAAGAGCGGCAGATGGCGCCATGGCGGCTCACGTGCGAGGGAGCCGGTGAGGAAGCAGCGGAGAAGCTTCGCGTGCTCGGAGGTGCTCGCCGGCCGTTTCTGTTGCGACCACGGCGTCGCCACCGGCCGCCTCGGCATCCGCCCACAAGATCCAATCTGTCATCTGGGCTCGAGCCTACTGTATATCCCTTCTTTGGACCACACAGTCACTCCAGTCTGCCTTGTGTGACTGCCAGTAGGCCCCACCTGATGCTGCATGTCAACTTCGAGTACATATTTCTCTCCGTACAGATACCGTATTATTTATGGAGAAATAGCCGTGCGATACGGCGATACGGCCCCGTCCTTTCAGCCTCCGTACCGTACAGCTCGTGCTGTCTGATGATCTCCATTAATCCACTAGCACCTGTGTTTCATTTGATTAAGCACGATTTCTGAACATTTTTCAGTGGTCCGGGCGATGGCTGGCGCGGGAGACAGCACATTTGGATCTTACCAAATGCACAACTAAATTTCGCAAACAATAAGAGCCAGCGGAAACCGCGATGCAGTTTTTATTTATATTACACAATCATGTTTACAGATCATGGAAAGAGCGCGCCGATCTCTGCATCTGCAATGCATCGCCTTCACTTCTTCAGCACCCATGCGTTATTCGAGCCATGCTACCTCTTTCAGTACCACAGGCTTACAGGATGCGGTGACCCAGCATACCACTGCATGTTGTAGTATGCAAGTCGTTGATATAACACTTGCGGAACAAGCCTCCACAAATATTACATCCCTCAGAATGGTACAACAGAAACATTGCGGGCCCAAATACAAATTGATCCACATTTATTACAGACCAAAGCGTGATGATACCGAAATGCTCCCAATAAAGAGAACACCTCAAGTGCTTAGTGTTACAGCAACTGAAAAGCTCAAATAATTAAACATGAGAAGAACTCAACAACTTATTCATATTCTACAGTTGCTCGGTTCCTCGGCTCCAGTACTACTCTAATAGTTAGTATTCCTTCACTCTGACTCTTCGCCGGAGGATGCCCCGTAGCGAATGATGTAATCCACGTCTTCGACACCGCGAGAGAGATCTGGCTCTTCGTAGAAGATGTCCTGCTGGCCTTCGATTGCGTTCAGAGTGGCTTCATCGAGCTTTTCACAGTCTAGCAAGGGTTTAAGAGATTGGGGTGAGTAACGAGCGTTACCCAGCAAGTTTCTTTAGTAAGAAGTTGTGTGATATGCACCAACTACAGCCACAGACCCAAAAGAGTCGTAGGCCTATGCAAGGTTTTATCAAGGTTTCTTGAAAGGTTGCTTTTACTTTAAAAAACTATGCCCAACAGCCAACACAGGTGTAGTGCCTTGAGAGGACCTTTCCTGCGGCGTTCGCAGCTCCTTCCCGGAACAAGGGGTAACATGTCACATCCTTTTACACTCTGCAGAGGTGTGTCCTTCCAAAAGAGATCAAAGCCTTGCTGCACAACCGGGCGTACATTCCCGTCCACACTTCCTTGGTGTGGGGCCTAGTCATTGATCCAAGCCAATCACTGCCTCCTCCGCACAACGCATGCCCACCCAATTCACGCATAGCAGGTTATGCCCCTGATATTCACCCCCAACGATGAAGTACCTAGGCGCCCCTTGCGGACCATCATAGACACCAGTGGCCGTGGGCACTAAGGGGTCCCACCCATGTGCACGTATTCTCGCAAGACATACGGCGAACAGTAGCTGAGTGTCCGTTGACATGCGAACGAGAGAAGATACAGCTGACTTTCCCGTCCCATTCCAAGTCTCTTGGATGACATGGTTTTTACGGCGCTAGAATAACTGTGGCATTGGTTGTTAATCCTAGGTTTGCTTTCCCGTGCAAGTGGAACCTCCACCACCACAATCTTACCGTGGTTCCACCTGCCAGCCTTCCTAGGTTATCACCACTGGTCGATAACCACTAGTCATGTTCATTTATGAAAATAGGTTTTCCATCCCTTTTGAAATGTTAGAGTTCGAAGTCATCACTTTGCAAGAAGTTTCAAAACCAGTGCAATCAAGAGATATGAGCAAGATAAACTTGCCTTGTGACTGAAAGGTAATGGAGTCGGATACTTGGCGTTGCTCCTGATCTCCTTGTTCTACAGAAATCCAAGTATTGTCCGATAAGGACAATGTTTCAAGATACAAATGGATGCTATGCACAATGATATGCTATGCATGGTGAGTTATGAACTTAATTTTCTTATTTGTGTGTTTTACCCACTTTCTAGGGTTTAAAGACTTTCTATAAACACAAATTGTATTTGTGTGTTTTACCCTATTGAAGTGTTAAGACAATTTAATAAAGATTTTGAATTAAAGTTTAAGTTATAAAACTCTTATTGAGTTAATTGAAAAGGAAAAAGTTTAATTTTTAAAGAAGAAATTCAATTTTTAATAATAATATAGGTATTAATTAAGGTTTTCGAAAATAGAATTTAAAAGCTTTAAAATAGATCTAAAACATTAATTCAGAGATTGGAATTTATTTTAATATTTAATTCATTAATGAATAAGAAAGTGTTTTATTAATGTTATTTGAATTTTTGAATTTGATTTGAATTCAGGAAAGGAGATAACATTTGAATTTGAACTTTTGATTTAAAACAATTTGCCAAGGCCTGCCTGGCCCAACTGGCCTGCTAGCCCAACCGGCCCACCCGGCTCGGCTAAGCCAACCGGCTCGGGTCTGGGTCGGTCAACCGACCCAGCCCAACCCTCACACGCTCACCCCTCTCCCTCTCGAGTTCGCTGGCGATCTGGATCGCCGCCGCCGTCGCCTGGCCATTCCGGCCGACTCCGGCGACCTCCGCCGTAGCCCCTTGGACAGAATGGTCGCCTCCACTTCCTCTTCCTACTCCTCCAGTTGGAATCTGCGGAAACTTCCTCTCCGAGGAGATCTGGATGGTGTTCCCCCTTGGGATCCGCCGCCACCAAACGCCTCCGGTTTGGTGCTTCGCCCAGCCTCTTCTCCTATGCTTGCTGTGCACCCTCTGGTGCTTGAGTTGCACGAGAACTCGTCGGTGGAAGCGCCGTGGTGTGGTGCTCCCGGTGAGTGCTCGGTGAAGTCCACCTCGGGTAGCATCTAGCCGGCCGCGCGGGCACTGCCCCGCCATGCCGTCTGGACAAGCGCCCGGGCGCACGGTGAGTGCTTTCTTCATCTCCTCTACCCCTCTCTTCTCTGCTCTGGCTATGGTCTCTGGCCACCTGGGCATGACCAGTGAGCCAAGCTCACAGGCTAGCTTGATTCAGTGATTCCTAGTCAGTGGTAAGTTGCTTGCTTCTGGAATGATCTAGTTGTGTTCACTACTCTGACAGAACATTTCTATGGCAGAAATGTTGTTCTGAACCTTGCCCTGTTGCAAGCCTTCAGTTAACTCCTGAGCCAAGCTATGCTAGATTATCATCCTGTGATTTTTGGTATCTGATGGTTACTTACTGAATTCCTAGATTCAGTGTTACACTATGTCTGGTCCTGTGATGAATTGGTTTGCTGTGCTTGCTTTCAGTTAAGTGTGGCTGTGCTGAAGCATGTGGTACCCTAGCTGTTTTCTCAAGTCCTCTATCAGGGTTTTGGTAATGCCAAGATTACTGATATGAATCTTGCAATGTTTGCAAAGATTCCATTATCTGTTGATAGATATGTTGATGATTCCTAGCTTAACATAGCTTAGGAAAATGATTTTATTGCTGCACTTGCCTATACTGTTCAGTGAAAGACTTGTTGTGTTGAGGTGCAGGATCTTCTGATCCTGTGCCCAGCAACTATCTTGTGATGGCTTGCTTTTGGTGAAATTTGCCCCTAGAATAGGCATGTGATGTTGGTCTGAGGCCACTCACACACTTGTGAGATGATTTGTTTGCTTGTTTAGCCAGAGTGTTGTGGTTTATTTGTGATATGGATCTTGTTGTGTGACTGAGGTGCATATCCTATTGGATATGTGCCCAGCACAACCAGTTCATGTGCAAGCTCTACTCTTGCTAAGCTAAACTTGCCAGTGAAGTGTCAAACTGAGGCTATTTATTTGATTCAAGCATTTTGGCTTTGTAAAAGAACTCCCAGTGATGTACTGAGCAAAGCTTCACTTTGCTAGTCTGAGGGAAATAGATTCTCAATCCATCCATGCATGTAAACATATGTTGGCAATACTTGCTTGTATTATTTGCAAGGAAATCCACCTGTGATTGAGGTATGGATGATGTGGTCTTGAGAATGATTTGCTGTTGCTACTGGTTCTTGATGCAGTGATGACTACTCTGATTGCCTGCCCTTCTCCTCCTTGATCGTGTCCTGGCTTGCCTGCCCTTCTCCTCCTTGGTCAGCTTCTAATGGCTTGCCTTCTCCTCCTGATCAGGGACTGCTCCACCTTGCCTTGATCTTCAGCTTCTATGGTTCAATCCATGGAGTATATTGGATGGTGTTCTAGTGTGTACTGGTGCTGTGTGCAAGAACAGTGGTGTTCTTGTGTTTGTCCAGTGCTGGTCGAGTGAGCTACTATCTCCTGGCCGAGCTGATCTACTCCAGCAGCTGCTACTCTTCTTTGCTGTGGTGCTGACAGCACCACACCCAGTCAGGGTGACTGAGCTGCTTGTGAGCGGCTGCTCTGCTTGCCAACCAGGCTTGACCTGATCCTCACTTCTCTCTCTCTGATGCTCTGAATGCTAAAGTGTTGGGTGCACATTCAGTTTGTACCAATGTTAAAAGAACAGATACTAAACTTGGTCAAATACACTCGATGATGCAATGGCAAAATTATTTGCCCTAGTCTGAGAGTAAACTCTCTAACTCCTAATCTTTTACTTTGCTTCTCTGTGCTTTGTTTTTGCAGGTTACATCTTATGAAGATCTAGAAGATAATCTCCATGAAGATTATTAGATATAGTTTAGTTTTAGGTTTCTTTTTGATTATATCTGATGTAATCTTCTTTTTATGTAATAAATATGTAAAGACATTGTATTGATGTATAATATCAATAAAGTACTATTTCTATTTGTTTTATATTCTATTTCCATTTCTATTATTCAATTAATGTATAATTGAATTATTTCTTTATTAATTATTGAATATTCAAATTTGAAATAATTCAACAATCATTTTAATTTCTAAATTCACTTAACAATATCATCCAGAGATCATAGCAAACTCTTAGCAATCAAAACACCTCTAACTCTAAAGATGCTTTGAAAGAAGTTCACTCTCCCAGGTTTTCTTTTCTTTTGCGAAAAATTTACTCAGATTTTAGATGCATGAATGCACAGAGGTCCTAGTTCTACCTTTCGTTTAGTCCTAAATGCTGGGATATTACAATCTGCCCCCCCCCCCCCTTATCAGAACTTCGTCCCGAAGTTAAAACTTTGTGTACCTGAAGAGTTCTGGATAATCTTGTCTCAAATCCTCCTCTTTTTCCCAAGTTGCTTCCCTTTCGGAGTGATGATTCCATTGTACTTTACAGAATTTGATTGCACGGTTCCGAAGCTTCTTCCAGTTTTCCTCTAAGATCTTTATTGGCTTTTCCTCATAAGTCAAGTCTGCTTGAAGATCTAGGTCATCATGTGTAACCGAGTCTTCAGGTGCTTTTAGACACTTTCGAAGTTGAGAAACATGGAAAACATTGTGAACCTGCTTCAATTTCGCTGGAAGCTCCAATTCAAAAGCAACACTTCGGTTGTGACCGAGTATCTTGAATGGTCCAATGTATCTTGGGCTTAACTTCCCTTTAATACTGAACCTCTTGACTCCTTTCATAGGACTAACCTTTAGATAGACCAAATCCCCCACTTTGGGTTCCCATGTCCGCCTCTTTTGATCTGCATAACTCTTTTGCCGACTCTGGGCTATCTTCAAACGGTCACGGATAGTATCAATGATACATTGCTTCTCTTGGATGAAATCAGTTTCAAATTCATGGTTGCCTCCAGGCTCAAACCAACATATTGGAGATCTGCACTTACGTCCATATAATGCTTCAAATGGTGCTGCTTTCAAACTGCTTTGATAACTGTTGTTGTTGTGCCCATATTATCAGTGCCTTCCTGTACCTATCCAAGATGTAACTAAGCGTTGCCCAGAAAAGTATGAAAGTCAGTGAGAGCATTTCAGAGAGTTTAAAAAGATTAATTTCGTGTCCTGCTATCTCTGTTTTCAGAAAATAACCTGAACTTGTAAATGGCATAACTAATTCCCTGTTTATCGGAAAAATACAAATGACCTATCAAAATCTTCAGAAAAATAAGATCTACATGTTTATGCATTAATCATGCATGTTTAATTAACTTTTAACCCTGTTTCAATAGGAGAACAATTCGAACACTTTATTTAAATATGGGGTTATTGGAATGCTATGTCTTGAGCATCTCAACTCCATTTAATTTGGTGATCTTGATGTTCTGTAAGCATTAAAATGTCATATCATCATGCTTGTTTGCGCATCGATGCATTGTATTGAATGTGTTATTTTCTTTCCGGTGTTTCTTCTTCTCGATAGAATCCGAGACCACGTCCGAGATCAACGCCAATACTGATCAGATCAACTACATCGAAGCACAAGGCAAGCGTAATCCCTTTTGATGCATTTCTAATCCTATGGTTTACAAATGTTTTGAGCCTCCACCATATTTGCATGCGTTCAACTGTCTTTTGCCGAAACATAGAGTAACCTATTCTGATGCATGCCCTGCTATTGTCAACTATATATCTATGATCCACTGCTCCTAGCATGACTAGGTTATGCTTTAGCGTCACCGGAAACTTACTATTCTATGCTTAGCCATGCTTAGTATTTACTGTTGCAATTCCGGTATCTGGGTTTGAAGCTTATATGAATCTAGCATGATAGATTGTCGTGGTACTGTGGAGAATTGATAAAACTTGGCAATAGGCATGGATGAGCCGCCACGCGAGTTGTGGTTATTTGACTCATTCTTGTCGCCCTAGGACCCAAGTTCTTGTCTCTTGATCCAAGACGAGCGTACAACCGCACGTGGAGGTATGGGACTCCTGTCGACTGACTAACTTGCTTAGACTTATCCATGAGCTACCTAGTCTGGGCTTTCTATTCGACATACGCATCGAAAATGTTTTGAAATGAGACGGTGGAAAAGGTGCATACATACAGGGACGTGGCCGAGGTTGATTGAGGTGGATTCCTCTGGTAAACCAATCTCGACTCACAACAAAAGGTTCCACATCGGAGAAAGGCCGTCTTGCGATGGCGGACTTAGACCTTTTGGCGTGGCTCATGGAATAGGTCGACGTAAGGTAAAGGTTGTAGGCGATCATCACCCCGCTAAGATTCTTAGCGAGGGTCCAGGGGACGATCGTCACGTGTGGGCAAAGTTGTGCACCCCTGCAGGGTTAAATCTTTTCGAAAAGCCGTGTCCACGGTTATGGACGACTTGGAGACAGATACTAGATCATAGACAACATGAACTTAATCGTAAAAGTGCCAACTTAAGAGTGAGACTCTGGATCACTTCCTCAGGGTCGAGGGGGTGATGGTTTACAAATGCATCAAAAGGGATTACGCTTGCCTTGTGCTTCGATGTAGTTGATCTGAATAGTTTCGGCATTGATCTCAGACGCGGTCTCGGATTCTACCGAGAGGAAGAAGCACCAGAAAGGAAACAACACATTCAATACAAATGCATCGATGCGCAATCAAGCATGATGATATGACATGTTCATGATGTTGAATTCAAAGATAAACCCTAAGACATGGAGATCAAATTGGGAGGGTTTCAGATGCACTAGGGTTTGCATTCCGGTGAACCCTAAATCGAACTAAAAGGGGTATGATTAGTTCTTCTATTTAGGCAGGGGTTAAAGTTGTATAAACATGCATGAATTTGACATAAACATGTAGAGCATGTTTTTCTGAGCATTTTGGTAGGTCATACATATTTTTCTGACAACTAGATCAAAAGATATGCATTTTACAAAATTGTACAATTTTCTGTAATTTTCTGAAATAAAATAGGCTCACAGAAACGTTTCACACCCAGGTGGTATCACATATTTAAGATGTTCAAAAATAAACCCTAGAACAAGAATAATGGATTGGAACTCATCAAAGATTATGATGTGGGTCTTAACTATCAACCCGGCAAAGCCAACATCGTGGCTAACGCGCTAAGTCGGAAGTCCTACTGCAATAATCTAATGCTTAAGCAAGCCCAACCTCCTCTTCATGAAGAGTTTGCACGGCTTAATCTTGAAGTTGTTCCCTCTGGCTTCCTGTCAAACTTGGAAATCAAACCTTCCCTTGAGGAGCAAATCAAAGATCCTCAAAAGCAAGATTCTGACATTGCCATGATCAAAAAGAACATTGCTAGCGGGGATGCTAAGTGTTTCTCTCTTGATCATCAAGATACCGTTTATTTCGGTAAACGTCTTGTTGTACCAAACCATCGAGACTTAAAAGAGCAAATCCTTAAGGAAGCTCATGAATCACCCCTTTCCATCCATCCTGGAAGCACCAAGATGTATCAGGATCTTCGCCAAAGGTTCTGGTGGACTGGGATGAAGCGAGAAATCGCTCAGTATGTTGCTGAATGCGACGTTTGTCGTCGTGTGAAAGCTGAACATCAAAGACCTGCTAGAGTTCTTCAACCATTATCTATTCCTGAGTGGAAATGGGATGAAATTGGCATGGATTTCATCACCGGATTTCCAAAAACTCAAAAAGGCAACAATGCAATATGGGTAGTTGTTGATCGTCTATCCAAGGTTGCTCATTTCATTCCTATCCGCGAGGATATCACTGCTACTCAACTGGCAGAGCTCTATATTTCTCGGATAGTCACTCTTCACGGTGTTCCAAAGAAGATTATCTCCGACCGTGGAAGCCTTTTCACCTCCAGGTTCTGGAAAAGCTTTCAAGCAGCTATGGGAACTCATATTTCCTTTAGCACTGCCTATCATCCGCAAACCGGAGGTCAAACTGAAAGAGTGAATCAAATTCTTGAGGACATGCTCCGAGCTTGTGCTATCTCTTTCGGGAAGAATTGGGAGAAGTGTCTTCCCTTCGCTGAGTTCTCCTATAACAACAGCTTTCAATCCAGCTTGGGCATGGCACCTTTTGAAGCTCTATATGTAAGAAAATGTCGAACACCGCTAAATTGGTCTGAAACCGGAGAAAGACAATTCTTTGGGCCGGACATGATCAAAGAAGCAGAAGATCAAGTTCGCCTAATCCGAGAGCGTCTGAAAACTGCTTAGTCTCGTCAAAAGAGCTATTATGATCGTCATCATCAAGATGTGAGCTATGAAATTGGCGAGAAAGCCTATCTTCGAGTCACACCTCTAAAAGGCGTTCATCACTTTGGTATCAAAGGCAAATTGGCTCCTCGCTATGTTGGTCCTTTCCCTATTATCGCTAAGCGTGGAGAGCTTGCCTATCAGTTGGAACTTCCTTCAACATTTCCGGATGTTCATGATGTGTTTCATGTCTCTCAACTCAAGCGTTGTTTCAAAGATCCAATTCGTGGAGTTGATCATACCACTCTTGATCTTCAGGAAGATCTCACCTATCGGGAGTATCCTGTTCTTATCCTTGATGAAGCTGAAAGAAAAACTCGAGGCCGAACCATCAAATTCCTCAAAGTTCAATGGTATCATCATTCTGAACAAGAAGCAACTTGGGAACGAGAGGATCGTCTTCGATCCGAGTACCCTTCCTTTTTCTCTAGTTCTTAGGAATCTCGGGACGAGATTCTTGTAAGGGGGTAGACTTGTAACATCCCATGTTTTTAATAAAGTGTTTTGCATCATAAGCATCATCTAAAAATGCACTCTGAAATTTTTAGATGATGCTTATGATGCAAAACACTTTATTAAAAACATGAGATTTGTTCCTGAGGCTGAGTTGTATGCCATCGATGTCCTACCACCACTTGAAATTCATGATGTACCGGTGGTCTGTGACTTTCCAGATGTCTTCCCTGAAGAATTACCTGGCATGCCACCTGATCGAGATGTGGAGTTTGTCATAGAGTTGGTTCCTGGAACCGCTCCTGTTTCTAAAAGACCTTATCGCATGCCTCCTGAAGAGTTGGTTGAATTAAAGAAGCAAATAGAAAAATTGGAAAACAAAGGCTTCATTCAACATAGTACTTCCTCTTGGGGTTGTCCCGGACTCTTTGTCAAGAAAAGGGACACCACTGTTCCACGTCTAGTCGTTGACAATCGTCCCTTGAATGCAGCAACAATCAAGAACAAATATCCTCTTCCTAGGATCATTGATCTCTTTGATCAGTTGAGCGGTGCAACCGTCTTCTTCAAAATGGATTTAAGATCAGGTTATCACCAAATTAAAATCCGAGCCGAGGACATTCCAAAGACGGCGTTCACAACTCGTTATGGTCTTTACGAGTACACGGTCATGTCCTTTGGACTCACAAATGCTCCTGCCACATTTATGAGGCTCATGAACTCTGTGTTCATGGAGTATCTCGACAAGTTTGTCGTAGTCTACATTGATGATATTCTAATCTACTCCAAGACCGAAGAAGAACATGCTGAACATCTATGTCTAGCTTTGATGAAACTTTGTGAACATCGGCTTTACGCCAAGTTCTCTAAATGTGAGTTCTGGTTGAACGAGCTCGTCTTTCTTGGCCATGTGCTATCTGCTAATGGTGTTGCGGTCATCCCTGATAAAGTTCAATCTGTTCTGGATTGGGTGACCCCTTCCTCAGTCAAGGATGTGCGGAGTTTTCTCGGGTTGGCAGGTTATTACCGCCGTTTCATTGAGAATTTCTCCAAGATTGCCAAACCTATGACTGAACTTCTCAAGAAGAATAAGAAGTTTGAGTGGTCAGAGAAAGCTGAAGAAGCTTTCCAGTTACTAAAAACTAAGCTGACTACTGCTCCTGTGCTTGCCCTTCTGGACACAAGCAAGGAATTCGTTATCTATTGTGATGCCTCACACCAAGGACTTGGTTGTGTGTTGATGCAAGATGGTCATGTGGTTGCTTATGCCTCTCGGCAACTAAAGCCGCATGAACTCAGCTGCGGTGACCCAGCATACCACTGCATGTGTAGTATGCAAGTCATTGACATAACACCAATGAAACACTGTCTCACTAGTATTACATCCCTCAGAGTGGTACAACAGAAACATCGCAGGTCCAAGGCATGACTATAGAGTTACAATTTTCATCATACAGAAGATCTTCAGAACCTCCTCAACAGGTAGAGGTTTAGTCCCGGCGAGTACAATCGAGAAAGAATACAGCTGAAAGACTAAACTAAATCTACAACTAATGCAATTGGCTTACTACTCAAACTACAGAATTATTCTATCTACTTAGGCTCTAGGATTAGGGAATTGGTTCCCTTCTATCCCTATGCTAGTTTTCCACCAAGCTTTGGTAAAGTGGTTAACTCCAATGATAATTCCGTTGTTGGTAGAATGCTTGATCTTCACCTTTAGCTATACTTCGGTTCTCAGATACATAGCTGCTAAGTACCATCATAGACACCAGTGGCCGTGGTTACTAAGGGGTCAAAATCATATCACACCTTTGTCAAACTCCACAAGGTTACGACAAATCTTGGAAAGAATCTACTTCCGACATACTTCATCCAACTTCCAATACTTTTGGTTTTCTGAAGTCCTTCTTCAACCAGGTTTTTCTTCTTACTCCAATTTATTTGGCCTACTTCATTTCAACTCAAAGTCTGCTCTCCCCCTTAGGCTTGTCTAGAGGTCTCTAAAGGTCTTGTCCTCTAACCAACTAGACTCCATGGTTAATCTACCAGTCCGGGTTGGTCTTACTACTATGTCTGCATAAATATCTCTCGAAGATATCTGCGGTGTACCCACACAATTGTGGATATCCGGTACGAATTCTTCGATGGTGTATTTAGGTAGGTCTTCTGTTTCACTTTTGGATGCATGTACTCGGACTGGTAGATTAACCATGGAGTCTAGTTGGTTAGAGGACAAGACCTTTAGAGACCTCTAGACAAGCCTAAGGGGGAGAGCAGACTTTGAGTTGAAATGAAGTAGGCCAAATAAATTGGAGTAAGAAGAAAAACCTGGTTGAAGAAGGACTTCAGAAAACCAAAAGTATTGGAAGTTGGATGAAGTATGTCGAAAGTAGATTCTTTCCAAGATTTGTCGTAACCTTGTGGAGTTCGACAAAGGTGTGATATGATTTTGACCCCTTAGTGCCCACGGCCACTGGTGTCTATGATGGTACTTAGTAGCTATGTATCTGAGTTACTATGCCGATATCGACTTCGACGACTAGTTTGGGGTTCCCAGGCAGCAGCCTGAGATCTACGGGTTGGGACGTCGCTTATGTTCAAGGCCTCTTAGGCCATTTGCTATCTTGTTATGTAGCATAACATATTTGCTTTCCGTTGCTTGCTATCGGACCCCGGGTTCTAAGCTATACAGAGATGTTATGTGTATTAGTCACGCTAGCAACGAGTGATACTGGGGTTACCAGTCCCAGGCCGGAACACCATTGGCAGGCAGGCCGGAATTAAACATCGGCTCTACACATCTCGAAGCATCGTGAAACTAATCATAACCAAGACTGCATAACAGAGAGCTCGAGAGCCTTAAACCCCTCTCATGCACTTTATATCCATACACGCATCATGCACGAGATGGGTAACCACAACTGGTAACACAACAGTGACTCTACGACTCAAAGTAGTAGTAGTTCAACTCTTAACAGAGTAAAGATCCAACTTATTACACGCAGAGGTCACTGACCAATATTACAACAAGCAACGGAAAGCAAATATGTTATGCTACATAACAAGATAGCAAATGGCCTAAGAGGCCCTGAACATAAGCGACGTCCCAACCCGTAGATCTCAGGCTGCTGCCTGGGAACCCCAAACTAGTCGTCGAAGTCGATATCGGCATAGAAACCACCTTCATTGCCTGCGGCGGTCTCTTCTATGGAAAAACAACATTAAACAAGGGTGATTACGAGGGTGTACTCAGCAAGCTTGACCTTCTACACTATATGATGGCATCAAGGTCTTTTTGTGTAGCTCTTTGCAGAAAGCAAGTTTTCTTTGTGAAAATGACACAAGGCGAGGACTACTCAGAATTTGTAAAGGGGATAAGAGAGCGTCTCGCAACCTCTTTTAAGCATGGAGCATCAACCAATTCACCACTTTCAGAACACCTCATCTCATATCACCCCCTCGACCCTGAGGAAGTGATCCAGAGCCTCACTCTTAAGTTGGCACTTTTAAGATTAGGTTCAAGTTGTCTATGATCTAGCATCTGTCTCCAAGTCGTCCATAACCGTGGACACGGCTTTTCGAAAAGATTTAACCCTGCAGGGGTGCACAACTTTGCCCACACATGACGATCGTCCCCTGGACCCTCGCGAAGAATCTTAGCGGGGTGATGATCGCCTACAACCTTTACCTTACATCGATCTATTCCATGAGCCATGCCAAAAGGTCTAAGTCCTCCATCGCAAGACGGCCTTTCTCCGACGTGGAACCTTTTGTTGTGAGTCGAGATTGGTTTACCAGAGGAATCCACCTCAATCAACCTCGGCCACGTCCCTATATGTATGCACCTTTTCCACCATCTCGTTTCAAAACATTTTTGATGCGTATGTCGAATAGAAAGCCCGGACTAGGTAGCTCATGGATAAGTCTAAGCAAGTTAGTCAGTCGACAGGAGTCCCATACCTCCACGTGCGGTTGTACGCTCGTCTTGGATCAAGAGACAAGAACTCGGGTCCTAGGACGGCAAGAATGAGTCAAATAACCACAACTCGCGTGGCGGCTCATCCATGCCTATTGTCAAGTTTTATCAATTCTCCACAGTACCACGACAATCTATCATGCTAGATTCATATAAGCTTCAAACCCAGATATTGGAATTGCAACAGTAAATACTAAGCATGGCTAAGCATAGCATAGTAAGTTTCCGGTGACGCTAAAGCAGAACCTAGTCATGCTAGGAGCAGTGGATCATAGATATATAGTTGACAATAGCAGGGCATGCATCAGAATAGGTTACTCTATGTTTCGGTAAAAGACAGTTGAACGCATGCAGATATGGTGGAGGCTCAAAACATTTGTAAACCATAGGATTAGAAATGCATCAAAAGGGATTACGCTTGCCTTGTGCTTCGATGTAGTTGATCTGAATAGTTTCGGCGTTGATCTCGGACGCGGTCTCGGATTCTACCGAGAGGAAGAAACACCGGAAAGGAAACAACACATTCAATACAAGTGCATCGATGCGCAATCAAGTATGATGGTATGACATATTTAGAATGCACGAAATAAACCCTATGACATGAAGAACAAGTTAGGAGGGGTTCAGATGCTTTAGGGTAGCAATCCGACAAACCCTAATTTGCAAAAAGGGTTCCGATTAGTTCTTCTATTTAGTCAGGGGTTAAGGTTGTATAAACATGCATGAATTTGACATAAACATGTAGAGCATGTTTTTCTGAGCATTTTGATATGTCATACACATTTTTCTGACAAACTGGGAATATTCTATGCATTTTACAAGATTAGGCATTTTTCTGAAATTTCTGGAAACGAAAAAAAAATGCTTGCAGTAACTTTTTGTACCAGGTCAAATTGACCCAGAGCAGCTGACCAGAGGGGCCCGAAGGCCACGTTGGAGGCCAGGCTGGCCTGGTCGGCTGGGGCGTTGCCCAGCCCGACCGGCTCCCAGCACCTCGCCGGCGACGGCCACGGCGGGCGCTCCAACGCGAAAGGAAGAGGGGGAAAGGGGGCGGCCGGACCGGGAGCTCACCGGGAACCCGCCGGTGGGGTCGGCTTGGCCGGAGGATGTCCGGAGACGACGAATTCGGCGGCGGAGATGGTCGGTTTCCGGCGAGGAATCCGCGACGCCGGTGACGATTCCGGGCGAGTGGCTCCAATTCCTTCAACGGGGAGACAGAGGACGGCGAATCAGGCGGCGGGAAGCTCCGACCGGAGCGGCCAGAAACGGCAACGTCGGCGACGAACCAGGGCGTCCCGCTTCGATTACGGCGCAGGGGAGGTAGAGGACGACGAGGGGAAACTCCAGGCAAGCTCGGGGATGCTCGAGGCGGCCCCTAGCAGCGGAGCTCGGCAGCGGCCATGGCGGGCTAGAGTTCGGGCGCGCGCGGGGAAAAGACGGGGAAGGAAGAGGACGATCGGGAGAGAGGGGATGAGGAAGAGAGAGGGCGTCCCGGGGTCTTATCCCCTCGCCCAGGACAACGGCGGCGGCGGCCATCTTCTCGCCCGGATCGACGGCGCGCGCGCTGCCAGGCAGCTGCCTGCCTGCCTGAGGAAGAAGACAGGGGAGGCCAGGTGGGCTGGGCTCTTGTTGAGCTACCAGCTACTGCACCGCGCGGCAGATAAGAGGGAGAGGAGGAAAGGACTTGGGCCGGACTCGGCCAGGAGGGAAAGAGATGGATTTTTTTTCTATACCCTCTTTTCTATTTCTGTTTCTTTGTTTTCAAAACTTTTGCACAGGTTGAATTTACTCAGGAGTGTAAAACCACTTTATAACTTATAAATAATATTCATGGAACCTCCATAACATTAGGATAAGTTTCATGTAATTTTTATTTGCATCTTTTGAAACATATTTGAAAACATTTCGAAATAGAGGAGGGATTTGGAAAGTTTTAGGGTTTCCACTTTAATTTTTAAATGCAAATTTTTCTTAGGTGATTTATGCATGCATGAATGCACATTAACAAACCTCAAATAAGTTTAGTTAAAACAGGGCTGTTACAGATCTACCCACCTTACAAGAATCTCGACCCGAGATTCCTAGGTAAGAAAAGAGGGAAGGGGTTACAACGGTCTTCAACGATCTTCACAAGCTCATGGTGATCTTCTTTCTTGAAGAGGTTGATCCACGTTATCATGAAACTTCAATTTCTTCCTTCGTGATTCTTACTCAACGGAACTGAGGGAGAGAGGGAACAACTGTAGAAAGATGGATCTTTGAGAAGATTGAGTATCTCATGGTCAACTCATGGAATGAATGATCATAAACATATTTTGAGCTGGCAAACATGAAACACCTGAAGGTATGAGAAGGAATGGGAAAGTTTCAAGTTTGGTACGCAAAGCCATGAGTACATTTGAGTGGTACTCGCAAACCATCAGCAGGGAAGCATTGGATGTGCGATATAGTTGTAGGAAGGAAAGGCTCAAGTCTTGTTTGTTTTCTTTGAAAACATGGTTTCTCGTGTCGATATAGCATGCATAGAACCTTGTTCTACGACATCTCTATATCCTTATTAAAAATTGTTATAGAACATTTTTAGTAAAACTCTTGGAAGAGATAACCTAAAGAGGAAGGTGAAACACTAGCCAACGAAGTGTGAAAGGCTAGCCATGGAGTGGAATTGGTTTGGATACCATGAAGGGGCACACCGTTGAATTGGGAGACTCGTAGAATACACATGATTAAAAGTCTGGGGCCATCATGTGACTGACGAATTCACACAATGTATTAGTTGACTAGAAATTCAAGTATAGATGAAGGGGGAACGATAGTCAACAAAGTGTTAGAGATCATCCACAGGGTGGATTTACTCCTGAAGGAGTTGTTGCCACAGGATAAAGATTCTAAAAGATTGGCTAAGATACGTTTAGAAGTTTTGCTTCTAATATTCTCCTTGATGTTATAGATGCCAATATCAAGCTTTAGAATAGCCATCAATCGGTCATCAAGTAAAAGTCGGACTTTGAAATTAGAAAGAGAGACCATAAGGGGCAACTTCTTGAATAAGTCACATGAAATCCTCATGGAGAGTGGTTGTTCTTGAGAAATCAAGGGAGTATGTCAATAGGCCTTCCGGCTAGTTGTGTCAACCACAACATCAACATTGCCGGATTTTCAAAGAGACCTATGTCAAAACCTTGAAGAATACCAACCATCATTGTTGCTTGAGATTCAGCTCTGGTTAGATGTAATCATACTGCAGACTTAGTATGTCTCAATAGATAGTTTCGATAGATGTCAGAGAGTAAGGTTGTTGGATTCTCAAGATACGGACTACAGTGTAAAGCTCCAAAAAGATAAGTAAGATTGCGATTGCCAAAAGACAATTGCACCAGTAGGAGCTTACTGCAATGAAACACCACTGAATCCTTGTTGGGAGAACATGAAAGAAGATAGTGAAGGTCTTGAACTTTTTCTCGTTTTTGAATAAATCAGTCAGTGGCTTGGTGTGCATATAGGAAATTTTCAAGAAGATGGAGGCAACAACCTGTCATCTCAAGAATAATCCGCACATGCATGACCAATTCAAGATGATTCCCGAGGGAACAATGTAAATTCTTCTTGAATTCACGGCGACATCTTTCAACAATTGCACGTGAATCAGGGAGAGAAAATCACTTCCAACATCCAGAACACATACTTCATGATGACACAAAGATGGTTCTAACAAGTTTCCAACATTAATGCCTAATGTCCAATATGAATGTCTTCAAGCATGGAGAGAATAAGGATGTCATCGATGGGCTCAACAACAAGCTTATTTAGATGCTCTAAGAAGATGGACTCATATGTTGCAGGAATAAGACAAAATTATTGGTCAGACCGAAAGGAATGATGATGTACTCAAGTGAAAACCACAAGTAGAAACACCATCAAGATAGTCCTTGGGACTGAGTTTGATTTGACGATAGCCCAATCTCAAATCAAAGATGGGAAGATAGTAGATCCAAAGAAGAGATACTATCTTGCTTCAACACGAACCAAAACTAAATATCCCTTTAAGAAGGAACAGAGTTAGATGGAGCTTTTGTCTTTTAACTATCCAAGTTGTTGTTCAAGCTCAACCAACTAGTCCCGGGTATCCAGTATAGATTCTTGGAGAAAAGAGCGATTTAGAGAACCAGCTTACTCATGAACTTGACAAACCAGACATGTGAAAACATGGCGATGCTTCTAGAAAGACCACTAGAATCCCACGAACCACTGGTATGTTATTGAGTTCAAGAGGGAATCTTGCTTTACAAGGGAAGCGACATGGTCATGAGAGTTTTGGCATGAACCTAACTCTTTGACAGAAGATGTGTGCCTGAATTACGGACTTGGCAACACAGTGAACTTCGCTTAGTGATCGGTTAACCAATCATGCTAAGAGTGATGCAAAGGACCTTGGATTTCAAAGCAACACGATTTACTAAATCTCGGATGGCCACAACAATATGCATGCCCAACATTCCAAGCATGACCCGCTCGGAGAAAGGGTGAGCAAAGATGTGTAAGAGCATCACTTCATCAATTAAGGCCATGAGACTTTGCACAACCTCTTGGTATAAAAGAGTGTGATACTCTAAGGTGGAACATAGCAGAAACTACATAGAGCTTATATTCTGTGGATTACAACACTTTGACCTGGTCCTAGAAATGGACGAGGTACTGGAGTTTGTTTCTCCCGACATTTTGGGAGGGAATGGCTTGATCAGATCACAAGAGTAATATGCAATGGAGGACACCAATGCAATTTACACCTTGGCTGCCAACTGGCAGACGATTGATCAGGAAGCAGCTTAAGAGAAGGAACACACTTACAAGGAATCCTTAGATTTGGATGCACAAGTTAACATTTCATGTAAACTAATGCTGAAAGGGAGGGTGTGGCACAGTCACGTACATAGAGATGAGACTCACACAGAGAACTCTTGTCGTGATCCATTTGGTTCCATGAGAGAACATCTGCCATAGCTAGTGGAAGGGGAAGTCCTTTGTTGCCGCAAGTCAATTACGACTACAACCACAAGCTTGAAATTAGCCATTTTTTAGTTAATGTAGGACCATTAACACAAAGGTTCAATGGGATGGATCTTGGGTTAAAGGCCAGCTTCATGTACTGGAATCCAGCACAATCCGCGACCTTCGGTTCAAGTCCAAGGGTAAAATATAGAGAAAGGAATGACTACTAGCTGAGCAACTCAAAGGATGCCATAGGGTAGTAATCACAAGGTAGCTTCGAGAACAAGATATGGATTTGGAAGTACCCAAACAAATAGAGAGGCATACAAGGTGAAAGAAAACCTTGAAGCCTAGAGAAGAATTAGGTGGAACCCTCAAAATAGAGATATAGCAATGGAAGGGAACCTTGTAGTTGCTTCTTCTTGTTTTAGACTGAGAAGACTCTCAAGAGCACAACTCTAGGTCAACTGGTTTAGAAACAACTTGCCCACGAGGGACCTAAGTTTTGAATGACTAGAAGAGATAGAAACACTTTTTCCAAATCAACATGAAAGGATACGAAAGCTCAGAACTAAGATCTATAGAGATAAGGAATAAAAAGAAACCTTACCTACATTTTGCAACTCATTTTTAGCTTTCAAATAGTTTTCATAAACACTAGACTCAACAACGGCCAATAGCAAGGGTTTCCTACAGACAGTCCTGCTCTGATACCAAAGCGATGAACGCCTTTTAGAGGTGTGACTCGGAGATAGGCTTTCTCGCCAATTTCATAGCTCACATCTTGATGATGACGATCATAATAGCTCTTTTGACGAGACTGAGCAGTTTTCGGACGCTCTCGGATTAGGCGAACTTGATCTTCTGCTTCTTTGATCATGTCCGGCCCAAAGAATTGTCTTTCTCCGGTTTCAGACCAATTTAGCGGTGTTCGACATTTTCTTACATATAGAGCTTCAAAAGGTGCCATGCCCAAGCTGGATTGAAAGCTGTTGTTATAGGAGAACTCAGCGAAGGGAAGACACTTCTCCCAATTCTTCCTGAAAGAGATAGCACAAGCTCGGAGCATGTCCTCAAGAATTTGATTCACTCTTTCAGTTTGACCTCCGGTTTGCGGATGATAGGCAGTGCTAAAGGAAATATGAGTTCCCATAGCTGCTTGAAAGCTTTTCCAGAACCTGGAGGTGAAAAGGCTTCCACGGTCGGAGATAATCTTCTTTGGAACACCGTGAAGAGTGACTATCCGAGAAATATAGAGCTCTGCCAGTTGAGTAGCAGTGATATCCTCGCGGATAGGAACGAAATGAGCAACCTTGGATAGATGATCAACAACTACCCATATTGCATTGTTGCCTTTTTGAGTTTTTGGAAATCCGGTGATGAAATCCATGCCAATTTCATCCCATTTCCACTCAGGAATAGATAATGGTTGAAGAACTCTAGCAGGTCTTTGATGTTCAGCTTTCACACGACGACAAACGTCGCATTCAGCAACATACTGAGCGATTTCTCGCTTCATCCCAGTCCACCAGAACCTTTGGCGAAGATCCTGATACATCTTGGTGCTTCCAGGATGGATGGAAATGGGTGATTCATGAGCTTCCTTAAGGATTTGCTCTTTAAAGTCTCGATGGTTCGGTACGACAAGACGTTTACCGAAATAAACGGTATCTTGATGATCAAGAGAGAAACACTTAGCATCCCCGCTAGCAATGTTCTTTCTGATCATGGCAATGTCAGAATCTTGCTTTTGAGCATCTTTGATTTGCTCTTCAAGGGAAGGTTTGATTTCCAAGTTTGACAGGAAGCCAGAAGGAACAACTTCAAGATTAAGCCGTGCAAACTCTTCATGAAGAGGAGGTTGGGCTTGCTTAAGCATTAGATTATTGCAGTAGGACTTCCGACTTAACGCGTCAGCCATGACATTGGCTTTGCCGGGTTGATAATTAAGACCCACATCATAATCTTTGATGAGTTCCAACCATCGTCTCTGTCTGAGATTCAGATCCGGTTGGGTAAAAAGATACTTCAGACTCTGATGATCAGAATATAGCTCACAGCGATTGCCAAGCAAGTAATGACGCCATTGCTTCAAGGCATGTACAACAGCTGCAAGCTCCAAGTCATGGGTTGGATAGTTGAGTTCATGCGGTTTTAATTGTCGAGAGGCATAAGCAACCACATGACCATCTTGCATCAACACACAACCAAGCCCTTGGTGTGAGGCATCACAATAGATCACAAATTCCTTGCTCGTGTCCGGAAGGGCAAGCACAGGAGCAGTAGTCAGCTTAGTTTTTAGTAACTGGAATGCTTCTTCGGCTTTCTCTGACCACTCAAACTTCTTATTCTTCTTGAGAAGTTCAGTCATAGGTTTGGCAATCTTGGAGAAATTCTCAATGAAACGGCGGTAATAACCAGCCAATCCGAGAAAACTCCGCACATCCTTGACTGGGGAAGGGGTCACCCAATCCAGAACAGATTGAACTTTATCAGGGATGATCGCAACACCATTTGCAGAGAGCACATGGCCAAGAAAGATGAGCTCATTCAACCAGAACTCACATTTGGAGAACTTGGCATAAAGTCGATGCTCACGAAGTTTTGTCAACGCTAGACGTAGATGTTCGGCATGTTCTTCTTCGGTCTTGGAGTAGATTAGAATATCATCAATGTAGACCACGACAAACTTGTCAAGATACTCCATGAACACATAGTTCATGAGCCTCATAAATGTGGCTGGAGCATTTGTGAGTCCAAAGGACATTACAGTGTACTCGTAAAGACCATAACGAGTTGTGAACGCCGTCTTTGGAATATCCTCGGCTCGGATTTTAATTGGTGATAACCTGATCTTAAATCCATTTTGGAGAAGACGGTTGCACCGCTCAATTGATCGAAGAGATCAATGATTCTAGGAAGAGGATATTTTTTCTTGATTGTTGCTGCATTCAAGGGACGATAGTCAACGACTAGACGTGGAACAGTGGTGTCCCTTTTCTTGACAAAGAGTCCGGACAACCCCAAGAGGAAGTACTATGTTGAATGAAGCCTTTGTTTTCCAACTCCTCGATTTGCTTCTTTAATTCAACCAACTCTTCAGGAGGCATACGATAAGGTCTTTTAGAAATAGGAGCGATTCCAGGAACCAACTCTATGACAAACTCCACATCTCGATCAGGTGGCATGCCAGGTAATTCTTCTGGGAAGACATCGGGGAAGTCACATACCACCGGTACATCATGTATTTCAAGAGGTGGAAGGACATCAATGGCATAGAAATTTGCTTCTGACATCGACACCGCAGAGGGAGGTATTGATGATGGAGACCACCATATGAAATTTCTGCCAGCAGGAGAGGTCATTTCAATAGATCTGGCCGCACAATCAATGATGGCTTGAGATTTTGTCAGCCAATCCATGCCCAAGATGACATCAATGTCAGTTGACTTCAAGGCAATGAAAGATGTTGGAAACAGATTATAACCAATATCGATGATGTTCCCATGGCAAACCATTGTGGTACACCAACTAGAACCAGGAGAATGGACCATTAATGGAGTAGGCAATTGTTCAAAAGCTATCCCATGCAGTTGAGCAAACTTTTGAGACATGAATGTATGCGATGCTCCAGAATCAAAGAGAACTGTAGCTAGGATTGAGTTGACATAAAGCGTACCAACTATGACGCCTTGGTCTTCTTCAGCCTTTTCAATGGAAACATGGGTCAGACGACCACATCCGGGAACTGAAGGCTTAGCCCCCTTATTAGGAAGAGGGACTCCACGACCAACAGCAGAGCCTGGAGTAGGTTGAGGCTGATATCCAAGATTCTGAGGACAAACCCTGGAAATGTGGCCAGGCTGATGGCATTTGTAGCAAATAATACCAGAACCAGCTGAATTTGGCTGAGCGCTTGGGTACTTCTGCGCTACAGGTGGCTGAGGTGGACGAGACGCATCTGGCCTTGACTGATAGGGAGCACGTGGAACAGCACCATAAGGAATCCAGACATGGCGACGCTTTGTACCTGAGTCGGATGACTGAGCATCTTCTCGAGGGCGCTTGCGAGTTTCTTCATACTCAACATTCCCCCTTTCAGCTTTCATAGCTTTATTCACAAGGTCTTGGAAAGTGTTGAAATCTAGAAGATGAAGATCACGACGAAGCTCAGGGTCTAGTCCCTTGCGTAACAAGGCCTGCTTCTTGGCATCCGTAGACACCTCTTCAGGAGCATAGCAGGCAAGGCGGTTGAAGTTGCCCTGGTAGTCGCAAACAGAACCATTGCCCTGTTTTAGCTTTAGGAATTCCTCCCTTTTAAGCTCCATTAGACCTTCCAGAATGTGATACCCTCGGAAGGCAGTTTTGAACTCCTGCCAGTTCACAATGTGCTCGACAGTATGCATAGCAAGGAAATTCTCCCACCAGGAACCAGCAGCACCTTCAAGGTGATATGCGGCGAAAGTCACCCAATCTGCTTGGGCGACATGAGCAGCCTGAAGTTTGCGCTCAATAGTGCGGAGCCAGTAATCAGCATCAAGTGGCTCAGTGGAATAGCTGAAAACTGGAGGTGTAAGGCGGATGAAGTCTCTCATGCCGACTCGGTCATCTTGACGACGAGCGGTATTTTGTTCAATCCTTTCCAGGAGCCTGATGTTATCAGCGCGGTTGGCTTCATACATGGCCATAAGCTAGACCATGGACGGTGGAGGCGGAAGATTGACATTGTAATATCCCAGCATTTAGGACTAAACGAAGGGTAGAACTAGGACCTCTGTGCATTCATGCATCTAAAATCTGAGTAAATTTTTTGCAAAAGAAAAGAAAACCTGGGAGAGTGAACTTCTTTCAAAGCATCTTTAGAGTTAGAGGTGTTTTGATTGCTAAGAGTTTGCTATGATCTCTTGATGATATTTTTAAGTGAATTTAGAAATTAAAATGATTGTTGAATTATTTCAAATTTGAATATTCAATAATTAATAAAGAAATAATTCAATTATACATTAATTGAATAATAGAAATGGAAATAGAATATAAAACAAATAGAAATAGTACTTTATTGATATTATACATCAATACAATGTCTTTACATATTTATTACATAAAAAGAAGATTACATCAGATATAATCAAAAAGAAACCTAAAACTAAACTATATCTAATAATCTTCTTGGAGATTATCTTCTAGATCTTCATAAGATGTAACCTGCAAAAACAAAGCACAGAGAAGCAAAGTAAAAGATTAGGAGTTAGAGAGTTTACTCTCAGACTAGGGCAAATAATTTTGCCATTGCATCATCGAGTGTATTTGACCAAGTTTAGTATTTGTTCTTTTAACATTGGTACAAACTGAATGTGCACCCAACACTTTAGCATTCAGAGCGTCAGAGAGAGAGAGAGAAGTGAGGATCAGGTCAAGCCTGGTTGGCAAGCAGAGCAGCTGCTCACAAGCAGCTCAGTCACCCTGACTGGGTGTGGTGCTGTCAGCACCACAGCAAAGAAGAGTAGCAGCTGCTGGAGTAGATCAGCTCGGCCAAGAGCTAGTAGCTCACTCGACCAGCACTGGACAAACACAAGAACACCACTGTTCTTGCACACAGCACCAATACACACTAGAACACCATCCAATATACTCCATGGATTGAACCATAGAAGCTGAAGATCAAGGCAAGGTGGAGCAGTCCCTGATCAGGAGGAGAAGGCAAGCCATTAGAAGCTGACCAAGGAGGAGAAGGGCAGGCAAGCCAGGACACGATCAAGGAGGAGAAGGGCAGGCAATCAGAGTAGTCATCACTGCATCAAGAACCAGCAGCAACAGCAAATCATTCTCAAGACCACATCATCCATACCTCAATCACAGGTGGATTTCCTTGCAAATAATACAAGCAAGTATTGCCAACATATGTTTACATGCATGGATGGATTGAGAATCTATTTCCCTCAGACTAGCAAAGTGAAGCTTTGCTCAGTACATCACTGGGAGTTCTTTTACAAAGCCAAAATGCTTGAATCAAATAAATAGCCTCAGTTTGACACTTCACTGGCAAGTTTAGCTTAGCAAGAGTAGAGCTTGCACATGAACTGGTTGTGCTGGGCACATATCCAATAGGATATGCACCTCAGTCACACAACAAGATCCATATCACAAATAAACCACAACACTCTGGCTAAACAAGCAAACAAATCATCTCACAAGTGTGTGAGTGGCCTCAGACCAACATCACAGGCCTATTCTAGGGGCAAATTTCACCAAAAGCAAGCCATCACAAGATAGTTGCTGGGCACAGGATCAGAAGATCCTGCACCTCAACACAACAAGTCTTTCACTGAACAGTATAGGCAAGTGCAGCAATAAAATCATTTTCCTAAGCTATGTTAAGCTAGGAATCATCAACATATCTATCAACAGATAATGGAATCTTTGCAAACATTGCAAGATTCATATCAGTAATCTTGGCATTACCAAAACCCTGATAGAGGACTTGAGAAAATAGCTAGGGTACCACATGCTTCAGCACAGCCACACTTAACTGAAAGCAAGCACAGCAAACCAATTCATCACAGGACCAGACATAGTGTAACACTGAATCTAGGAATTCAGTAAGTAACCATCAGATACCAAAAATCACAGGATGATAATCTAGCATAGCTTGGCTCAGGAGTTAACTGAAGGCTTGCAACAGGGCAAGCTTCAGAACAACATTTTTGCCATAGAAATGTTCTGTCAGAGTAGTGAACACAACTAGATCATTCCAGAAGCAAGCAACTTACCACTGACTAGGAATCACTAAATCAAGCTAGCCTGTGAGCTTGGCTCACTGGTCATGCCCAGGTGGCCAGAGACCATAGCCAGAGCAGAGAAGAGAGGGGTAGAGGAGATGAAGAAAGCACTCACCGTGCGCCAGGGCGCTTGTCCAGACGGCATGGCGGGGCAGTGCCCGCGCGGCCGGCTAGATGCTACCCGAGGTGGACTTCACCGAGCACTCACCGGGAGCACCACACCACGGCGCTTCCACCGGCGAGTTCTCGTGCAACTCAAGCACCAGAGGGTGCACAGCAAGCATAGGAGAAGAGGCTGGGCGAAGCACCAAACCGGAGGCGTTTGGTGGCGGCGGATCCCGAGGGGGAACACCATCCAGATCTCCTCGGAGAGGAAGTTTCCGCAGATTCCAACTGGTGGAGTAGGAAGAGGAAGTGGAGGCGACCATTCTGTCCAAGGGGCTACGGCGGAGGTCGCCGGAGTCGGCCGGAATGGCCAGGCGACGGCGGCGGCGATCCAGATCGCCAGCGAACTCGAGAGGGAGAGGGGTGAGCGTGTGAGGGTTGGGCTAGGTCGGTTGACCGACCCAGACCCGAGTCGGTTGGCTTAGCCGAGCCGGGTGGGCCGGTTGGGCTAGCAGGCCAGTTGGGCCAGGCAGGCCTTGGCAAATTGTTTTAAATCAAAAGTTCAAATTCAAATGTTATCTCCTTTCTTGAATTCAAATCAAATTCAAAAATTCAAATAACATTAATAAAACACTTTCTTATTCATTAATGAATTAAATATTAAAATAAATTCCAATCTCTGAATTAATGTTTTAGATCTATTTTAAAGCTTTTAAATTCTATTTTCAAAAACCTTAATTAATACCTATATTATTATTAAAAATTGAATTTCTTCTTTAAAAATTAAACCTTTTCCTTTTCAATTAACTCAATAAGAGTTTTATAACTTAAACTTTAATTCAAAATCTTTATTAAATTGTCTTAACACTTCAATAGGGTAAAACACACAAATACAATTTGTGTTTATAGAAAGTCTTTAAACCCTAGAAAGTGGGTAAAACACACAAATAAGAAAACCAAGTTCATAACTCACCATGCATAGCATATCATTGTGCATAGCATCCATTTGTATCTTGAAACATTGTCCTTATCGGACAATACTTGGATTTCTGTCGAACAAGGAGATCAGGAGCAACGCCAAGTATCCGACTCCATTACCTTTCAGTCACAAGGCAAGTTTATCTTGCTCATATCTCTTGATTGCACTGGTTTTGAAACGTCTTGCAAAGTGATGACTTCGAACTCTAACATTTCAAAAGGGATGGAAAACCTATTTTCATAAATGAACATGACTAGTGGTTATCGACCAGTGGTGATAACCTAGGAATGCTGGCAGGTGGAACCACGGTAAGATTGTGGTGGTGGAGGTTCCACTTGCACGGGAAAGCAAACCTAGGATTAACAACCAATGCCACAGTTATTCTAGCGCCGTAAAAACCGTGTCATCCAAGAGACTTGGAATGGGACGAGAAAGTCAGCTGTATCTTCTCTCGTTCGCATGTCAACGGACACTCCGCTACCGTTCGCCGTATGTCTTGCGAGAATACGTGCACATGGGTGGGACCCCTTAGTGCCCACGGCCACTGGTGTCTATGATGGTCCGCAAGGGGCGCCTAGGTACTTCATCGTTGGGGGTGAATATCAGGGGCATAACCTGCTATGCGTGAATTGGGTGGGCATGCGTTGTGCGGAGAAGGCAGTGATTGGCTTGGATCAATGACTGGGCCCCACACCAAGGAAGTGTGGACGGGAATGTACGCCCGGTTGTGCAGCAAGGCTTTGATCTCTTTTGGAAGGACACACCTCTGCAGAGTGTAAAAGGATGTGACATGTTACCCCTTGTTCCGGGAAGGAGCTGCGAACGCCGCAGGAAAGGTGCTCTCAAGGCACTACACCTGTGTTGGCTGTTGGGCATAGTTTTCTAAAGTAAAAGCAACCTTTCAAGAAACCTTGATAAAACCTTGCATAGGCCTATGACTCTTTTGGGTCCGTGGCTGTAGTTGGTGCATATCACACAACTTCTTACTAAAGAAACTTGCTGGGTAACGCTCGTTACTCACCCCAATCTCTTAAACCCTTGCTAGACTGTGAAGAGCTCGATGAAGCCACTCTGAACGCAATCGAAGGCCAGCAGGACATCTTCTACGAAGAGCCGGATCTCTCTCGCGGTGTCGAAGGCGTGGATTACATCATTCGCTACGGGGCATCCTCCGGCGAAGAGTCAGAGTGAAGGAATACTAACTATTAGAGTAGTCTATGAGCCGAGGAACCGAGCAACTGTAGAATATGAATAAGTTGTTGAGTTCTTCTCATGTTTAATTATTTGAGCTTTTGAGTTGCTGTAACACTAAGCACTTGAGGTGTTCTCTTTATTGGGAGCATTTCGGTATCATCACGCTTTGGTCTGTAATAAATGTGGATCAATTTGTATTTGGGCCCGCAATGTTTCTGTTGTACCATTCTGAGGGATGTAATATTTATGGAGGCTTGTTCCGCAAGTGTTATATCAACGACTTGCATACTACAACATGCAGTGGTATGCTGGGTCACCGCAGCTGGTATCAGAGCAATTGCTTTGACCTTAGGTTGGAAACCTAGTAAAGGGATAGAACCTATAGGAGTCTATTAGCAACGGTAAAGAGTTCTCTAAATCTATGATGGTTATTCACTTGGGAATAACTTAGTCATATTTTTAGTGTTACAATTCTTTATTATGATGCATCATACTAATTCTATGCCTTATTCTTGTAACAGCTAGTATGGCATCGAGAATTCCAGCACGTACCGTTTGGTCACAGAGGAAGACTCTGGAAGACTATGAGGGAACCTTGATTGAGCAGTTAGGGTCACTACTACGGGCTTTTGGACTCAGCACCGACATCCCTGTTAAGACTTATACTTACAAGGATGACGGGACTATGGTTAAGTACCGTATTGTGATCATGCTACCAGATGGATTAGTATCTAGTACAGTTCAGCCTTCCGGAGAGGGAAGAGGTGAGATGGCAGCTTATCACGAGGCGGTAGTGAGAGCTATTGCAACTATTAGGGAGTACAGAGCGGTGGAGTTAGCAGGTACCACTTTTACCGCTATTCCACATGACTCACTGATGGAGGAGCCGGGAATGGATCACGATGTTCTGGTGAAGAAGAAGCCGAAGTTAGCAGCCAGACTTCTTGATAGGTATAGGAAGATGGTAGGATCACTGTATAATACTCACCAGGTCATTGTGGAGGATAAGGCGGAGATGCTTGATGACCTCACAGACACTACTAGGAGGCAGGAGCGAGCACAGTTGACTAGGCAGGAGTCGGAGGGATCTCATTTCTCCCCAGTTGGGGGAAAGCACAGCTACCCGACACAGCCTGGACCTTCCAGGTATTCACCCACTCTAGAGCCCATACATTATCCAGTTATCACTTCTAGTATGGAGGCGCAGTAGGGTCTCAAGGGGGTCTCGGAGTCCGAGCTTCCCATTGAGAATTCTGATGGGTGGAGGTTTGACTGGCTGGGAGATGGCCAGCAGTACACTAGCTCATATGGAGGGACAGCTCACGCATTAGGAGTTGGCGATGCCGTAGTCACTCCTGTTGTATCTGTTGAGGAGGAGGATCCGATGGAGGTTCAGTTTGAGAGTCAGGAGCCAGTTGAGACACCTATGGAGCAGGATGTACCCTTTGACCACACCTACTGCACAGAGAGTGTGTGTTATGGAGAGGCGGAGCCTTTTCCTACTATGACTGCTCATGAGACCAGTGTGTACTTCGAGAGTTACCTTGGATTGAACGGACTCGTGTTGAGTGATACTTCAGCTATGGACACATCCGACTCGGATTATGTTCCGGGCGGGAGGCCCTTCGTTCCAGAGGCAGTGCGCCGGACTTCACGCCATCACGGGTGGACTCCGGGTTGTATTATGAACCGTGAAACCAGGACAAGATGTCAAGACCAAGACCGAAGCTTAGTTGTATCTGTGAATGCAGCTAGGGCTAGTAGTATGTTGTTGTAATAAGAGAGACGCTAGAACTATCCCGTCTCGATCTATGAGAGTACTCCACGTGTGAGAGTACGTGTTGTAATAATGACCTTGTATCGGTTTGTATGGAATGTATAATATGTATCTGGTATTTGGTTTTCTTGCGATTTCCATTTGAATTTGGATTTTGTTTTCCATTGTGTGACTAGTTTTGAGCATGAAGTGAAGCTCAGAAAGCATGGGCATGGTGTAATTATGAGATCTTCGCTTTATGTTATAGGACTAGAGGGGCTATGGATACGGGTTTAGCTGCCGATGCTGAGGAGCAACGCTTGGCACAAGAGGCTCAGGCGAAGGCTATGAATGACCAGCAGGAAGAAATGGAAGCCAAAGCAAAGGCAGACCAAGAAAATTAAGCTCATTTACTTGCCATCACGGTTGTAGTATGCAAGTGTTGTAGTATGCAGTGGGCTTCCATTTCTGCCTGCTGGTCATTCATAGCCTTCGCCTGAGCCTCTTGTGCCAAGCGTTGCTCCTCAGCATCGGCAGCTAAACCCGTATCCATAGCCCCTCTAGTCCTGTAACATAAAGCGAAGATCTCATAATTACACCATGCCCATGCTTTCTGAGCTTCACTTCATGCTCAAAACTAGTCACACAATGGAAAACAGAATCCAAATTCAAATAGAAATCGCAAGAAAACCAAATACCAGATACATATTATACATTCCATACAAACCGATACAAGGTCATTATTACAACACGTACTCTCACACGTGGAGTACTCTCATAGATCGAGACGGGATAGTTCTAGCGTCTCTCTTATTACAACAACATACTACTAGCCCTAGCTGCATTCATAGATACAACTAAGCTTCGGTCTTGGTCTTGACATCTTGTCCTGGTTTCACGGCTCATAATACATACCCGGAGTCTACCCGTGATGGCGTGAAGTCCGGCGCACTGCCTCTGGAACGAACGGCCTCCCGCCCGAAACATAATCCGAGTCGGATGTGTCCATAGCTGAAGTATCACTCAACACGAGTCCGTTCAATCCAAGGTAACTCTCGAAGTACACACTGGTCTCATGAGCAGTCATAGTAGGAAAAGGCTCCGCCTCTCCATAACACACACTCTCTGTGCAGTAGGTGTGGTCAAAGGGTACATCCTGCTCCATAGGTGTCTCAACTGGCTCCTGACTCTCAAACTGAACCTCCATCGGATCCTCCTCCTCAACAGATACAACAGGAGTGACTACGGCATCGCCAACTCCTGCTGCGTGAGCTGTCCCTCCATATGAGCTAGTGTACTGCTGGCCATCTCCCAGCCAGTCAAACCTCCACCCATCAGAATTCTCAATGGGAAGCTCGGACTCCGAGACCCCCTTGAGACCCTGCTGCGCCTCCATACTAGAAGTGATAACTGGATAATGTATGGGCTCTGGAGTGGGTGAATACCTGGAAGGTCCAGGCTGTGTCGGGTAGCTGTGCTTTCCCCCAACTGGTGAGAAATGAGATCCCTCCGACTCCTGCCTAGTCAACTGTGCTCGCTCCTGCCTCCTAGTAGTGTCTGTGAGGTCATCAAGCATCTCCGCCTTATCCTCCACAATGACCTGGTGAGTATTATACAGTGATCCTACCATCTTCCTATACCTATCAAGAAGTCTGGCTGCTAACTTCGGCTTCTTCTTCACCAGAACATCGTGATCCATTCACGGCTCCTCCATCAGTGAGTCATGTGGAATAGCGGTAAAAGTGGTACCTGCTAACTCCACCGCTCTGTACTCCCTAATAGTTGCAATAGCTCTCACTACCGCCTCGTGATAAGCTGCCATCTCACATCTTCCCTCTCCGGAAGGCTGAACTGTACTAGATACTAATCCATCTGGTAGCATGATCACAATACGGTACTTAACCACAGTCCCGTCATCCTTGTAAGTATAAGTCTTAACAGGGATGTCGGTGCTGAGTCCAAAAGCCTGTAGTAGTGACCCTAACTGCTCAGTCAAGGTTCCCTCATAGTCTTCCAGAGTCTTCCTCTGTGACCAAACGGTACGTGCTGGAATTCTCGATTCCATACTAGCTGTTACAAGAATAAGGCATAGAATTAGTATGATGCATCATAATAAAGAATTGTAACACTAAAAATATGACTAAGTTATTCCCAAGTGAATAACCATCATAGATTTAGAGAACTCTTTACCGTTGCTAATAGACTCCTACAGGTTCTATCCCTTTACTAGGTTTCCAACCTAAGGTCAAAGCAATTGCTCTGATACCAGCTGCGGTGACCCAGCATACCACTGCATGTTGTAGTATACAAGTCGTTGATATAACACTTGCGGAACAAGCCTCCACAAATATTACATCCCTCAGAATGGTACAACAGAAACATTGCGGGCCCAAATACAAATTGATCCACATTTATTACAGACCAAAGCGTGATGATACCGAAATGCTCCCAATAAAGAGAACACCTCAAGTGCTTAGTGTTACAGCAACTCAAAAGCTCAAATAATTAAACATGAGAAGAACTCAACAACTTATTCATATTCTACAGTTGCTCGGTTCCTCGGCTCCAGTACTACTCTAATAGTTAGTATTCCTTCACTCTGACTCTTCACCGGAGGATGCCCCGTAGCGAATGATGTAATCCACGCCTTCGACACCGTGAGAGAGATCCGGCTCTTCGTAGAAGATGTCCTGCTGGCCTTCGATTGCGTTCAGAGTGGCTTCATCGAGCTCTTCACAGTCTAGCAAGGGTTTAAGAGATTGGGGTGAGTAACGAGCGTTACCCAGCAAGTTTCTTTAGTAAGAAGTTGTGTGATATGCACCAACTACAGCCACGGACCCAAAAGAGTCGTAGGCCTATGCAAGGTTTTATCAAGGTTTCTTGAAAGGTTGCTTTTACTTTAGAAAACTATGCCCAACAGCCAATCACTGCCTTCTCCGCACAACGCATGCCCACCCAATTCACGCATAGCAGGTTATGCCCCTGATATTCACCCCCAACGATGAAGTACCTAGGCGCCCCTTGCGAACCATCATAGACACCAGTGGCCGTGGGCACTAAGGGGTCCCACCCATGTGCACGTATTCTCGCAAGACATACGGCGAACGGTAGCTGAGTGTCCGTTGACATGCGAACGAGAGAAGATACAGCTGACTTTCCCGTCCCATTCCAAGTCTCTTGGATGACACGGTTTTTACGGCGCTAGAATAACTGTGGCATTGGTTGTTAATCCTAGGTTTGCTCTCCCGTGCAAGTGGAACCTCCACCACCACAATCTTACCGTGGTTCCACCTGCCAGCCTTCCTAGGTTATCACCACTGGTCGATAACCACTAGTCATGTTCATTTATGAAAATAGGTTTTCCATCCCTTTTGAAATGTTAGAGTTCGAAGTCATCACTTTGCAAGAAGTTTCAAAACCAGTGCAATCAAGAGATATGAGCAAGATAAACTTGCCTTGTGACTGAAAGGTAATGGAGTCGGATACTTGGCGTTGCTCCTGATCTCCTTGTTCTACAGAAATCCAAGTATTGTCCGATAAGGACAATGTTTCAAGATACAAATGGATGCTATGCACAATGATATGCTATGCATGGTGAGTTATGAACTTGGTTTTCTTATTTGTGTGTTTTACCCACTTTCTAGGGTTTAAAGACTTTCTATAAACACAAATTGTATTTGTGTGTTTTACCCTATTGAAGTGTTAAGACAATTTAATAAAGATTTTGAATTAAAGTTTAAGTTATAAAACTCTTATTGAGTTAATTGAAAAGGAAAAGGTTTAATTTTTAAAGAAGAAATTCAATTTTTAATAATAATATAGGTATTAATTAAGGTTTTTGAAAATAGAATTTAAAAGCTTTAAAATAGATCTAAAACATTAATTCGGAGATTGGAATTTATTTTAATATTTAATTCATTAATGAATAAGAAAGTGTTTTATTAATGTTATTTGAATTTTTGAATTTGATTTGAATTCAAGAAAGGAGATAACATTTGAATTTGAACTTTTGATTTAAAACAATTTGCCAAGGCCTGCCTGGCCCAACTGGCCTGCTAGCCCAACCGGCCCACCCGGCTCGGCTAAGCCAACCGGCTCGGGTCTGGGTCGGTCAACCGACCCAGCCCAACCCTCACACGCTCACCCCTCTCCCTCTCGAGTTCGCTGGCGATCTGGATCGCCGCCGCCGTCGCCTGGCCATTCCGGCCGACTCCGGCGACCTCCGCCGTAGCCCCTTGGACAGAATGGTCGCCTCCACTTCCTCTTCCTACTCCTCCAGTTGGAATCTGCGAAAACTTCCTCTCCGAGGGGATCTGGATGGTGTTCCCCCTCGGGATCCGCCGCCACCAAACGCCTCCGGTTTGGTGGTTCGCCCAGCCTCTTCTCCTATGCTTGCTGTGCACCCTCTGGTGCTTGAGTTGCACGAGAACTCGCCGGTGGAAGCGCCGTGGTGTGGTGCTCCCGGTGAGTGCTCGGTGAAGTCCACCTCGGGTAGCATCTAGCCGGCCGCGCGGGCACTGCCCCGCCATGCCGTCTGGACAAGCGCCCGGGCGCACGGTGAGTGCTTTCTTCATCTCCTCTACCCCTCTCTTCTCTGCTCTGGCTATGGTCTCTGGCCACCTGGGCATGACCAGTGAGCCAAGATCACAGGCTAGCTTGATTCAGTGATTCCTAGTCAGTGGTAAGTTGCTTGCTTCTGGAATGATCTAGTTGTGTTCACTACTCTGACAGAACATTTCTATGGCAGAAATGTTGTTCTGAACCTTGCCCTGTTGCAAGCCTTCAGTTAACTCCTGAGCCAAGCTATGCTAGATTATCATCCTGTGATTTTTGGTATCTGATGGTTACTTACTGAATTCCTAGATTCAGTGTTACACTATGTCTGGTCCTGTGATGAATTGGTTTGATGTGCTTGCTTTCAGTTAAGTGTGGCTGTGCTGAAGCATGTGGTACCCTAGCTGTTTTCTCAAGTCCTCTATCAGGGTTTTGGTAATGCCAAGATTACTGATATGAATCTTGCAATGTTTGCAAAGATTCCATTATCTGTTGATAGATATGTTGATGATTCCTAGCTTAACATAGCTTAGGAAAATGATTTTATTGCTGCACTTGCCTATACTGTTCAGTGAAAGACTTGTTGTGTTGAGGTGCAGGATCTTCTGATCCTGTGCCCAGCAACTATCTTGTGATGGCTTGCTTTTGGTGAAATTTGCCCCTAGAATAGGCCTGTGATGTTGGTCTGAGCCCACTCACACACTTGTGAGATGATTTGTTTGCTTGTTTAGCCAGAGTGTTGTAGTTTATTTGTGATATGGATCTTGTTGTGTGACTGAGGTGCATATCCTATTGGATATGTGCCCAGCACAACCAGTTCATGTGCAAGCTCTACTCTTGCTAAGCTAAACTTGCCAGTGAAGTGTCAAACTGAGGCTATTTATTTGATTCAAGCATTTTGGCTTTGTAAAAGAACTCCCAGTGATGTACTGAGCAAAGCTTCACTTTGCTAGTCTGAGGGAAATAGATTCTCAATCCATCCATGCATGTAAACATATGTTGGCAATACTTGCTTGTATTATTTGCAAGGAAATCCACCTGTGATTGAGGTATGGATGATGTGGTCTTGAGAATGATTTGCTGTTGCTGCTGGTTCTTGATGCAGTGATGACTACTCTGATTGCCTGCCCTTCTCCTCCTTGATCATGTCCTGGCTTGCCTGCCCTTCTCCTCCTTGGTCAGCTTCTAATGGCTTGCCTTCTCCTCCTGATCAGGGACTGCTCCACCTTGCCTTGATCTTTAGCTTCTATGGTTCAATCCATGGAGTATATTGGATGGTGTTCTAGTGTGTATTGGTGCTGTGTGCAAGAACAGTGGTGTTCTTGTGTTTGTCCAGTGCTGGTCGAGTGAGCTACTAGCTCCTGGCCGAGCTGATCTACTCCAGCAGCTGCTACTCTTCTTTGCTGTGGTGCTGACAGCACCACACCCAGTCAGGGTGACTGAGCTGCTTGTGAGCAGCTGCTCTGCTTGCCAACCAGGCTTGATCTGATCCTCACTTCTCTCTCTCTCTCTGACGCTCTGAATGCTAAAGTGTTGGGTGCACATTCAGTTTGTACCAATGTTAAAAGAACAGATACTAAACTTGGTCAAATACACTCGATGATGCAATGGCAAAATTATTTGCCCTAGTCTGAGAGTAAACTCTCTAACTCCTAATCTTTTACTTTGCTTTTCTGTGCTTTGTTTTTGCAGGTTACATCTTATGAAGATCTAGAAGATAATCTCCATGAAGATTATTAGATATAGTTTAGTTTTAGGTTTCTTTTTGATTATATCTGATGTAATCTTCTTTTTATGTAATAAATATGTAAAGACATTGTATTGATGTATAATATCAATAAAGTACTATTTCTATTTGTTTTATATTCTATTTCCATTTCTATTATTCAATTAATGTATAATTGAATTATTTCTTTATTAATTATTGAATATTCAAATTTGAAATAATTCAACAATCATTTTAATTTCTAAATTCACTTAACAATATCATCAAGAGATCATAGCAAACTCTTAGCAATCAAAACACCTCTAACTCTAAAGATGCTTTGAAAGAAGTTCACTCTCTCAGGTTTTCTTTTCTTTTGCGAAAAATTTACTCAGATTTTAGATGCATAAATACACAGAGGTCCTAGTTCTACCCTTCGTTTAGTCCTAAATGCTGGGATATTACACAGGACGTGAGCTCAGTTCTCAGTTCTCGTGATCCCACAGCTCGGACGCGCTCTTGTATGGCCCGTGGGTCTTGTTCACGAACAGCTCCTCTCCGGTCAGGGCACGCTTCTGCAGCACCAAGTTCAGCAAGATTATTTAACAACTACTGATACTCTTCTGATAGCTGCCAAAGTAAACAGATCAAACGATGCTCTATCTGAGCACCAAGTTGTTTTTTTGGTCGTAAACGTCTGCAAGATACCCTGAAGAAACGACTAAACATATGCAACAGATAAACTACCAAGATGGGCCAACTGCGACATCTCTGGGTGCTACAGTTTGTATTGCTGTATTTAACGTGACAGGTTTCTAATGAAATGAGATCTCAGGCTGGTGGGGAATCAAGTGATGTCTTCTGCTCTCCTCTACCAGTTCCAAAAAACATTTTCGAATCATGCTAATTTTAGTACGGGAGTGATCATACCACGTACGAACTAGTACAAGACTCACCTCATCCTTGATGCTGCATAAGACCTGGAAGTCCTCTTCGGGGATCTCCCACCCAAACACCTGGATGTTCTCCTTGATCCTCTCATCTTTACTTGACTTGGGTATTACACTAGTTCCCCTTTGGAGAGCCCATTTGATGAGCACCTGCCCTGGGGTCTTGTTCAGTTTGTTGGCTACCTGCAGTATCGATCGTTGAATCAAGCTATGCTGTATTTGAATAGCTTGAACTGAACAAAAAGAATGATCTCTGAACATATACCTTTTCAACAACAGGGTCATGAGCAAGGTTCTTCTCTGAAGAACCCAATGGAGAGTAGGCCTGAAGTAACCAGGTATAGCATTAAGCACTTTTGTTTCAAATATGAAAAGCTGCTTAGGTATAAAATCAGAGATGTCACATTATCATATCCTTTTTAACTTACAGTAACATGGATTCCATGCTTCTTGCAGGCCTCAAAAATCTTATCGTTCTTCCAGCCAGGGTGCATTTCCATCTGTCAAGCAATTAAATGGTCAGAAGTCATCTACGTATTTCAAGTATTTTGGACTACTGATAAAGTCTGATAGTTCGCAACCTGGCATACGGCCGGCGTAATATTTGCAGATTGTAGCAGCCGGTTCAGCTTGGTTACTGTATAATTGCAAACACCGATGTTCTTAACTAGTCCATCTTTTACAAGGTTTTCCATTTCCTTCCATACTCCTTCCATGTCAAATTCTAGCACTTCCCCAGCTTCTGGAGGCTGATGTGCCCCATCTTTAAGTCGGAACGGCCAATGGATCTGCATTCATTATGCAAGTTGTTAAAAAAGAATGAGGCAATCAATTTCGAATTGTGTGGCTGAGACAGGGTGTTAGTTCCACCAGCCCGCACCATCTGAAGTAATCTAACCAGAGCACAGATATACGTTTAGCGGTGAAATGTGTTTGCCAAACATGGGGCTATTTCTAGCGCGTGTAGTGGACACGGACACGAGCGGGATGGGGCCTGCGTATTTCGGGTGCATGTGTAGCGAGCTTTAAGAAAACTAGAGTAACAGGCATAAATCCTAATTAGAGTAAGTTGCAAACAAAATAAGGCATAGTTGTGGTTTCTTACAAGGTAAAGGTCAATATAATCCAACTGTAAATCCTTGAGTGTGTTCTCCAATGCTGGTCGCACCTTCTCAGGAACCAAGTTTGTGCACCTACAGCAGACAAATACTGATCAAAATTTAAAAAAAAATCACATATTGCAAACACACTACAGGTTATAGACAATTTATTGTAAATCACAGCACACTCTAAGGTTGTGCACACAGGTACCATAGTTTTGACGTCACAAACAAATCTTTCCTGTCGATTCCAGCTTCCATGGCAGCTTTAATTCCTTTGCCGACCTGAAATCAGTAGAGAATGTTTAAAGATATGTTCCACCGCTAGTCTAGTACAGGAACAGAATATCAGAGCGCTTTAATGCATACCTCCTTTTGTATGCCGTATTGAGCTGCTGTGTCCACATGCCTGTATCCAGCCTGCAGCAACCATATATTCAGGTTATTACAGAGTTCTAACGGTTACTGCAACTGTGTGTCCATGAACCAAGCAGTAACCATCAACCATAATTTCCTAAAGTCTTGCAGCTTACTGATCGAAATATAGCACGATATCACGTTTATACTGAATTCAGACACTGCTATGCGAGAATTGCGTCACTGAACTGTACTTCCCCAAAACGAAGAATAATTGTAGCTGAAAAGCGAAGCAAAGAGACCAGGAGAATGGCATGCTGATATACCTCGGTGATGGCTGTCTGAACGGAGTGAGCAGTGTCTGAGCCGGCTCTCCAAGTGCCTAACCCAACGGCTGGCATAGCATGCCCGCTCTTCAGAACAAAGTGATCTTGCTCTCCCTGAGCCATTGCCTTAGCACTTGCCATGATCTTGCCGCTCTCAGTCCCTCTTCTACAGTTCTGACGTGTTCTTCTTTCTGGTCTTCTTGGGCAACTTGTTTATTCCACAGAGGACTGTGGCTTTGCACTTCAATATATAGGGAGGAACTTCTGGGAAGAGATGCCACGTACGTTGGTGCCCATGGACAGATGGCGAGAGGTCACCACCTAAAGAACCTATGTGGCTATGTGTCTCCATGCTACGATGCATGAAGCACATTTGCCCTGGAAGAACTTGCCAGAACACATAGGTGGCCAGCAACACAGAAAAAGATATCAGTTAACTGATGACACCAGAAATAAGCATGCTTACCTGCCGTTTTTTCTGGAAGAACTTTGCTTAGGCTGCGGCGTATCTGGCTTTATATAGCAGGCAGGCAGAAAGATTTGATTGCAACAGTCAGCGCCACCAAACTTTTTTACAGTGTCATCACCCAATGTCATTTCAAACAAAATCTGAACTTACAGCTTGATCAAGTTACAGCTGACAGCCCATGCTGCTCCGAATCCACTAGATACTGATGGTGTCCTCCTTACATATGTACAAAGTATAGATTACAACAGTATATTTACTCTAGATAAATGGCTTTAGTTGACAATAACAACCTCAAGGCCTTTTGTCCCAAACAAGTTGGGGTGGGCTAAAATGACTATACTTGAAACTGTAGTAATTTCTGCTTTCTCCCGAATACAAAATTCCATTCCTTGCTGATACAAGAGTGAGGCTCAACATTGTCTTCATCCTATCTGGTTATGGACTTGGAAGGCGCCGTAACTTGAAGTGACCAAATCACTTGGTCAGATCACTTGATTGGTCAATATTGCTGCTGCTGTTGTCATCCGAATTTTTTACTTCTGTTCTACCGCCCTCTAGCTGGGATACTTCTAACTGGGATATTTCAGGTGGTTTGGGGACCTCTTCAGAAGGAAGCTGTTCCTTGATTTTTTGCAGTCCAGTGTACCGAGCAAGATCAACCCATTGCTGCAGCAAACAGAATAGTTAGCAAGGAAAAAGGCAGAAGTACCAATATGTGTTGGGGTTAGGGATCTTTAGTATTGTTGTGTTGTGTGTGTAAACATATGGCTTGCTTGGAAGAACAAAACCGATGCAGATTACTTCCTACTATAGCATAGATTTTTTTCGATAAAGGGAATATATTAATATCGCGAAGATACCATTACACCCAGCCTCTGCAACAACGCAACAATGTTTTTTTTTTTTTGGTCTGAGTGCTGCTAGCAGCAATATATGAAATACAATACTGGACGGATTAATTTAAATGGATATCACTCTTCTAAATTTTTTCTTTATGAAAAGTTGCGTTGCTCCGTGCAAAGAACTTGAGAATGTTCTTTTTATTTAGTGTAAACAGTTTGAGGATACAATATGCTACCAGCAACTAGAAAGGTGAAGAAGTGACCAACCTGTGTTCCCAAGTATGAGTTGACCGTCCTTGCAACAAAGGACAAGAGACCAGCAAGAAGTGGTTGATTATAGCGAGTTGCCAAGCTCTCTCCTAGCCGATGCTCCAATAAGCCAGCAATGATCTTCGACATAAATATAAAAGAATAGATAAAGTAAGTCTGTGACTGCAAAATGACTTTAATAAGCTGGCAATGGGTTAAATTTTCACTAGGACTCGCTCGTAAGGCAGTAAAGCTTGGTTTAGGACTATCTTAACCGATATACTACGATTTATGGTGTATTACCACATTCCAGAGCATGGCTACAAATAAGCAAGAATGTTTCAAATTTCCGTTGAACTGAGACTTAAACATGAGTAATCATGGTTGATGATGGTTAGTTAGAGACTTCAGGTGCCACTACGGTAAAAAGAGTAGATAGATTTAAAGTAGAAAAATAACCTAAGGCTTTCAACTGACAGCAATTAAGCTCATCAAATAATTTACCTGATACCGTAAATTTGCTGATGTTCCAAGAAAGCAACCATAAACAGCTGCTGACTTCAAAACAGGAGCTCTCTTTCGCCCTGCTTCCACACTCACTGAAGGTTTCAGAACTCCTCGAACTGCATACAGGAGATCTGAGGAAACTCCAGCCCCAATACTAGAAACAAACCCGACACCAGCAAGTTTCAGACCACCGATTATTACTGCTGCAACCCTCTGGTTGGTATTCCAATTCTGACCAAAGGCATTCTTCTGGAACGCATTATCTGGCAATGATCCCAAAAGTCCTTTGACAAAGTCCAAGCTCTGACCAGAGTCATTATCAGTATAAGAAAGCACTGAAATAGTTGGAGCAGGAAGCCACACGGTAAAGAAATCAACAACAGAGCCTCTGACAGTATCAGTGATGACATAGTCAATTTCTTCGAAAAATCGCCCTTGCCGTCTTTCATACTGTGCTAACAGAGTGGTTGTAATTGATATAGCCTCTTCAATGGCTAGTCTTTGAAGGAACTTGGGGTCTGCAAGCAATCTTTCCCGGAAGCCCTGCAGAAAATGACTGACTTAATGAATTTTTGTATGAGGGATTCATACTTTTTTATAAATAGCTTACAACAGTTATTATGTTTCTAAATCGATAATGCATGTGCTTAAAAGAGATAATTTCAGAAACTAAAAAAAATCTAATAAGATAGATGGAAAGGACTAAGGAGCAAAACAAAATTAATGGCATAGTTTCTTTACTTGGAATCGGTGAATCAGTTCGGTCATAACGGGGTATTTCTCGAGGTCAAAAAAGTTCTGCAATATCTCAGGAGAAACAACTCCAAGATCTAAACCTTTCTGAAGATCCTGCAATAGCTCAGTAAAAGAGTAGCATTAGCCAACTGATATGAAATATGATGCTACCATAACATCAAAACGTTTTGGCTACAGATTTTTCTTTACTAATACAGCTCTGACCATAGCTAGTCTTATCAAATACCTGAGGTAAAGCTTCCGGCCTCCTGCCAGCAGCATTCATAACTCTAGCAATTTCAGCACGGTCAAAGCAGTTTCTACTGCAAGGTTTAGCCGCTGAATACCATAAGTAATCAGCAATTGGAATTTCACCTTCCCTCCTTATACTTTGTCTTTCAGGATCAAGAAGTACCACAACTTGTTCTTTCTTCCCTATCTTTTTAGATATTCTGGCAGGCACACCAATTCCTCGCGGCCCATATATAAGATGGCTTGCACCCGTCACAACAATTAGCATCCCTGAAGGACCTCTATCTTTAAGTTCTTTCGTAATTATCTGAGACATGGTATAGTCATCAACTACTCTTGCCTGTGCTGATAAGTATGAGTTCGGACCAAAAGGAGAGTCGCGAGTTGATGTAATCTTGTCTATCAATGACCGACCCGAGATAGATGTAAAACCAGAAATGAAACCCGAGCCTGCTGGAGGAGCATACGCTTTTCTTTCTGTTTTTGAAAGACCTCTAATCCCCTCTGCTTGGACAGTTCTTTTCACCTACTCAGAAAGAAAAGTTAAATTACACGGTGGACTAGGATGGAACTTGGAAGTATATAAATGCAGCATAAAAAATACATAAAAGAAAGTCATCGGTTAAACAGAATGTACACCATAACAGTATATAAGCAAATTGTATCATGGTTTTCCGTGCAAAAAATAAATTGTTTTCCATATTAGGCTCACACAATATACTCTATGCTATATTGTCTGGTACCTCAACAGCAGCATGCCTGCTAAGTGGTTATGCAGGATAGAGCAAGCTGTAGAGAGACTGTTTCATAGGACGTGGCACAAGAATTAAAATATACAGCATGGAGTGTAGATTCATGCATATGCATTAAGGAAAAGCTTTGCAGGTGCAAAAAGTTAGAAGACTTGGATAGGGTTGCAGCATGGAGTTACTACTAAACAAATTTGTAAAAAAAATCCATGTGCTATTGTATAGACAGTAAACAGAATATTCCAATCACCTGCAGTGGGGTTCCACAAGCAACAAGCTTAATTCCATTATCACGACAGAAATTTAGAAGAGGTTCATACTCCTGCCAGCGCTCTGCTGGCCAGTGCAACGTGTACAGCTTTAAAGTGCTGCCATCAATCCTACATAAAGCATAGGCTTGTAAATATTATAGAAATAAAATTAGGCCTCACTCAAGGATGCATTTTTCATCTGTAGGCAATGAACTAATTTTTCTGAAAGATGAAATCAATGAGGACTTCAATAAGCTCCAAGTGCATTAAAATCTTTTGGCTCAGATTGTGACAAGAATACTACGCTGTTAATTAGAAGCAGAGATGAAACTCACAGAATTTGCATTGCTTTTACAATAATGGTTGGGTGTCAAGGAGCAAAAGATGCATAGCTTATCCATCTATTAAGTGCACACCATGTGTATCATCTAATGAAATAAACTTTGTGAACAAAAAAAATTAAATGGAAATAGAGCAGCCCCGCAAAAGGGTTAACGATAATAGTTAGTTAGTCCATTGCGTGTCTGACATGTTGGAGGTCTAGGCTATCTACTAGCTCTCACCCAATACTCTTTCTTTGTCTAAAGATATGAGCTTCACACTCACATCTCACTGTCTTGATGTGCTTCACACACACACACGTACACAAGGGCTTCTACTAATAGGAATGGACTACACTGGGCTACCAGATCACAGAGGCCTGAGGACGCTAGCGCAATCACACATACGCTGGGCTGCCAGATCGCAGAGTTGCCGTTGTCATACTTGGGAATCCCCCTTTTACGGTCAAACGCCCCACCGTCGCGCAGCTACAGCCTATCGTCAACAAGGCCGCTGGCATGCTGCCCACTTGGAAGTCCAAGCTCATGAATAAGGCAGGAAGGCTGGCGTTTGAGAAATCTGTCCTCAGCGCCATCCCTCTGCACCAGCTGATGGTCCTTGCGCCTCCCAAAAAGGTGCTCAAGCTCCTGGAGAAAATCGAGCGCGGCTTCCTTTGGGAAGGGAAAGCTGAGGCTAATGGTGGCAATTGCCACGTCAGCTGGCCCGCGGTCTGCCGGCCTATCTCTCATGGTGGCCTCCGTGTCCAGGACTTGGAACGTGCTGGCCTGTCCTAAGGCTACGATGGCGTTCACCAAGACTGGCAGTGAGCGTGCCTGGAGTGGTTTGGTCCTCCAATTTTCAGCAGAGGAGCAGGCCATGTTTGCTGCCTCCACATACTCGATCATCCGCGACGGAGAGGACAATGGAATTTTGCGAGGACCGCTGGCTCAATGGCCGGTCCATCCCCGATATCGCCCCCAGCTGCACACTTGCATCCTGAAGCGACGGCGTAAATTCAGGAATGTCGCTGATGGGCTGAATACACACGCATGGGCACGCGACATGCACGGCAACCTGGGCATTGCGAGTTGGGCCAGTACCTCCTATTGTGGCAGCAGCTGGAACACATCACCCTCTCCGACCAGCTAAGCTGGGTTATATGTGGAAAGTTGGGAATGGTGGGAAGGTCGGATTCTGGGAGGACCACTGGTTTGGTTCTTCCAGCCTGGCCATTCAATATTGGGATATGTATGTGATAGTCAATGTAAAAACTGCCATGTTGCAGATCTTTGGGATGGTGCTAACCTTAGGGTCACCTTCCGTTGGTGTTTCAACCATAGGCTTGTGCTTATGTGGTATGAACTCCTTAACATAGCTCAAACTATCTGTCTTAGTACTGAGGATGATGCTATGATTTGGAAATATGAAGCCAAGGGGGTTTACAGTGTGAGCTCCCTGTATGCTGTGGTGAATTTTAGGGGTGTTGTTCCTGTGTACTCTCCTGCTGTATGGAAAGTTACAGTCCCACCAAAAATACAGTTCTTGTGGCTGATTGCTCACAACAAAATTGCCACCATAGATAACTTGGTGAAGAGACAATCAGTAGATGGCCTTACTTATGCTTTATGTTCTGAACCTGAAACTTGCAAGCATCTTTTTTTTGAATGTGTGGTTGCAAAAGTGGTTTGGGGGTCTTTATATCAACATTTTTTCTCTCGAATCCATTGGTGGCATGTGGCTATGTGAGAAGAAATATAAAGTTCAAAATACTGTCTTTGCTGCTGCTATGTGGGTTCTCTGGAATACCAGAAATGACATTTACTTTAATCGTTCTCCATGGATTGGTTTGCAGACTGTGTGGAGAAAGATGGCTTATTTGCTATCCCTGGCAAATCTTATTCGCAGGAGGCGAAAAAGAGGCCTTAGCAGTGTGGTTGGGGGTCTGGATCATCTAGCTTGAAGCCCCCCACCTTTGCTCTGGACGGATCCTGGCTGACGCTGAAGAATCTGGTCAGCTCCAACCTGGAACTTGCGGAGGATGCTGAGGAAGCTCAGGCTTGGAACATCACCACAACTGAGTTGGGCAAGCGCTTAAAAGAGAACTCAATTGAGCTGGTGGACGATGGCCTGATGCTCAGGGTAGCTGATTAGTTTGCTCCTGTTGTTCTTGATCCTTTGCCTCCGTTCAAACGCCTGTTAGCTCGGTCTGTAAGGGTGGTCAATAGTTGTCATTTTGTGAGTTCTCTGTCTGGGAGACAGTGCTGCAAAAACCTCTGGAAAAACGTTGTAAGATTTGGTTTCTAATGGAACCGGGGCGGAGGCCCTTTTCATCTAAAAAACACAAATAGGAAAGGTGCAGCCTATGTCCACAGCTCCACATCACTAATCAGCACTCCAAATAAAGGTCCGTCTGCTACCCAAACTGGTCTGAACCATCCAAAATGCCATATATGACTGTCATGGTTCCAAGTGACACTGTTTTCCGGGCATGATCCTCGCAATCTTAATCACACTTCTTGCTAGTGGAAGGCATGCCACTATGTTCCTAATCCTACAATACACTGTTAAGACGGTAAATACAAGAGACCATCAATGGTGATGGAAACCAGAGTGATCAGAGTTCATTTCTACCCACAGTAATCTCCCGTCCTTAGACAATGATATGTCAATGAATCATGAAATTAACCCGTAATCTACAGCAGGCGCAATGTCAACGGAGCAAAACTTCCCGTAAATTGTTTTGATAGCTTAACTAAAACAAAGGAAGAGCAGCGCACCTTCCGCTCATGAACTGGTCGAGCTGCGGCTGGAGGCCGCAGGGGAACGCCTCGAGCGCGAGGGCCAGGGGCCTGTCTGCCTCCTTGCAGCGGCCGGCGAGCTTCTTCACGATCTCGAGCTCGAGCACGCGGTCGTCGGGGTCGGGCACGAGCTCGGCCTCGCCGAGGTACACGACCTTCGCGGCCGCCAATTTGTCCCATACCCGGGGCCTGGCCTCCTTCCCCACCGCCTGGGGCTCGCCGATGACCGTGGCGTCGTACACCCTCGACATGGGGGACTCCTCGGGCTCCTTCTGCTCCGCTGGGGGAGGCGGAGGTGTGGGGGTCGGCGAACCGGTGGTAGGCGGTGGTGGAGACGCCACTTCATCGGCCGCGGCGGAGGGGAGCGGGCGGAGTACAGCGGCGGCGGCGGCGGCGAGCGAGGGGACGAGGAGGAAGTCGCGGCGGGAGGCGGCGGAGGCGGACACGCTGCGGCGGGGAGAGGAGGAGGTGGTGGCGGCGCCGGAGGTGAGGGGTTTGGCGCGGAGGCGGGAGCGCGGGGACGGGAGGAGCGGTTTGAAGGGGCCGGCGTTTCGGGACGGCGCTTGGGACATTCTCGCCGCCGAGCTGCAGTAGTGCTTGTACTTCGTGGTAGCGAGCGCAGCGATCTCTGGCTCTGGACAATTTTCCTCGCTTATTTTGTGCGATGGATAAACTCGCAGTATACTTTCTGACCGAAGAATTTCAAACAGAAGCAAAACTTCAGAGGCTGAACTAGTGACCACATCGTGTAGCTAGGTATCCAGCCATCCACATCGATAAGATTCCTGATGAACAAGAGGACGAGGGAAGCAGGGTGGAGATAACAACACGCTGCTAATTCTCGCGATCCGATTCAGAGGCAAGATACAACTTCCTACGATATATGGCCAAATGGGCATGCATGACAGAAGTGGACAACTGGTTAAGGGAAACCTGCGTGGATAAGCAAATACCAGCCACTAGCTCGTCAGCCAGCCCAGTCAGCAAACGTATGGAAAATGGATTCGTTGTTGTACCACTCAGCCGCAATTAAATTTCACGCAATTGTACAGAACTAACCAGGATGGCAAAACTGGGGAGAACAAGAAAGGTTGTGTTGGTGTTAAAATCAGAGCAACATAAATTGATCAAAACCCACTGCTATGCTATCACTGTACACAAAGTCGCATGCCTGAATGGCTGCATCAGTTGCTCCTGTTTGCGAATACTTTAGTTTCATCTGCTACCTTTCCCCACATATTGGCAAAATGGTCCGAATACGAAACCTGTAAGTACATAAAAAAAGCGGTTAGCAATGCTGTTACATCTCCATTTCTTTCTTCTATCTGTCAACAATTATATATTTGCAGTTTCTGCGATAAATTTCATAGTCAATATGTGCAATATATATTCATTCATACCTGGTTTACTACGAATCCTTTCAGCATCTCAATAAGATCCCGATGCCTATCATTGTCAAACCTTCTAATTTCAATCATGTTGTTTTCCTGCATTATCATATAAAAAGTAAATTAGGGGAAGACAAAACAGAATTCTTTTGGATAGAGTATGGTTTGAAAATTCAGTAAGACACTGCTAGCATTCCCAAAGTCCAACACACTGATGTGGCAACTCCACACAAGAAATCGGCCTGCAGCCTACAGTTTGTACCATTGTCCCGACCCTGAAACTAACATGTTAAACTCCAAAAAAAAGAAGCATATCTAACGCTCCACTACCAGGATTTTAGCTAACCCACAAAGACTAATTGAAAGTTGTACATTATCCTACAAAACATAGGAATCATAACCCTGAATAGCCATTAAAATTTAGTTCACTAGCTAAAACTTGTCCCTCCTTTGCATTTTCCCCACTTGTAAGTTGATGCCTTCATAGAGAGGTGCGTCAAGAAGAATGTCTATAAAAAGCACCCAAGGCTAAATTATTGTTTTAGCTAAATTATTTGCTTTCATAAACATGTGGGTTGGTAGCTAGAATATTGCAACTAAACTATATACTACCAACCCACATCATGGTGACAGCAATCCTAAATTTTATTCTGATTTTCAAAGGCATAACATTGAAAGATATTGAATTAACTTGAACAAACTGCTTTTCTAGTTGGTGCTCTATATGCACAAACATAGCAGCAATGCCTAAACTGCACACAATGCTGACAAAATAGCATGCAGTTAAACTAGTGTAAGGCCTCGCTTGGATGATCATTTTAATTTCCGTCCCATGCCTGGTTTTCCCTCACGCACCGTATTTTTAGGATGGCCTCCGACGGTCCGTTGAAATTTCTGGCGGTTTTGACTAAAACGACAAACCAATCGGGCTCTAAACTAATGTTTATATCAAGCTTCAAACATATGCTACACATGCCTAATACATTCAAAGCCATACCAAGAAAATAAACTTTGCATAATTATGCTGTGTTGGTCAACAGACTTGGCTGAGAAATGCAGTTAGAGCAATGAAAAACTATCACTCTGGTCCATAATATAAGCCATTAGTTTGCTAAAACGTCTTATATTACGGAACAGGGGAGTATAACCGTGAGTCGATTTTCAGTAATACGCCATCCCAAAAGAAAAAAAAATACTTCACATTTTCTGGCAGTTTACCTTGATACTTTCATATTCTCTAAGAGCGTGATTTTTCGCTTCTTCTGTTGCGCTTATTGTTTCTTTCAATCCCTCTATCTTCTGGTAACGGGTCCATTCCTGCCCAATACCTCTTGATGATACAGATTCAAGTCTTCCTGCCCTGGTGTGCAAGAAAAATAGATCTGCAGACAGACTTTGCACATGTTGTAAAGCATTTGATCGGTCCGTAAATGCATGATGAACCGATATCATCATTTCCAAGTATTCGTGGATACTATCCTGCAAAGTCACATATAATTCATTGTTATAATGATTGCACAAAAAAATCAAGATATCATACCCATGCCTATTTAAGATGCATACCATGTGTTGTACAATTTCAGAATTTAATTTTGCCTGGGATCTGCTGAACTTGACAACAGAATTTGCAAAATTATGGATAACAACAGCTCGTCTTCTCTGGGAACTACATGTTGTCTGCTCCCTTTCAAATTTTGCCAGTTTAATCAATGTCATTCCCAAATGAGCTGTAGTTGTCCGAAGATCATCCTGAGCTTTAACAAGTGATTCTGCCTACATGAAATTTAAAAATTAGAAGATAATAATATTATTTTTATGGACCAAAAATACAATCCAAGAAGTATCACATAAATGGTGATTGCAAAATTCCAAGACTTATTGATGATCAGATAATATAAAAGAATGTACCATAGGTGGAATAGAGCACATTTCTATCCCTAAGTTCTTACGTAAAATATGCAATTGATGGCGACCATGCAATATGTGTTGCTATCTACTTCCTCCGTGCCTCCCCTACAGTTTTCAGCTCAAAAAAAAAAAAAATCTACTTCCTCCGTTCTAAAGTAAGTGTCACGGATTTTTCTATGTTCACATATATCTGCACACTAAAATGTGTCTACATACATGTGAATCTAGACAAATTTGTGACACTTACTTTGGAGCAGAGGGAATACTTGACTTCATAAATTTCACAAGCATAAGGTGCACACCATATGTTACTACTGTTCTGATAATAGTTGGAAGATACGGCTCAGCATGGTCGCCAGTCTAGAGAAAACCAGTCCTGACATATCAGCCAGGCCACGCTGGTCCAGCCCATTGATTGTTCCTATGTTTTGCTTGCACTGAAAAAACGAAACCAAGCCTGAACTGGCCAGTTTTCAGGTGACCCAATGAGTTGAACCGAGACCCCAACAGACCAATTACCTCTGAAAGTCGGAAGCAAAAAATAATGTAAACAGGCTTTGAGCCCAGCACATGCACAGGCAATCTACGCTACATGGGACATAGTTTGCTGTTGTGGACACGCAATATAAGTCAATAAAAATAGTCTGGCTGTCGGGTTGGCAAGAGCAGAGGATAACTGGATAAGAGTAGGCTTGCACATGGAAAACAGCTAAAAAGAAAAGGCTATAAGGGCATCTCCAGCGGCCCGACCTAAACAGACAGCCTGTGTCCATTTCGGTCCGTTTTTAACCGGGGCCAGGAAAAACCCAGCCCAACGGGGCGACCCAAATGGACAAACCTGTCCACGCATGACCCAAACTGAACGCAAATTTGTTCCAACTTTGCGTCGAGGCGGACACATCCGAGGCACGCGCTCTGTCCGGTTGGCTCTACGCCTGGCAACCCACTCACCCATCCGGTATCTCTTTTTCTTGATTTTTCTCTCTCCCACCCTCTCTGAAATCCCCAGGGCAGCGCCGGTGGCTCGTGGCCGTTGGGCAGAGTTGGCGTTCGTGGCGGCGGAGTTCCTGCCGCCGCTGGCAGCTCGAGGCGGAGCTCCTCCCTTTTTCTCTTTCTTTCCCGTTCTCCTACTGATGTGATGTCAACGACAGAGCTCCTTGCCCGCTTCACGCGGGCACAAGGCGCATCTGCTGACCGGCCAGGCGCGCACGAAGATGCAGCTGCTGGCGCTATTACCTGAACTTGAGCCATGCATGCGTGCTCTGCTGACCAGCGACGGCAGCCCATGGCAGGCTCCAAGCTCCAAGCCAATCCATGTGCGGCAGTAGGTGCCAGCGATTTGGTCCAAGATGCATATGTTTATGCGCATGTTGATCCATATGTGCTAGCTGATATTTAGTGGATTTTTTTTAGATAATAAGAAACTGTAATCTATGACATGTGGGTCCAATTTGTCATAGACTAGTCTAAATGGGTAGCACCGCTGAGGCAGGGGCAGGCCCAAACGGACAAGAACAGAAAAAAGGCTGATTTGTGTCCGGGGCGTGACCCAATGGACAAAATCGCACACAGTTTGCGTCCATTTTAGGTCGAGGCCCTAGAGATGCCCTAAGTACTGTGTACGGCACTTGGGGCCCACTCTTTCCATTGAACTACAAACAGAAGCATCTATACTTGCATACTCTTTTGTACATAAGCTTCTGCTAGGCCAATTCGTCAACTCCACAGAAAACAAAACTCAGTTTCATTCTTTGTAAACCACAAAGAATTAAACAAATACTATCTACACTAAAGTAACCTAATCACCCCTTAGAAAATTGAAGGTAAGATGGTTCATAACAAGAGGAACCGAAAGAGCATAGCCCTCTCTACACAAAATAGCTTCGATATTTAAAGATGAAAGAGACCAACATATCAACAACAGATCACCTGTACTAGGATGAATATGTGTCGCACTTTTCTGCTATGAGTACCTATGTTAGAAAACCTAGAACTATCAAATGTGCATAATGCTAAATGGCTGATTAGCCTGGGGAATTAAAAGAAACCATCTTCAAACTTGAAAAAAAAGGCTAAGCTCATCCGGTCCCCCCTTCAAATCTTCAAAGCTCTAAATGGTACTCCCTCCGTTTCAAAATATAAGATGTTTTAGCTTTGTGAAGCAAATGTATTTAGACATCTTTTAGTGTGTCGGTTCACACGAATATACACACTAAAACATGTCTAAATGCATTTACTTCACAAACCTAAAACATCTTATATTTTGAAACGGAGGGAGTACATGCATTTGTATAAAGTGTTAATTGTGTTGCCAATTCATAAACAACTGAATAAGTAATGAACGATGGAGTCGATTGGGTGTTGCATTCCTGTCTGCAGAGGTGGTTCAACAGCGCTCAGACGGTCACGCCCTAAGACCGTTCGGTAGTAAGACTTGCCCTATGTGGTACAGTATGAAGCATGTAACAGATTCCCATGAGGTTATTGCTACTTAGTTAAGTTATCCGAGGCTGGGTAATCTACTTAGTAGCTCTAGTATACAATCTTACATATCTTTACACGAAAGTTGAAGCTCCATTAGAGGAGCTCAGAAGCAAGCAGACGACAGTGATATGTACCTGCTGAGACGTTGTAGTGAGCTGCTGCTGCAAGTCCTGGAGCCTAGACTTGTGCGCCAAAAATTCCGCATCAGTCTCCTCCTCAACAGGCGGCGGCTTCGTTGCGACCAACCCATTCACCACGGTCTGCTTCAAATCCTTAAACATCCCAAACAAGTCCCTCCCGGCCTTCGCCGGGACCTGCTGGATCGCAGCATTCACCGTGGTAGTCCAGTACCGCGGCGCCTCGCCGTGGAAGTCCGGGATGGCGCCGGGCTCGGTAAGGAAGGTGCGGAGGTCAGGGCTGCCGCCGACGACGGGGTGCGCGGCGAGGCGGCGGAGGTAGCGCTGCAGCGCGGCGCACCGCTGGCTGACAAAGTCGTGGCGCTGCATGACCTGGCCCTCGACCAGGCTCTTGTCGGGCCGGGCGGGCACGAAGAGGCCGCGGTGGGCCGCGGCGAGGCGGTCCGCCAGGGCCACCACGTCGCGGAAGCGGCGGCGCACGCGGAACTCGGCGCCGCCGCCGCCGCCGTCCGCGAGGAGGCGGGCGGTGACGAGGTAGGAGAAGTAGCTCCCGGAGCCGGGGATCACGCCGGCGGCCCCGGCGACGGGCTCCGCGTGCTTCTTCGGGTCGGAGACGGTGATCCGGGCGAACACGGGGGCCGCTTCGCCGGCGCGGGCGGCCGGGGCGCGCGCGCTGGGAGGCGGCGCGGGGGCGGGGACGCCGTCGTCGTCGTCGTCGGAATCGAGGAAGTCGTCGATGACGAAGGGCTTGTGGTTGTGGTTGGCGGCGCCGTTGGAGGAGGAGGAAGGCGGGCGGAGGAGGGGGTCGGTGGAGGGCGAGGAGTTGGCGGAGTCGAGGGCGAGGGTTTCGAGGTCGTCCGCGGCGGCGGAGACGGAGGCGGCCGGCGGCGAGGACTCGGCGGCCATCATGGTGGGGTTTGGGAGGATTTAGTCGGAGGCGAAATCGGGAGATCTGAGAGCGAGGAATCGATCGGACCAGTCGAGGAGGAGCGGAAGCAGTCCGGACTCCGGCGCTGGGGGGTGGTGTCGCGTGTTCCGCCGCGGGTATGCGTAAGCGAGGGGGCAGCCCAGCGAATCTCGAAGAGGCGGGGGCTTAGCAGTCAATGCCAGGTGGGGGCGGGAGGCCTGGGAGGAGTCAATGCCATGTGGGGCCGGTCTATGAACAACAAACCCGAGCCGTTTATCGACGTCGATATTGTGTTCGTATCAGATGCCACGCGCGTATGAAGGTGCTAGATGTCGTCGACCTTTTTCCTTTTGCGAATTAGATGTCGATAACCTTTGCGAAGTCAGTAGATAACATTATCTCTCTAAACCGCGTTCAACATATGCGAGCCCCACGTGTTAACCGTCCGTGCAGTTCAAAAGGCGAAAGATACAGAGGTGATTCTTTCATCTATAAACACAATAAAATTAAAATGCGTATGGTTGAATATACCCATTCCTAGTTGTCAAAAAAAAAACCCATTCTTTTCGAACTCAATTTGATCAAACTGCACTCTCCAAAGACAAAGATAAGATGCATTTGATCGGTCCAACTGTACTCTATCAACAGAGGCAAGGGAGAGCATAGCTCGATCAAAAAGAGCTATCCAACCCCTGCGGACAGAGATAAGGAGTAACGACTGTTCTGCTCCAGGTATTCATGTAGCACATGTAGACAGAGATAGGAATTACAGATTGTTTTGCTACAAAAAATACTCCCAAGTTGAAAGTACTAATAAGAATAGTATAAAACTCGTCAATAAGTATAATTTTCAGTATAATCAAATCAGTATTCTGTAATTGGGGTACTCATCCTGTAAGCTCCAGTCTGGTTGCACAACAACCAATCTAGCCGTTGCAATCAACCAGGTAAGAGGTGGCATGCAATCAGCAGAAAAGCAAACCAGAAACATTACTCATGATATCTATCAGAAAAATAGAGGATTGTGGCAAGTGGGTAAAAGTCCATGCTTCCAGTATGATCAGCTTTAATACCAAACGCATGGATCACATTCAACTGTATAGAAGAAGCCCACTCGGGTGAGAGAACAAAAATTTGATCATGACAGGATTCGAACTCAGGTCGGCTGGGATGCACCACTGTGACCCTGCCACTAGGCCTCCGCCTAGTTCTCCCTATCAAGAATTATCACCTTTTCCTAGGTGGACTTATTCCTTGGAATAGAACCATCCTTGTCTTTGTATTAAAAATAAAAGCTTCACAAGACTATGCAGGTATGATTAAAAAAATGCTCAATGTCACATAGGGGTACTTTTAGGAGGTACACATGCAAAAATCAGGAACTGTTATGCATGAACAATAACATTATTGGTTCACATGAAAAGCCCCGCGACACAATTCAACAAGCAAGACACATCACCTTGTTCATAAGGAATTCAGCATTCTTCACAAAAATACAGATAAAATTTTAGACGATTTGGCATGAATTTGATGCACCTTGGAGGCTTACCATATCTTGACCAGAACAAGTGTTCCTTCTATTTCTATGGCGATCAGCCGATCATAAAACAAAGGAGACGGCAAGGGCCTCTCAAACAGACAGGCAAACCAAGAAAAGCCAGGTGTAGAGCTCCAGTCTAATCCGAGAAAAATAGCACTACCATGCAGCCATCCGTCTCAAAATAACATGAAGCCAAGTGCATGATGATGCAGCATACCATTATCTTATTCGCCAAATCAGCTATTAACATACCACATCTATTGACTGCAACACTATTCCACCAGTATAGCAATGCACTAACTGTACACATTGATATCCAACAAGAAATAGGTATTATTTAATCAACAAACACCAGAAAAAACTCAAATATTCACTAATAATCACAAATAAAAAGATAAATTAGGAATTCGGCATTCTTAACAAAAAAATGGATACATTTGACATGACTTCCATGAATTTGACGCTCCTCATAGGCTTACCATATCTTGAGCAGAGCCATTGTTCTTGAATTTCTATGGCAGAACCCACACAAAAGGAAAAAATAGAGAAGTGAAGAGCCCTCAAACAGAAGGCAAACTGTGCTGAGCTCTAGTCTAATCCGAGAGCAATAGCGCTACCTTTCAGCAATCTCAAAATAACATGAGCCCAAGTGCATGCTGATGCAGCACACCATTATATTACTCCCCACACCAAGCTATTAACATACCCTAGCTTGTAAAAATATAGATTGTCACACATCTCTGTTGACTACAGCACTACTATACCAGTGCAGCATTGCAATATCAGCTAGTATATTATTAAATCAACAAACAGCAGAAAATACTCAATGCATTCATTTGTAATCACAAACAACAGAGGCACCAAAAAAATGCAGTACTACATTCGTTTCATCATCATCGAGAACATACCATCTACATAACTGATATAATTGAACACCATACATTCAGAAAAGTACTTCCAAGTATTAGACACTAAACTTCATCACAGCGTGAAAATTATATAAGAGATAGGTGCGCATATATTGGTAACAGTCGGTGCATCGATCAAGATCAACAATAAACCAATAGATCGGCTACAGAACGATGAACTGGAGAACAAATACAGCTACAGCAGTATCAGATCCAGAGTAACTCCAGTGTAAGAAGAACTTCTTGAGCCCAAAAAGCCTACCAGATCTTGTCGCCCGCCGCCTCAAACCCTAGATCCGGGTGCCCCGAGGAAGGATAGCAGCCCCTGGGCGGCGCTGTTGCCGCTGGCCGCGTCCGCGTCGTCCAGGAAGAGGTCCTCTGGCATGCGGAAAGCGCCGTGGGCGGCGACGATGGCGCCGCCGACGAGCATGCCGGAGATGATGAGCGAGGCGACGGGGGTGAAGAAGAAGGCCACGATGGAGGCGACGACGAGCCCCAGCAGCGTCTCGCGGTCGGAGAAGGTGCGGCCGAAGAGCGCGACGGGCTGGTCGGAGGCGCGGAAGATGTAGAGGAAGCACCAGGCTGCGAGGACCCCGAGGAGGATGAGTAGCGAGAAGGGGTGCGCCAGGAGCGACGCCCCGAGCGCGAAGGCCACGACGGCGGTGTAGTTGACGCGGAAGTAGGTGAGGTTGCGGCGGAGGCGGGACGTGGCGTCGGAGAGAGAGTCCGGCCTCGAGAAGGCCGAGCGGTCGACCATCTCGGTCCACGGGCGCCGGTCGGAGAGCGAGCGCCGCGCCGACTCGGAGATCCGGCTCAGGAAGAGGCGGAACGCCGGCGTGGCGATCGGCGCGTCGGAGCCGGCAGTGGCTGCCGAGCCCGCGGCCGCGGGGTTGGTGACCGGGAGGAGGGGCGGCGGCGTCGGCGCGGAAGCCATGGCGAGCTCTCTCGGGACAGATCTCGGCGTGCTTTCAAACAATCGTGAGGGAAGGGTTGCTGCAGAAGTGGTGGTTGCCTCTTTGCTGCGCCCTTCCGCTTCGAGTTATTCTTGCTTGGTTTGCTCCGTGGGATCGACGGCAAAGCGTTCGGCTGTTACGAAGGTCCACATGTCAGTGTCTCTTCAGAAAAAGGTCCACATGTGCACAGCTCATTTTGTTCGATTGAGTATTTGGTTTGTTTCGTCGACTGAAAGAATGAGTGTTTTTTTCTCGGAGACTTGGGAGAACTAGTAATTGTGCACGTGCGTTGCACGTGTAATTTTGAGGAAATTGTACTGAGTAGTATGACATATTTTTGTTTGCAAGTCTTTTGAATTCCACACTGCTTTAATGAGTTGCATATTTTAAGTTTTTCTTTATCGACATCTTTTCGTTCCAACTGCTAATGAAACCACTATCCTATATGCAAGTAAGCCACGGATTTAATTCAAGAAAACCTATAGGATAACTAATTGAATCAAGATCCAATATACAACAATCCTTTTATCATGGAATTTAATCACACAAAATCGGATGCACCACCATGACTAAAATATTCAATATGCAAAGACCCCAAGAAACAGTATCCAGTAACAGCTTCAAAGCAAAAAAGCCTGATAGAAGCTAACACTGAAAATACACATCACTTTTATGTAGGCATTTAGAACCATCGTCATCACATATATATTCATTGTTAGATGAGATGCTTCCGAGTAAATGTGAGGACTTTGTCCCTTCAAACTCGTAAGAACGGGTATGCTAGACAAGATGAGTCATGCCTACAAGCAGATTGCAGAGCTAACATGAAAATCTCTTACGACAATTTGCATCAATATTTTGCAAATTTAAAGAACAATATTCAATGGTTATGTATTACTTTTGGGCGAGCTACAGCTACTAAATGTTTGGTTCTGTTCTACCAACTAACTAAACATCACTGTTAGCACCGGATAGGATATAAGATGCACCAGATAGATCATGTAGTGTTTTCTCGTAGCAGATTTTAATGTCAGGCAAGTGTGTTACATATAAATCATGTTACCCAACCTTTTCACAATTTTTTGATAAATACAGAAGTACTTTTTGTATAATGTGGGCTAATGAGCAATATGTTAGCAGAGATTACTGGAGAAGTGTAAGACATGTATTGGACAAGTTATTTTGACAAACCGAATGAAATTATTCACCTATCCCTGTAGAAGAAACGCAATCACATCAAACTATTTCAAGAAAATAAAAACCATACTATAAAAAATCATGTAGAGCAAAATAGTGATTAGAATTTTCTTTCAAATAATTAGATTATAAGGAATTCAGAAAACAATAACGCCGAAATATATTCTATTGCGCCTCTTCTCTGACCAAATATGAACTCAAAAGTGAAAATCTATTCCTTTTCCTTCCATAAAGCTATTCCCATTTAACTCTTAGAGGCGAGGTAATTATGTGCAAAGACATCATTAACCTTCAGAAGCTATCTTTGTTGGGCTTGCCAGTGAAGGAATTTAAAACCGTAGCAGTGATGTGGGAAGATGGGAAGATGGGAAGATGCTGACTGTCGATGAATTTCAGTACATAGTTCAGAGACACAATAGTGAATGGGTAGGATTTTTCAAGAACACAGCTGCTCTGAAGCCTCGACAGGTCTGGACTCTACTTTCTGAGGTCTTTGTCATGGTGAACTCACATGCCAAAGTGGCAGGGCAATATGGCTCCAACAAAACGTGCAAACAACAACCGCTCCTCTAGCCATTGCAGATACACAAGGGGTGAGAAGGCCAGGGAATTTCTGAACCAAATATACCTCTCAGTGAAGTTCCTAGAAAAGTAGAAATAACTTCAAATTTGTTGCATTTTTATAAGGAACCCGCTGGCGTGATGAATTGTGCACACTTGCAGAAAATAGGTAGGTTTAGAATACACAATTCAGTTACCTTTCGTGTGCAGGGATACGAATACGAAATTCAGTAGGCCGTCGAGCTAGGTGCGGGCGCATAGAACTTTGAGCTGTATGGCAGTTGCAGGGCGGCAGCGTCCTTGCGATGGGCAGAGCAGAGTTTGAAGGACTCACTGGGGACGGTCGACGGCCACGACCGCGCTGGTGAGGAGCGGCGACGTCCTCGCGACAGGCAGAGCGGCATTATCCGCGCGGGTTAGGGGCGGATGCACGCGCTTGGACGTTCGGTGGCGACGTCGGCACTGGTGAGGGGCCGCGGCGACGTCCGCGCTAGGACGTTCATCGTCGAAGGCCGAGATGGTAACGGGCGGCGGCAACGGCCGAGCTGGGGACGTTCGTCGGCGACAACCAAGATCGGGACGGGCGGCGGGCACTTGGACTGGGGGCGTTTGGAAGGGTGGCGAGCAATTGGACGGGTGGCGGTCAGCTGCTTGGATGGGCGGCGATTGGCGTCGGCAGGTCCTTGGACGGGCGGCGGTCAGCGGCTTGGATGGCTGGCAGGGTAAACACGGGCGGCGGCGTTTGGGGAAAAAAGGTCACTGGTGCATTTTTTTGTTTTAACCGAACAGGTTCCATGTTAACGCTGTGGTTGTCCGTCCGGGGTGTTTTAGCGGTAATGGTGGGCGTCATTAGGGTCATTAGATGCTGATTTGAGGGCTGTGATTTGTTGGATCTGCCCCTCTCTCTCCCTTTTTATATTGGTATAGATGGTAAAAACGATAAAAATAATCCTTTTCCTCAACTTTAACACAAAATAAACTAGATGATAACCCACAAGTATAGGGGATCGCAACAGTCTTCGAGGGAAGTAAAACCCAAATTTATTGATTCAACATAAGGGGAGACAAAAAATATTTATAAGCCGATGAGTTATCAATTCAGCTGCACCTGAAAACAGACTTGCTCACAGCAGTTTATCAGTAGTGACAGTAGTAAAATAGTAGCAGTAATAGCAAAATAAGGACAGTAGCGATATCAATAGTAAATAGTAGGATTTAATATTATAGGCATTGGGATGGATGAATGGGCGTTACATGGATAAGATAATTCATGTAATAATCAAGACATGGACAATTACAGATAAATAAAGATAAAACATCCTAGTACTAAGTAACTATAGGCATGTGTTCCGTATATAGTCGTACGTGCTCGCAATAAGAAACTTGTACAACATCTTCTGTCCTACCAGCCCGTTTGCAGCGGGACCTCAAGGGAAACTATTGGTAATTAAGGTACTCCTTTTAATAGAGTACCGGAGCAAAGCATTAACACTCCATGAACACATGCAATCCTCACATCACAGCCATCCCCTCCGATTATCCCAATTATTGTCATTTTGGTGCATCGGGTTTCGGACAACGATATGTGTATATAACTTGCAGGTAAGATCAAAAACAACAATTATCATCAAGAAAACAATAACATGTTCAGATCTCAGATCATGGCACTCGGGCCCAAAGTGACAAGCATTAAGCACAACAAGTTGCAACAATGTCAAAAGCACTAACAATGGATACTAGACACCATGCCCTAACAATCTCATAACAATTACATGAATAATCTCATCCAATCCCCTTTGGCCTACAGCGAGAATTACTCACACATAGATGGGGGAATCATGGATAGTTGGTGGAGAGACGTCGGTGATGATGATGGCGATGATCTTCTCCAAATCCCCGTCCCGGCAGGGTGCCAGAATGGAGTTTCTGGTTCCGAATCGCGGTTTCTGGTAGTGGCGGCGCAGCGAAACTCTATCTGGGAAAAAACGCTGAACCCCTAATGTTTTCATGTCAGATGGTATATGTAGGCGGAAGGAGGGGTCGAGGCGATAGCTGGGACGGCCACACCACCCCCTGGCGCGACCTGGCCTGGCCCGCGCCACCAGGTGGTGTGAGCCCCTCGTGGCCCTCTCCGTCTCGTATTCTGGCTCCGTGTGTCTTCTGGTAAAATAGGAACTTTGCGGTATTTTCTGGGATTTTTTCTGAAAGTCGAATTTCTGCATAAAAACGAGACACCAGGGCAATTCTGTTGAAAACGGCGTTACTCCGTGTTAGTTGTATTCAAAACACACAAATTAGAGGAGAAACAGTAGCAAAAAGGTTCAGGAAAGTAGATACATTTTGGACGTATCAACTCCCCCCAAGCTTAGCTTATTGCTTGTCCTCAACTGAGTGCGATAAAAGAAACTTTCACGAACACATTTGCTTCATAAGATGTATATATTCTCACTATATGATCAAGTACTTAAACAATTCATAATAAGAAGTATGCAACTAATGTTATCTCATAGTCATGCAATCTATGAAAAAGTACTAACACACTAATAATAAGCAACATGAAACATAAGAAGTTATAGGATTGTAATGCTCATAATAAGATATGAAAAAGTGGTATCTCGCTTGGCTTTATTTGTGGAGCAAAACATAAATGCCAAGGCACCTCTGAAGTTCAAGAGAAGACTAGAAGTAGAAATGTCAAAGATACAAGCATCAAAGTTGTACCACAATTAACCATGTTCTGGGACAAGCACATTACACTAAGAACGACAACCATGCTCTCAAGAAGGTGCTTAAAGTTAGAAGATGAAGACTCAACATAAAGTAAAAGAAAGGACCTTCACAGAGGGAAGCAGGGATTAACATGTGCTAGAGCTTTTCATTTGTAAAACAGAGATAAAAAATTGTTTTGAGAGGTGGTTGTTCTTGTCAACGACTGGCAATGGGGTTCTTGCTATCTTCCATACTAAACAAGTTGAGAGCGGTTTTGAGTTCTTTGAAAAATTGGCACATAGGTGCTCTTTTATAAAGCTGGGCACTCCTCCCCACTTTTCTTTTCACAAACCATGGCTAACCGAATCCATCGGGTGCCCACCAACTTTCACATACCATGGAGGAGTGCCTTTTTTTAAGGTTACAATGGTCTGACCAGCTCCCTTGCAAAATTAATGACGAGCAGATGAAGCATGCAAGTCGAGGGGTACTTAATTCAATATGGAAGATCGCAAATCAGACCACTACGTCCTCATGAGCTAAAAACAGTGTCACAAAATGAGAAGTATTTGAAGGTTTTGAAAGGTAGCACATGAAAATTTACTTGGAATGGCTTGAAATGCCATGCATAGGAATTTATAGTGGACTCTTTGGAATAACTTGGTTTTCAGGAGTTGGATGCACGAGAAGTATTCCCTCTCAGTACAGGTGAATGCTAGCAAAAGACTGGGAAGCGACAATCGAGAGAGCAGTAACTGTCATAATCATGCTTGCGACAAAACAAAATTAATATAGGCATAAAAACGATACAAGAGCTCTGAGGTAAAATAAATCATCAAGGCTTAATTGAATTTTGTTCAGTCATATGCATGCTTGAGCATGTGCCAAGTTGATTCAAATGAAACATGCAGAGGAGGATACCACAATGTCATACCGTTTTATGAATAGAACAATGCAAGCAAACATCTATATGACATGCTACAAACTATTAGTAAATTGGAACTAATTATATGAGAGCAAGAACTACTAAGAATCCATTAAATAACATACACCTTACACGAACAAACTAAGCACGTCCATAAAAATGAGTATATGTACAAAAATGAAAACAAAAGAGTTCATACCAGCCTCTCACCACATCTCGAATTGTCAAAAGTTGTCATTATTGCCTTTCACTTGTGTGGCTTGAATAATATAAAGTGATAACCAAGCTCCAATGGAGTCACGGGAGACTGAACTCCATAGCAAACTTTACAAAACCGGAAAAGAACAACAAATATTTTTGGATTTTTGAATTTTAAAACAAGAAGGAAATAGCAAACAAAGCAAAATCTTTTTGGTTTTTTCGAATACCAAACCGAAACTAGAAGTGAAGCAAACTAATACTAGAAAACTAAAGAAGCAAACAAAGAGAAATAACAGAAATATTTTTGGTCTTTTTGTGTTTTGGAAAGTAGAAACAAAACAAGAACAACAAAGAAAAAGAAAGAAAGTGAAACATGGATATACAAAGTTCTGACAGAATATGATGTATAGATGAGTGAGTTGTAGGCATACCTCCCCCCAAGCTTAGGCTTTTGGCCTAAGTGGAGATCAATCCCAACGCGGCCAATAAGTGGCATCTCCAAAATATGACGAAGAAGTACCTTCGTCCTGATATGAGCTCGAGGGCGCCCCGGTATGGTACACGGTGTAATAATCAGCGGGCGCCTCCTCCTCCTGGCTCTCGGTGCCCTGCTGCATGCGGAAGCCAAGCAACCTAAGCTGCTCGTCCAACTCCTCCTTCGAGAGTGACCAAGGTCCCCTGCAAATACTGAACAAACCGGGCTGCGGCAAGGGAACTTCCCTTTCATCTCCATCAGTAAATAACATTCTATAAACTAGACTTCCTGCACAAGAGTTAGCAGTAACAAAGTGATGGATCTTCATAGCAGCAAGATCAAGTCTTTGTGGGACTAACAGTGTATCATTAGGAGCAACAGAAACTCCCAAAGCAGCAAGAATGCGCGTAGCAATAATGCCTCCATAAATGGGTCCCCTAGCAGCTAAGCGACGAGCAATGAGAGCACCGAGGTTGTACTTTTTACTAACATCAAGCGCAGTAGCTAGAAAAGCTAAATGATAGTTAGAAATATTACTAGTGTTCTCCCTACCAAGAATACTAGTGGCAAGATAGTAAGCAAAGTATCTAATAGCTGGGAGTTGAATGTTCCTTATCTTGCCACGCTGGGTTGTGCGGTCATCATCATTGGCCACCCCTCGGTAAAGCTCCAGCAAAATCAGCGGGTCGGGTTTGAATCTTCTTTGCTGTCCCAAACATGGCAATACCTAGGATGCTGCAAAATTTCTCCAAAGACATGGTGATAGACTTATCATAAATTTTAAATGCGATAGATGGCTTGAAGGCGGAGTTAGAAAATTTAAAACTCTCAACAAAAATCTTTGTGAGCATAGCATATTGGTCACTCTCATCAAGCATGTATGTAGTCAAACCAACCCTGTCAACAAGGAGTAAGAAATCCTCAAGGATCCCTGCATCACTCAAAAATTTAGTACAAGGGAAAGTTGATGGATGTGCATCTCCATCGCCCCCCTCATCGCCAATGCTCGGTGACATAAGATCTTCATTGTAGGATGTCCTGAATTGAGTAGTTGATCTTGAAGGCCTTGATGACCTTGGAGCTTCTCTCTCAAAGACTTCTCCATAAGTGTGATTATCCATTTCCCTTTTCTGAATTTTTTAAGCAAACCTCATAAAAATGATTTCAAGACAAGCAAATGAAGGAAACTACTATAGGGAGTTGCAAGAGAGCTAACATGCATCAAAATAACTTATCTAAGTAATAGAACAAGCATGCAAACTCATTTAACCTATCACCTATAGTGCTAAAATACTCAAGAAATACTCCACTAAACAAAATTCTACTTGGACAATCGAAGGAGTCACATACCGGAGAATAAATGCTCCAAATCTCAGCAGCAAAGATGGGCTAAGCAAGGAGATCGAAAATCGCGAGCAAGAATAGCAAGAACACGGGTTTGAGCATTGGGGTGGAGTTTTTTTGGGACAGAGAGTGAAGTGGCTGGTGGAAGAATAAGTGGAGGGCCAGGGGGCCCCACACCATGCCACGACGCAGCCTAGCTTGGACCACGCCACCATGTGGTGTGGTGGCATGGTAGGTCCCTCGGGATGTCCCACGTGCCTCTCTGCCCCAATTTTGACGTAAAAAATTTAAAAACAATTTTCTGGAATTTTCTGAGAAACTTTATTTTTGAGGATTTTCAGAAATTGACAAAAGATTAAAAACTCAAGAAAACGAATATGGAACGATGGAAAACAAATTCAAACCAAGTCTACAGCAGCTCTTAAGATTCTCTAATATGCAACTAAATAGCAGAAACAAAAGTGAACAAGGTGAAAACATGAGTGAATAAAAGTAATTGCGGTGAAAACATAGTTTCATTCATTCAAAAACCGCTTTGTTAACAAGGTTGATCAAGTCTTGTTACCAAAACAATTTTCTACGAAACAAAAATTTGCATTTCACTAAATGATTATGTTACCTCGACCTTGATAGACATAGTCCCAACCATAACAATTTTATACTCTTCCTTGGGCTTTAGCCTTGAACAATAAATTTATCCAACTTTAATGGTCTCAATATTTTTGATTGAATTTAGACCATATTTTCTATCAATCTTCTTGGGAAAATAAACCGTGTGCTCCTTATCATTAACATTAAAAGTTACTTTCCCTTGGTTGCAATCAATAACAGCACATACAGTGTTAAGAAAATGTCTCCCAAGAATAATAGACATATTATCATCTTCAGGCATTTCCAACACAACAAAGTCAGTTAATATCAAATAATTATTAGCCACTTGAACAGGAACATCCTCACATATACCAATAGGAATAGTAGTGGACTTACCAGCCATTTGCAAAGATATATCAGTTGATATCAATTTTTCTAGATCAAGTCTCTTATAGAGAGAAAAAGGCATGACACTAACTCCGGCTCCCAAATCACACAAAGCAGTTCTGACATAGTTATTTTTAATAGAGCAAGGAATAGTTGGTATATCTTGATCTCCAAGCTTCTCTGGAACCTTGCCATTGAAAGAATAATTAGCAAGCAAAGTGGAAATTTCCTCACTAGGAATCTTCCTTTTGTTAGAAACAATATCCTTCATATACTTTGAATAAGGAGGCTTTTAATAGCTTCAGTCAAAGGAATTTGCAAAAACAAAGGTTTCATCCATTCACAAAACCTGTTATAGCATTTTTCTTCCTTGGATTTGTGTTTCTTACTAGGAAAAGGCATTGGTTTTTGCACCCAAGGCTCTCTCTCACTACCATGTTTATTGGCAATGAAATCCTCCTTGGTGTACTTTGCATTATTGGCAAGCTTTTCTGGTCCCTCCTCTACTTATTCTTTATCAGAAACATTACCACTTTTAGTTTCAGCATCAGAAATAGAGACACTATTAGGATCCTTACCCGTTTCAGAAGATTCTGTAACTGTTTTATGCTTCTTCTTCTTTTTCTTGGAAAGAGTACCATTACCTGTACCACATTGAGAATCCTGTTCGATCCTCTTAGGATGTCCTTCAGGATATAAAGGATCCTGAGTAGAAGCACCACTTCTAGTGCTTATTTCAGAAGCATGTTTTTCTCTAGAAGCGTTAACTAGCAAATCTTTTTGCACCTTAGTGAACTGAGCAATTTGAGTCTGAATCATTTGGAAATGTTTAACAAGCATCTTAACATAATTGGAGGTTCCCTCCACAATATCATGCAACTTATTAATAGCTCTAGAGTTCTCCAACAGATGATTCTACACCCTCTTATTAAAGTTATCTTGCTTAACAATAAAATTATCAAACTCATCTAAGAATTGATCAGGAGGTTTAGAGTAAGGAATATCTCTATTATCAAAGTGTTGGAGAGAGTGTACCTCAATAGTAGATGAGCGAGGGATTGGCTTACATAATTCTTCTATAGGTGGTAGATTCTTCACATCTTTAGATTTAATACCCTTCTCCTTAAGAGATTTATTGGCTTATCTCATCACTTCATCATTTAATTCAATCATTCCCCTCTTCTTTGGTGTTGGCGCTGGTGTTGGCTCAGATATATTCCAATCATCATGATTCCGACTTATTTTAGCCATTAATTCTTTAGCTTCAGTAGGATTTCTTTTCCTGAAAACATAACCAGCACAACTATCCAGGTATGTCCTAGATTCAACAGTTAGTCCATTATAAAATATATCAAGGAGTTCATTTTTAGGTATTGGCTGTCCAGGCAGTGCTCTAATTAAAGAACAAAACCTTGCCCATGATTCAGGCAGTTTCTCTCTTTTTACCTGCTCAAAGTCAAAGATTTTTTATAAAGCAGCATGTTGAGCACTAGCAGGGAAATATTTCTGAAAGAAAGCATTAACCAAAGTAATAGGACTATCAATAGATCCAGGAGACAGATTATTAAACCAAGTTTTAGCCTCACCTTTCAACGAGAAAGGGAAAATCTTAGCGACAAAGTAAGTGCGCAACTTAGTATCATCAGAAAATAAGTTACTCAAAGCAGAGAGCTCATTCATATGTCCCATAACACTTTCATTTTCAGTACCACAAAAAGGTTCTTTCTCAACAATAGATATATAAGATAAATCCAAAGAGAAATCATAATCCTTATCACTAATGTTTATGGGAGACGTAGCAAACTTAGCATCAGGAGACAACTTATATCTAACAGTGCGTCTTGCAAGAAATCTCTAATAGCACCAGCATCACTAGTAGCATGAAATTCATCAATAAACTCATCATTGAGTTCAATATAAGCTTCCTCAAGATCATCACTTGGATATTCTCTAGACTCAGGTGAACTAACAGGTGTAACAATGTTTCCCATTTGTTTAGTCCTAGCAATTATAGCATCTAGGAAGGAACCTAATGAACCATTCTCATCAAGCATAGTAGAAGCATCATCAAAATTACCAGAAGCATTTTCAAACTCAGCAGAAGTAGTAGCATGTGCATATGGTGGTGTAAGCAACTTACTCATCACAGATGGTGAATCAAGAGCAACAGAGGTGTTCAGAGTTCTACCTCTTCTTGTAGTGGATGGCAATATAGGAACTTTTCCATCACGAGGTTTACCCATGATGAATGGATTGCAGAGAACAATATGAATTCCAAGTGAACTTACAAATAAAGTTATGCTCCCCGGCAACGGCGCTAGAAAATAGTCTTGATGACCCACAAGTATAGGGGATCGCAACAGTCTTCAAGGGAAGTAAAACCCAAATTTATTGATTCGACACAAGGGGAGCCAAAGAATATTTATAAGCTTTAACAGATGAGTTGTCAATTCAGCTACACCTGGAAACAGACTTGCTCACAGCAGTTTATCAGTAGCAACAATTTTATAGTAGTGGCAGTAGTAAAATAGTAGCGGTAATAGCAAAATAAGGACAGTAGCGATATCAATTGTAAACAGTAGGATTTAATACTGTAGGCATAGGGATGGATGAACAGGCGTTGCATGGATAAGATAATTAATGTAATAATCAAGACATGGGCAATTGCAAATAAATAAAGATAAAGCATCCTAGTACTAAGTAACCATAGGCATGTATTCCGTATATAGTCGTACATGCTCGTAATGAGAAACTTGCACAACATCTTCTGTCTTACCAGCCCATTTGTAGCGGGGCCTCAAGGGAAACTATTGGTAATTAAGGTACTCCTTTTAATAGAGTACCGGAGCAAAGCATTAATACTCCGTGAACACATGTAATCCTCACATCACAGCCATCCCCTCCGGTTATCCCAATTATTGTCACTTTGGGGCCTCGGGTTCTGGACAACGATATGTGTATACAACTTGCAGATAAGATCAAAAACAACAATTATCATCATGAAACAATAACATGTTCAGATCTGAGATCATGCCACTCGGGCCCAAAGTGACAAGCATTAAGCACAACAAGTTGCAACAATGTCAAAAGCACTAACAATGGATACTAGGCACCATGCCCTAACAATCTCATAGCAATTACATGAATGATCTCATCCAATCCCTACCATCCCCTTCGGCCTACAGCGGGAATTACTCACACATGGATGGGGGAATCATGGATGGTTGATGGAGAGACGTCGGTGATGATGATGGCGATGATCTCCTCCAAATCCCCGTCCCGGCAGGGTGCCAGAATGGAGTTTCTGGTTCCGAATCGCGGTTTCTGGTGGTGGCGGCACAGCGGAACTCTATCTGGGAAAAACGCCGACCCCCCGATGTTTTCAGGTCATAGGGTATATTTAGGCGGAAGAAGGGGTCGAGGCGATGGCTGGGGCGGCCACACCACCCCCTGGCGCGGCCTGGCCTAGCCCGCGCCACCAGGTGCTGTGAGCCCCTCGTCGCCCCTCTCTGTCTCGTATTCTGGCTCCGTGTGTCTTCTGGTAAAATAGGAACTTTACGGTATTTTCTAGGATTTTTCCTAAAAGTCGGATTTCTGCACAAAAACGAGACACCAGGGCAATTGTGCTGAAAACAGCGTCAGTCCGTGTTAGTTGTATTCGAAACACACAAATTAGAGGAGAAATAATAGCAAAAGGTTTTAGGAAAGTAGATACGTTTTGGACGTATCACTGGGTTTAAAAATATTTTACAATCTGGCACATTTGTGTGGCGTCCACCCTTACGGCGCCCCGTGGTTCTATTGCATGGCGCCGCCCCTTTGGCGTCGTCCTATTTTCCTGCATGGCTCCCTGGGCCTGCTTTGGTATGTATGGCGCCATGGGCTGGGGCGCTATGGTTGTAGGGTTAACCATCGCGCCCAGGCATCGCTCCCTCCTCTTATTCTCACACATCAAATGCTGCCCCCTCCATCTCTCTCAGCCGGCGCCGCCGCACCTCTCCCCCGCATCTGATCCAGTGCCCAACCAGGTGTGCACGCCATGGAGGTCGGGTGAGGCCTCCCTCTCCGTGTCCCTCTCTTCTCCCCTGGAACCGGCCGCTGACTCTCCCGCCTCTATATCCTCCACCCGGCACCGGCCGCAAGTATTGCTGACGCCGGCGAGGTATGCCCTTCTCTTGCTTCCTTTTTTTGATGAATTTGTTCTTACATTGGCCCATATTAGACGGTTGTAGTTATACTTAGTTTTGTAGTAGGATTTGTGGGCAACAAGTAGTAAGATTTTATGATGATTTATATGTGCATGTATGAGAGTATGCAAAAAAAATTGTACCATTTTTGTGATGATTTAGATGTGAAAGTGTGGTGTGGTCGCTATTATTTGCGATGACTTTGTAATGCTTGGCTCATATAAGCATGATTTATGTGATGTGTTGAGTAGAATTTGTTCTAACATATGAAACAATTATTTGTAGGTTTAAGATGGCACATCTTGAACAACATTATGATCAAGAACACCGTGCTCGGCTTATGGCGGAGGAGAAAAAGGTATTTCAAATGTATATCGTCATATTATTTTTTGAATGGTTTTATAGTGTGCTAACTAGAATTATTTGTAGGTTTTTGCTCCTCTTCATCTTAGGTGTCATGAAGCTCATGATGACGGCAAGATGGAATTTGATTATCGATACATCGAGTATACCCAGAGGCTTGGACTTCTACCTTTTATCAACATGGTTAGTCGATTGTCGGTCTGGCTGAATCCATGTGCGGTTACGACACTAGTTGACTGATGGAGGCCTGAGACCCACACTTTTCATCTCGGCTGTGGGGAGATGACCATCACCCTTCAGGATGTGTCAATGATCCTAGCACTTCCAATCAGCGGGCAATCATTGTACTTTGGTATGGACCCCGAAGGATTGGCGCGACTCTATGAGGTTGCTCATAGGGTGTGCACCAATCTACCATGGCATGTCCGCAGGCGCACCATACACATGGATAGCGTTGATGTATGGGAAACGCCCTGGAGATGCTTCCAAGGAGAAGGTGCAACAGTATGCCCATGCATACGTGTGGTATGTCATTAGTCGGACTCTTTATGTAGATAGCGGTGGTAAAAATGCAGTATGGATGTGGTTGAAGGCATTAAAAAGTTGGGTGATACGTCTCAAACGTATCTATAATTTTGATGCTCCATGCTTGTTCTTACACCATTTGCTTAGTGTTTTGTTACACTTCGTGGCATTTTTATGCATTTTCCGAAACTAACCTATTAACAAGATGCCACAGTGCCAGTTCCCTGTTTTCTGCCGTTTTTGTGTTTCAGAAAAGTTACACATGAAATATTCTCAGAATTGGACGAAACAAAAGCTGAACCTCCCAATATTTAACGAAGCTTCCAGAAGACCGAAGAGGAGACGGAGAGGGGCCACGGGCTGGCCACACCACAGGGGGCGCGGCCTAGCCCCTGGCCGCGCCCACCCATGGTGAGGCCGCCCTGGTCCACCTCTGACGCTGCCCCTTCACCTATAAAGATCCCCCGATGGGAAAAACCTAAAGACCCGATCAATTTTCTAGAAACATATCGCGATCCGCCGCCGTCGTCGACCCGAGATCGGGAGGGTCCAGAAGCTCTTCCCGGCACCCTGCCGGAGAGGGGAATCGCCACCGGAGGTCTTCTTTATCACCATGCTTGCCTCCAGCGTGATGAGTGAGTAGTCTACCTTGGACTATGGGTCCATAGCAGTAGCTAGATGATTGTCTTCTCCACCATGTGCTTCATGTTTAGATCTCGTGAGCTGCCCTACATGATCGAGACTACCTTTATGTAATTCTACATGTTGTGTTTATTGGGATCCGATGAATATTGGTGTTATGTTAAGTTGATGTGCTGAATATTATCTTATGTTATCTCTATGTTGTTTATGATCTTGCATACTCTCCGTTGTTAGTAGCTATCTTGGCCAAGTAGATACTAGTGACTCCAAGAGGGGGTATTTATGCTCGATAGTTGGGTTCATGCCTCTATTTAATCTGGGGGAGTGACAGAAACCTCTAAGGTTGTAGATGTGCTGTTGCCACTAGGGAGAAAACAACATTCTTGTGTCCAAGGACATTCGTTTTGTTTACATTACACACTTTGCTTAATGCAGTTATCTGTTGTTCGCAACTTAATACTTGAGGGGTGTTCAGACGATATCCCCGCGAGTGGATTATTAGTCATAGATGCAGTTGGATGGCGGTCTATGTATTTTGTTGTAATGCCCAGAGTAAATCTCATAGTGATCCTCGTGACATATGCACGTTATCTTTATTCTATCAATTGCCCAACTGTAATGTGTTCACCCAGCATGTTGTTATTTATCTTATGGAGAGACACCACTAGTGAACTGTGGACCCCGGTCCAATTTCCTTTACATTGCTATTACTATTTACTTTTACTTGCACTGTTTACTTTCTCGCATACTACTATTGTTTTCCACTCTATACGCTCAATCCTTTGTTTACAGCAAACCGGTGAGATTGACAACCTCATCGTAAGTTGGGAGCAAAGTTCTTGGTTGTGTTGTGTGCAGGTTCCACGTTGCTGCTAGTTGAAGATGCGCCAACAAGTATCGTAAACGGTGCCCTTGCTGGAGTGTCACGAATCTAGCAAGAATCACCTTCTGAAGTTTGGCTTTTTCTTATTGGATCGATAAACCTCGGTTTCTTACTAAGGGAAAGACTTGCTACTGTGCTCATCATACCTTCCTCTTGGGGTTCCCAACTAGGTGGTTATTCTGCCCGCATCAAGCTGTTTTTCTGGCACCGTTGCCGGAGAAAAAGAAGATTTCTGCAAGGGGAGTTTCGCACGCACATCCTTTACTTTTTTTAGTTTTGCTTTACTTTATTTTTGCTTGCATAGTTTTATCAAAAATACAAAAAAATAGTTTCCTTTATAGTTGCTTTTATTTACTTGCTTTTAGTTTTGTTAGAATGAGTAATCTTGAAGTTGAAGTTCGTACTTTTAAGCAACAAGGGGGAGAGAGTTTGAAAGATGCTTGGTACCGTATTAGCAATTCTCATCATAGGTGTACAAAGAAGCATTCTACCATGATCCTCCTTAGAAATTTTTATGTTGGTATATCTAGTTGGAATAGGTAAGTTCTTGATACTCTTGCAGGAGGTAATTTTCTGGGTACTCCTGCTCTTGAAGCATGCACGTTAATTGAAAGTTTAGTGGGAGTACCACCTATTCATGTTGTTAAAACTGAGGTCACTATGGAGGAAGTTTTAGAAAAGCTTAGCTTCCTTTAGAAAAAAGTTTGCCAAATATCCTTGATAATGCTAGCCGGGTTAATGAATTGATAGAAAGTATCGGTAAGAGAATCACCGTTTTAGAGGCTAGCACTACTCTTGATAGTCAAAACCTTAGGATTGGGAAACTGGAGGAATCTATGGAAACTTTATGTTCAATTTTCTCTTCTCTTAAGTTTAAGAAGGAGAAAGCTTTTGTTGGAAAAGAGCAAAAATTTATGTATGTTCCCAAGGTGTATGTGCCTAAACCGCAGCATGTTTTTAAGATTGGTAAAACTTTTAGTTCAACTAAGAGTGACTTGCAGGTTGAATCATCTTCGGGAACATCTAAAGTGCCTAGTGTGGTAAGTGGTGATCTTGAGGAAATAGTTGATCTTAATGCCTCTTTTGAAATTACTTGATTTGCACTTTCTGCGCCTAGCTCAAAGGCGTTAAAGAAAAGCACTCTTGGGAGATAACCCAATATTTTACTTTCAGTTCTTTTTCTTTTATTTGAGTCTTGAAAGTTATTACTACTGTAATAACCTCTCCTTATCCTTTTTATTTCATTGTTGTGCCAAGAGAAGCCTCTAATTTGAGTGAGGTAAGATTTGGGGATGTTGCTGTCCTGAAACAGATTTTGGTGCTGCACCATAAAAATTCATGAAAATTCTCAGAATATCTTTTTGACCTGCAATTTCTTGTGCATATGCCCCAGGTTATATACAAACTTTCATTAGCTTTACACTTTTTGATTTGAGCAATAGAAAACCCTCTAAAAAATCAATCTTTGTTAGCTATTCTGTTTTGACAGATTTCTGCCACTATTTGTGTTTGCCTCTCGATCGCTTTCTTTTTTAGTTCTTTTGATCACGGAACTTTTGGGGAAGTCTCTACAGTAGTATATGCTTTATATGTGGTGGTTTTGAGTTGAAACCTGAAGCAAAAAGGGGTTGATTCATTATTATGCTTAAACTAATGTTGCTAATAGAATTGTGTTGAGTTTTGTATGAAGGAAGTTTTCAAGTGTAGGGATCGGAGAATGATGAGATGAGTTGAAGAATGGACAAAAGCTCAAGCTTGGGGATGCCCACGCACCCCAAGAAATATCCAAGAGGTACAAGCGTCAAAGCTTGGGGATGCCCCCGAGGCACCCCTTCTTCATCCGCAAAAATCAGGTCACCTTTCAACACACTATATTTTTATTGCTTCATGCACTATGCATTTTTCTTGGAGCGTCTTTACTTTAGTTTTCAGTTTTGTTTAGTTTTGTTTGCTGCAATAAATGGTTGGACCCCAATAAATTTCTTTTGGAGAAGTTGCCTTGCTTTTCATTTGCCAAGAACACTCTATTTTTCACTCTTATCGTTCAACGAGTGTTCTCTTTTTCTGCTACTGCATTTAGTTTTCGTTTTTCGCCTTGGTTTTTGTTCAGATCTTGTTATATATTTGCATCAAGGTGTATTTTGACCTCTGGTCCATGTTAGTTTTCATCAAAAGAGTTGTTCCAAAAAGGTCCGAATGGTGTTGGAAAAGAGAAAAAGTTTCATGCAAAAAAGTGGTACAAAAAGGAGCTTGTGTAGACTGCAGCTTAGGCTTTTGCATGTCGTGCTTGATAACATTTTGATAGTATGCTTAGTGGTTTTGCTGTAGCATGACTTGTCTCAAATAACTGAGATTGCTTAATGAGCTTTTGAAAAAAATCATGCGTTGTTTTTATTATTTGGAAGCATTAATTTGGTTTTCTCCTTGATGCTTTATTTGGGTTGACTTGGTGCATGCTTACACATGTTTGAATCATACAAAGTCGCCATAAGCCTCTATGATCATTTAGTTTTTGACTTTTGATGCCATTTTATGCTTCTCTTAATGTTGCTTTGTCGCTTTGCATGATTATGGCCGTTATTGCTCTCTTAGTTGGTCGCTCCCAGTCTTTTGCTAGCCCTCATTTTGTACTGAGTATGAGTTCTACTCGTGCATCCAACTCCTAAAAACCAAGTGACAAGGGTATAGTTAATAGATCCCGCTAGTTGAGTACCCCTGAGGCCCGATAAGCTAGTCCCAATTGTAATGATAGTCGAATACGAGTTCTTACCGTATGTCGATATTGTAATCTGTATCGTACCCTACCCGATCCTCGAGACCTGGCCACCTATATATAGGGGCCAGGAGGGGACGGTGGAGGTGAGATTGAAAGCAAGCCAGGTTGAACACCCAAGTTTACTTTCGACACACACCTATTTCGACTAACTTTACCTTCGAGTTCATCTGACGCCCTATCTCCCCGATCCTAAGTCCTTCATCTAGGACATTTGTCGAGTTAACCCTCGTCAATTGGCGCCGACCGTGGGGACCTTGGGCGTTGGAATCATGAATTCGACGGCTTTTTCGCTTTTAGCCAACAGTAGTGCAGAAGTCGACGAAAATCAAGAGATGGAGTTGACAATTGGAAGTTTGAGCATCCTCATTGGGCCATCGGGCTCATCTCGCCTTTCAGATCCGACGAAACAAGATCCGTCGGCAAGTGAGCCCGAAACAGTAGCAATGATGGAATATTCTGACGGTTCATCCAGCAAGGTAAACTCGCCGGTCAGCCTAGGCGAAGAACTCAAAGAAATCGCAGAAGACAACAAAGCGAAGGAGAAATTCGACGAAGGAGTCCAACTCAATGATCTCGTGATCTGCCTCGACAGTATCTCAGACAAATCAACAGACACATGGAAAACAGGGTTAGAGCTTTCTGAAGATGGTGACTCGATCTTCTCAAGCATCAATAGTAACATCGGCAAACAATGCCAGGTGCTCGCCATTGTGGGAGACAACTCAGAAGAATTCGATGAAAATAACAACCCAGTGATAAACCCAGCAAATATCGACAGAGGTGCAAATCACCTAGCAGAAGGGCAAATAGTAGAATCCCTCACAGCCAGGGAAAAAATTCGGCTATCAGTCGACGAGTGGAAAATAATGAGAGAAGCCGTAGAACACGGCACGCCAATACCATCAAATTCCAGCAAGGACATGCTTTTTGGGTATCATTACGCCCTAAGGCAGCAAGCAGAGCAATTAGCAAAGGAGAAGATAGAGATACAAAGAAGAAAAGATTCAGCCATTGCAGCTAGCGAAGCTGCTCGCAAAGCACGAAGCGACGCATCATACAGCAACGCAAGGAAAAATCGTCGACACGGCTCAAGGTATGACAACCTCGAGTACTCCGACAGGCAAAGTATCTCGAAAAACCTCGACTCGTCCTTCTTATCGGTCGACGAGCAGGGGAACATCCTACCGAAAACACCTGAAGCAGCATTAGTAGCAGCGCAAGCATATCTACTCACAACTCGACCAAGTCCAGGAGATCCTAGGAAACACATGCATAGAGCAGCATTGAACGGACTCAACATGGTAGGCCACAAGCTATCAGCAAAAGGAGAAGAAGCATATCAGCACAAGGAAGTGCATAAAGCAAGGTCACCTTGCCGTCAGAATAGTCCTAGGCACAGAAGCAGCAAGCATCGATCTCGATCACCATCACCAAAACAGCACGGCGGAACTCGAAGATCGCGATCCCCGAATGGAAAACACGACTATGAAGACGACGAGAAAGAGATGGGGGCATCGTGCTTTACCCGCAGGGTTCGCACTACTCCAGTTCCCAAGGGATTCAAGCTACCTCATGATCAGCAAAAGTACGATGGATCACAGGAACCACAATCGTGGCTCGCAGATTACTTACAAGCAGTTCAAATATTAGGAGGAACCAAAGAAACAGCAATGCAAAGTTTGCAACTACACCTCACCGGCGCAGCAAGGTCATGGTTGAGCAAACTAGAGAAAGAATCCATTGGAAGCTGGGAAGACCTCACAAAGCAATTTACAAGCAACTTCAGATCGACATACAAACGGCCAGCATCAATAGAAGAAGTCAAAGCGTGCGTACAGCAACGCGACGAAACACTACGGGCATACATCCAAAGATGGAGCCTCATCAAAAATTTAGCAGTCGAAGTTTCAGACGAAAGAGCAATAGACGCGTTCATCATCGGATTAAGGCGAAGAGACCTAGTCGAAGAGATGGGTAGAATCAAGCCAAAAATAGTGTCAGACCTCATGGACACAGCAAACAGATTTGCAGATGGAGAAGATGCGTGCAACAACAAGCGGACGCGATCTCCAGAGGACGACAGAAGAAATAGATATGGAAGTCAAAGGAGACGATCCCGAAACTACGACACCTATGGCTCGCATAGCCAAGTCGCCGCAGGATATAAAGACAACAGCTATCAAGGAAATGATCGCAGAAGCTCGGGATATCGAAGCTACGGAAAGGAGGACTATAAGAAGTTCCCTACAAGAGAATCCAGAGAGTACAACCCATCACCAGAAGATATGCTCAACGGGCCTTGTCATATACACTCAGCGTTCGTCGACGGAAAGCGAGTATCAAGGCACGCAATGAAAGACTGCACAACATTCTTAAAACTACAAGAAGCAGCAATAAACAAACAAACCGAAGCAAGGCGACAAGGATTCAAAGGAAGCAACAATCCTCCGACAAACCAGCAAGGAAACAACGGAGCTCCTCAAGGACAAGATCAGCAAAACAAGGGACACGACGATGACGAAGGGTATGTCCCATCAAAAGGACACATCACAGCAATGATACAACCTGTGCCTAAGTCGAACAAAGAAGAAAAGAGCATAACTCGACAAGTCAATCTAGCAGTCATTTCGCCTCCAGCCGCAACAGAGTATCTGCATTGGTCAGAACAGCCAATTGAGTTCAACAGAGAAGACCACCCTATAACAGTACCTCGGCCAGGAAACGCGCCTCTGGTACTCAAAGCTCAAATCGGCGCGTATGATGTCGACAGAATATTCATGGACGCAGGAAGTGGAATTAACCTTATATACGCAAAAACACTCAGGGCAATGCACATATCGCTGGAGTTCCTGAAACCAACAGATTGTTCCTTCCACGGGATCGTGCCAGGAAGTGCCAATTACCCACTGGGTCGGATAGCACTCAATGTTTGCTTCGGCAACCGACAAAACTACAGGAGAGAAAAGCTCGACTTCGAAGTCATGGACTGGCCATCTCAATATCATGCAATCCTCGGACGGCCCGCGTTTTCGCGATTCATGGCAGTACCTCACTACACATATCTGGTACTCAAAATGCCAGGTCCAAGGGGAATAATTACAGTCAAAGGGAGTTTTGAAGTCTCAGATCTCTGCGACAGGGAGTTCCACAAGATGGCACAAAACTTTGGCATGATAGCCAACTATGCAGAAAAGGTGAAGAACACGACTGCAGAAGGCATCAAGCTACTCGAGGGACGCGCTACGGAGCCCGAGGTGAAGAAACCACGAGTAGAAGCATCAGGGGAAGACAAAGACGCAGGAAAAGAAGAACAAACCATGATAGCATAAGCACCAAAAGAGTAGAGTAGAAAAGTAACAGCTGTAAAAGCCACGAGTTATACCAGGGGCAATGCCCTCTAGATCCAGAACACAGGTCATAGGCCGGATCTCTTGGGTCACCCCATGTATCTTACATTACAAGTATAAATAAAGACAAAGCGTTCTTCGTATTCGAGTTTACGAGTCTTTCAACGAGAAGGTGCGGCAAACGCACGAATCATACAAGTACGCCTTGAGAATAAGTTTCAGACATATAGTCACGAAATAAATAAACTCTCGCGTTCCACATACACCTTACAACATAGGGTTGTCAGAATCATCTACGCCTAAAGGATCTAAATAATGGTACTCACGGAAGAACATAGCATCTGCCTCCAGAAGTTTAGCTACGAGTCTTCGAGCAGGTTGCAGCGTGTTCTCCATATGTACCCAAAGGCTAGCTCCACCCGGAGCCAAACTTAGGGACATCGTGCTATAATTCAGCCTGGGGTGCCACTTGCGTATCCACCCGAGAGCAAAATTGGCACCAGCTACTAAGTTCAGCTCTATCAACCTATGAATACGATGGCTGGATCTGAAAGTATCAAGAAGAAGTGGGAAAGTTGCAGGCAAAGGATTACGAGGAAGCATAACGGAGTGCATAGTTGTGAGAGCTCACCGGCAACCATCAACTGACTCGCCAATATGCTGGGCACGGTCTTGAAGCAATACAATGGCGCTCCGGCGTCGAGGATAAGACCACAAAGTCTCACAGCCAGTCGACATTTTCTCCAGAGCCGCATTTCGCTCAGCAACTCAACGTTCCTCAGCAGCAAAATCCAAACAAGTACCTACGATGGTAAAAGATGTCACAAAAACAGCAGTGCACAAACAGGGAAAGGAGAAGTCGAAAGAAGACTCACATCGCAACATCTCGCGGGCAGACTCGACAATGCCAAGAATGAAAGATTCGCATTCTTCATTATGAACAACCTTAGCCATCAAACTGGAGACCTTTTCCTCAAGGGAAGAGATTTTCTTCATATAGCTACTTGTTTGGCTAGCCTTTTTAATAGCCATCTGTGCTTGACATTTGGCCAAAGTTAGGCGAGCCTCAAGGTCAGATATCCTGGAAGAATACTTTGCGCATTGACTGCATCGACTAGGAGTCGACGAAATCTGAGGATCGAATCCACGGTCAGAGGAAGGAGCAGGAACGTGAGTCAAAGGATCATTGGCGCGCATCGACTGCAAAGCCAAAAAGGAAAAGAAAGGAGAAAAACATTTCAGAGAGACAGCATAATACTTCATACGCTGGAAACATATTTACATAAGTGCAAGACCCTATGACTAAGGTTCTCGGGTTGCACGCAACTAGAGTTTCTTGCATCCAAAGGGAGAAAAACTAAAAAACTACAAAGAAAGCCGAGTCTACGCCACCTCAGCATTGTGTTCCGTGGCAGAGGAGGGCACGGCAGCTTCCTCGCCAGAAGTCGATGGTGGTACTGGATTTTCTGCCGCTGAAGCTGGTGCAGCAGGCACCGCAGAGGCTGCCGAAGGAGAAATAGTTGTCAGCAATGCAGGTGCCAACTTCTTCGCCCTCTCGAAGAAAACCTTCATCTCGTCACGGGTGTGGCCATGAGGGGAGCTAACCCTCTCCCAGTCGAAGTTCGTCCCATGAGCGAGAGAAAGCGCAATAGCACCCTCGGCACCGCGCTTAATGGAAAGGCCTTTCAGCTGGAGAGTGGGGTCTTCAGTGGTATCGAAGGACTTGGCAAGTTCAGTCAAGTTATCCTTCGGAACTGTCGCCCTTTTCTTCGGCCACAAGCCGGCAAACAGCCGTGATAGAACGCGGCTAACTAACTCGAAAGTCTCCTGGATAGATATCCAGTTTTCTTCGAGTAGGTTAACCGCATTCATAAGAGGATCATCGTCCGTTTGCAAGGATGACGGAGATACCCCGGTAAATTCTGAGCAATAAAAAAGAAAAGAAGAGACAAGTGTCAACAAGTACAACAGTGCAACATAAGTCGACAATAGAAGACAAGGCAAAGCACTTACTTTCAACGCCAGTCGACATCGTGTGAAGACGCTCCGCCACGGCTTGCTCTCGTTGAGCATGCTCCTTGTTGGCTTCAGCTAAAGCTTTTTTAGCTAAAGCTTTTTCAGCTTTCTTCGCCTTGCTAAGCGCAGCTTTCTGCGACTTCTCAGCATTCGCTTTAGCAGCGGCCGCCGCATCATAAGCTTTTCGCGAAGCATTAAGCTCCGCTTCTAGTGACGCAATTCGAGCATCGGCTGTTGCTAAGGCAGCTACAAAAGAAGACAAAAGGGAGTTAGATAAGTGGCAAAAGAGAAAGCACAAAAGAAAAGTAATGACTAGGACATCGAAATTGTACCTTCGGAAGCTTTCGCAACCTTTAGGTACCCCTCACACTCCGTGCCCAGGGCGATAAATCTCTTCACTAAAGCCTGAGAAAAGAAGTGTGTAAGAGTAGAAGTGCATGAATGGAAAGCAAGTAAAGAAGAATTGCTCACATCATCAGGAGAAACCGTAGATGCATGGGCTTCCAGAGAAACGTCGGTTTCTTTGGCCTTCTTTGAGCGTTTAGGGTATCGGGTTTGAGGAACCTTCTTCACACCGGACCTAGTAGCCCTCGGTGCAACATCTGGTTCGATAGGCTCATCAATGGACGCAGGAGAAGTTGGTGGAGCAGCTGTTGGCGGCTCTTCGTCATCACTGCGCGAAGAATATAAGTTATGGAAGCAAGGCAGGAAAAATGCAATTGAGGAACTCAAATACAATACTTACGATGCTAGCATGTCGAAGTACTCCATATCTTCTGCATGAGCGGGGGCTTTACCAGCTGCTGCAGAACTCGATGAAGCGATTTCGTCGACACGCTTCCTTTTCTTGTCGACATCGACATCTTCAGCAAGAGCGGGAGGAGAAGATGTCGACGAGCTAGTTTCTTCTTCTGAATCTTCGGCATCATCTCTGTCCTGACTTTCGTCAGCCTCGGGGGCTTCAGATCCAGGAGAGGCCAGATCAGCCGGTAGGGGCCCTGCCTCTGGAAGAGGGGGACGAGAAACAAGGAATTGGTGACCCTGCATATAAATAAGTAAGCAGAGTGCAAAGTCAAATAATAATGCAAGTCGAAACAAGCAAAGTTTGACAAAAAGTGGACACAAGGATACATACCTCAGGAAGAGGGTGCACAGAGTCGAAATAATCAGCGGTTAAATCCGCAACTGCATGTTCCTTCGTGAGCTTGGTGAGATTCCGGACTCGCTTGTCGACATCTTCTTTCGATATCAGATCTTCAGATATGCGAGTAGGATCCTCCAAGCCGGAGTAATTCCAAAGTTTGGTAAGGCGGTGTTGTAGGGGTTGAACTCGACATTGAATAAAAAACGCCATGAGTTGCATACCCGACAGAGCACCCCCTTGACCTCCTTTTAAAGACTTGATGCGGGAAAGAAGAGGAAGAATTTCTTGTGCTTCTGCATCTGAGGGGAGTGTATCCCATGATGCCAATTTCTTTACCTCCTGGGAAGCATCAAAAGGAGGCAGGCCGAATTCATCTTCAGGAGAGGATTTGCGGTCCTTGATATAGAACCACTTTGTCCTCCATCCTTGGACAGACGCGGCCATGGAAAATTCAAAGTATTGCGCCTCAGGGTGCACAGAAACGACGGCTCCGCCCAGTTCGGGTTTCCTAGCCAAAGAAACGTTGGGGCAGAGTCGAAAGATTGACCTCCACAGAAGGAAGTGGGGCTCAATGCCCAAGAAGGACTCGCAGAGAGTCACGAAACAGGCGATGTGCAGAAGAGAATTCGGTGTGAGCTGGTGGAGCTGCACACCGTAAACAAACAGAAGCCCACGGAGAAACTCGTGGGCAGGAAGAGAGAAACCACGGAGGAGGAAAGCAAGGAACATTACCCGATAACCTCTCAGGGGCTTCGGGATCCATTCAGTACTGGGGAATTTGATGGAATCTTCGGCGGCGATGAGGCCGTCCGCCCTGGCCTTCTCCACCTCTTTCTTTCTGATGGTGGAGCGAACCCAGTTGGTGGCAGAAGTCTTGGCCATGGTGCTCTTAGTGGCCAGGTGTTTCACGCGCATCCAGTACGAAGTGCGCTTGGGGGCTATGCACGAGAGAAGGAGGCAGAGGAGATCAGCAATGGAGGCGGCGGAGGGAGCGAGCTGGTAAACAGTAAAAATCCCCCACTACGCCCCTTATATATCTTCTGGAAGAAGGATCGTGGGCCGAGACGTGGCGCAAAGAGCGGAAACGGCAGCCCACTAACGGTCAAAAATTGAGAAATTTACAGTACTGCCCATGCAACGGTTCGCAATGATACAGAGTGACGTATTCATTGATGTCATAAAGGATATATTATCGAACAGAAAATGGCGACGACAAATGCAAAATTCTTAGAGAAGATTATGTGTGAAGGATTTTTCGATTATAGCCTTGGGGGCTACTACTCTTAAAAGATGGTGACTGGAAATCTTTAATGGAGTTGTGGAAGCATATTCGACGACAAGGCGTTCTTAGAGTATCTCGAAGATGAAGTATCTTGAAGTTGAAGTATTTCGAGTTGAAGTATGATGGATTGCACTCTATTTCGAGCCTATACTCGAAAAAATCTCTTTCGAGTATAGCCTCGGGGGCTACTCCCATCGGGAGCGCTGAGCGCGCACCCGACGATATTTCTTGGTAAAGCAGTAAAGCTGGAGAAGTGTAGGGGTGTTACTCCCATCGGGAGCGAGATTTATGGTTGAAAGAAACCCGAATATTTTCAGTCAAAATTTGACTGCGACATAAGATTCTCGAGTTGCGTTATCGCAACGCGACTCGAATGCCGTGACTTGTCACGAAGGTAAGACCCCGGGATCCGTCCTGTGTGGCCTGGTATACGCACATGGATGCGCTCTGCTGGTATGTATCCGTGCCTACGACGCGAAGAAAATCCTGGTGGACGCACTGGGTACCCTGAGAACCACTGGGATTCATTCTTTATAAGTCCTAAATGAGGCAAAAGAGTGGATTTGACCGGTATCCCAAATTCAAGTCCAAGTGGATTGAATTTGAAGTAGGTGACAAGTATCTGTTCCGGCAGTTAACTGACCTCTTGATCCGTCAGAGTTGTCAGGCTTGCTCATCTAAACCCCTTGCAAAAGAATATCATAAAAATAATTCGAAAAGACCAAGTCGAAGATTTGAAGATGAGAAGAAGTCGAAGAATTGATCAAGTCGAAGATTTGAAGATTAGAGATTCAACCTGAATCTACAATTCTGGTAGAATCTCAGGGGCTACTGACAAGGGTATAGTTAATAGAGCCCGCTAGTTGAGTACCCCTGAGGCCCGATAAGCTAGGCCCAATTGTAATGATAGTCGAATACGAGTTCTTACCGTATGTCGATATTGTAATCTGTATCGTACCCTACCCGATCCTCGAGACCTGGCCACCTATATATAGGGGCCAGGAGGGGACGGTGGAGGTGAGATTGAAAGCAAGCCAGGTTGAACACCCAAGTTTACTTTCGACACACACCTATTTCGACTAACTTTACCTTCGAGTTCATCCGACGCCCTATCTCCCCGATCCTAAGTCCTTCATCTAGGACATTTGTCGAGTTAACCCTCGTCACCAAGTTATTCCAATGTGTCCACCATACATACCTATTAGCAATTTGCTATTCCAAAGTACATTTGACTTGCTTTTATCTATCCTTCAAATTAAACTTTTTTTGGTGTTATGCGAAAATTGGTCAGTAAAGCTCTCACGAACCTGATGGCACACTTTACTTTTCTCATTCTTAAAATTTTGACATTGTGGCTCTCTTATGTTGAGTTGTTATGCTTGCAAGTTGTAAGTTGGAAATTAGCCAAACCATGTCGTCATGGGGTAAGCTTTCAACATTGCACTTCTTATTTGAGTTGATATCGTTAACAAGGGTATAGTTAATAGAACCCGTATGTTGAGTACCCCTGAGGCCCGTTAAGCTAGGTCCAATTGTAATGATAGTCGAATACGAGTCTTTACCGTATGTCGATATTGTAATCTGTATCGGACCCTACCCGATCCTCGAGACCTGGCCACCTATATATAGGGGCTAGGAGGGGACGGTGTAGGCCAGATTGAAAGCAAGCCAAGTTTAACACCCAAAGTTTACTTTCGACACACACCTATTTCGACTAACTTTACCTTCGAGTTCATCCGACGCCCTATCTCCCCGATCCTAAGTCCTTCATCTAGGACATTTGTCGAGTTAACCCTCGTCCATTGGCGCCGACCGTGGGGATCTCGGGCGTTGGAATCATGAATTCGACGGCTTTTTCGCTTTTAGCCAACAGCAGCGCAGAAGTCGACGAAAATCAAGAGATGGAGTTGACAATTGGAAGTTTGAGCATCCTCATTGGGCCATCGGGTTCATCTCGCCTTTCAGATCCGACGAAACAAGATCCGTCGGCAAGTGAGCCCGAAACAGTAGCAATGATGGAGTATTCCGACGGCTCATCCAGCGAGGTAAACTCGCCGGCCAGCCTAGAAGAAGTGCTAAAAGAAATCAAGGAAGACAACAAAGCAAAGGAAAAACTCGACAAAGGAGTCCAACTCAATGATCTCATGATCTGCTTCGACAATATCTCAGACAAATCAACAGACACATGGAAGACAGGGTTAGAGCTTTCTGAAGATGGCGACTCGATCTTCTCAAGCTTCAATAGTAACATCGGCAAACAATGCCAGGTGCTCGCCATTGTAGGAGACAACTCAGAAGAATTTGATGAAAATGACAACCTAGTGCTAAACCCAGCAAATATAGACAGAGGAGCAAATCACCTAGCAGAAGGGCAAACAACAGAATCTCTCATAGCCAGGGAAAAAATTCGACTATCAGTCGACGAGTGGAGGGTAATAAGAGAAGCCGTAGAACACGGCACGCCAATACCATCAAATTCCAGCAAAGACATGCTTTTGGGATATCATTACGCCCTAAGGCAGCAGGCAAAGCAATTAGCAAAGGAGATAATAGAGATACAAAGAAGAAAAGATTCAGCCATTGCAGCTAGCGAAGCTGCTCGTAAAGCACGAAGCGACGCATCATATAGCAACGCAAGGAAAAATCGTCGAGACGGTTCAAGGTACGATAACCTCGAGTACTCCGACAGGCAAAGTATTTCTAAAAACCTCGACTCGTCCTTCCTATCGGTCGACGAGCAGGGGAACATCCTACCAAAAACCCATGAAGCAGCACTAGTAGCAGCACAAGCATATCTACTTACAACTCGACCAAGTCCAGGAGATCCTAGAGAGCATATGCATAGAGCAGCATTGAACGGACTCAACATGGTGGGCCACAAGCTATCAGCAAAAGGAGAAGAAGCATATCACTACAAGGAAGTGCACAAAGCAAGGTCACCTCGCCGTCACAACAGTCCTCGGCACAGAAGCAGCAAGCACCGATCTCGATCGCCATCACCAAAACATCACGGTGGAACTCGAAGATTGCGATCCCCAAATGAAAAACGCGACTATGAAGACGACGAAAAAGAGATGGGGGCATCGTGCTTTACCCGCAGGGTTCGCACCACTCCAGTTCCCAAGGGATTCAAGCTACCTCATGATCAGCAAAAGTACGACGGATCACAGGAACCACAATTATGGCTCGCAGATTACTTACAAGCAGTTCAAATATTAGGAGGAACCAAAGAAACAGTAATGCAAAGTTTGCAACTACACCTCACCGGCGCAGCAAGGTCATGGTTGAGCAAACTAGAGAAAGAATCTATTGGAAGCTGGGAAGACCTCACAAAGCAATTCACAAGCAACTTCAGGTCGACATACAAGCGACCAGCATCAATAGAAGAAGTCAAAGCATGTGTGCAACAACGCGACGAAACACTGCGGGCATACATCCAAAGATGGAGCCTTATCAAAAATTCTGCAGTCGAAGTTTCAGACGAAAGAGCAATAGATGCGTTCATCATTGGATTAAGGCAAAGAGACCTAGTTGAGGAGATGGGTAGAATCAAGCCGAAAACAGTGTCAGACCTCATGGACACAGCAAACAGATTTGCAGATGGAGAAGATGCGTGCAACAACAAGCGGACGAGATCCCCAGAGGATGACAGAAGAAACAGATATGGATGTCAAAGGAGACGACCTCAGAATTACGACACCTACGGCTCCCATAGCCAAGTCGCCGCAGGATACAAAGACAACGGCTATCAAGGAAGTGATCGAAGAAGCTCGGGATATCGAAGCTACGGAAAGGAGGACTATAAAAAGTTCCCTACAAGAGAACCCAGAGAGTACAACCCATCGCCAGAAGAAATGCTCAACGGACCTTGTCATATACACTCAGCATTCGTCGATGGAAAACGAGTATGAAGGCACGCAATGAAAGACTGCACAACATTCTTAAAACTACAAGAGACAGCGCTAAAACAAACCGAAGCAAGGCGACAAGGATTTGAAGGAAGCAACAATCCTCCGACAAAACAGCAAGGAAACAACGGAGCTCCTCAAGGACAAGACCAGCAAAACCAGGGACACGACAACGACGAAGGGTATGTCCCATCAAAAGGACACATCACAGCAATGATACAACCTATGCCCAAGTCGAACAAAGAAGAGAAGAGTATAACTCGACAAGTCAATCTAGCAGTCATCTCACCTCCAGCCACAACGGAGTATCTGCACTGGTCAGAACAACCAATCGAATTCAACAGTATCTCGGCCGGGAAACGCGCCTTTGGTAGTCAAAGCTCAAATCGGCGCATATGATGTCGACAGAATATTCATGGACGCAGGGAGTGGAATTAATGTCGTCGTGGTGAAACAACATATGCCATAGGATGGCTTAAATGGGGGCCGAACTAGATGCTGGAGGATTCGGGAGAGGGGAACGAGCTAAAAAGCACGACAGAAAGAGACACTGATCTACCCAGGTTCGGGGCTCTCGTAAGGAGATAACACCCCTACTCCTGCTCTACTGATTGTATATATGGGTCGATGTAGTACACCACAATGGTGCTTCCAAGCTCTCTGCTAGAGAAGGAAGATGAACTGCTAAGTGTAGGAGTACAGTGTGACCAATCTACCTTCAACCTTTCAACCTTCTTCCAGCGACCAACCCTTTACCAGGGCTCCCTATGCCACCTTATATAGTGGTGGCCAGGGTTACAACGGTCATAGAAGACCAGGAGACACCAACTACACTCCAAACAGGACTTACTGTCGAGGGCAGACGCCCACGACTTTCTCCCTGATTGCTCTCGATGGGACTCCCCTTGCTGTACCTTGTACCTCTTGAACTGTGGCCTTACCTCTGTGCGGTAAGCTCGTACTTGTGCACAGTGAGGGTAGGTAACCTCCACTGTGCACCCTGCCATCTTACTCTGCTACCATGCTTGGATGTTTTCTTCCTTGATTGTAGGGATGTGACACCTTGGTTGACTTAAGTATCCCGGATATGACCGTTGGCCATACCCAGGACTTATATGCCGGACCAACGACCTACGAGGGTCGGGTAATCCGGCCTCCCCTGCTCCTGCACAACACACAAAATGGTTAGGCCGGCATATCTAAGTATATGCCGACACACTTTTATAAGTATTCCGGCTATGCCGGCATATCCAAGTATCAGCCGGGATACACATTATATGCCGGCCTGGCCGATGCACTTATATTCCGGCCAGGCCCTTCCTCGATAACCCGGCATAAAGTCAATCATAGACCTTGTGTCTTTCTACTCTCTTGACCCTACCGGGGGTTATCCCCCCGACACTAGTCCCCGAAGCTGCCGAGGTTCCCCAGTCATAACTGTGGAGCCTTGACAGGTTCAACATACCTTTCTTCATTATGCCCCGGCGATCAGATTTATATGCCAGCACATCTGCACATATCCCGGCCTCTGTTCCTGTTCCAAAACTTATTCCGGCCGGTCCCTAGGGTATTCCGGACGGAACATATACATCGGGCAGTTAATCCGACATATAGACGAGTCTTCCTCGAGAAGCCATGTCTGACAGCTTTGCATCGAAACTTGTAACTGCCCTGCCACCTCGAACGGTCACCCACGATGCGATGGTTCACAGTGCAACAGTTACTTCTTGCCATCATTGCGTCATGGCACGGTTACAGGAACCGCCGCCCCACTCTGTGCCGCCACGTGGCGCCTCGCCGCAGAAACGGTCGGGGGAGTGGAGCACTATCCTCCCCACGACCCCCACGACCGGCCTCCTCGGTATAAATACGGGGTGGGGGTAACTTATTCTTTTTACCCCCGCCACAGTGCCTTCTTCCTCAGATCCTCTGCCCCTCGCGCTTCGCCGCCGGACCAAGAAACCGAGAAGGGAAGCTGCCGCCGTCGTCCACCTGCCCGCCGGCGCCTCCGCTCGCCGACGTCCGGCGTCATCGTCGACGACGCCACCGCCGCCTCTTCTCCCCGCAGTCTTGCAGGGAGATTGGATCTTCCTCTGCACAATTGCCGCCGCCGCTCCATCGCCGTAGGCCAAGCTCCGGTGAGTTCCTCTTCCTCTGTTCTTCCTTTCCCTGCTCTTCTGCAACTAGGCTGCGGTAGCCTCACTGGTTTGTATCCATGGTAGTTCCTTTGCTGGATATTTCGTTGCTTCGATTAGCATTGCTAGCAGTGTTTCGTAACAGCTCACAGGTGTTCTTCCACAGAAATTATATCCCTGATTATTTCCGATTGTAACTGCCTCGGTAGATCTTCTATTCCTGCTAACATCTGTGAGAGTGGTATGCCGGAGAGACTAACCTCCCTCTTTTCTCCGGCCTTGATAGGAATAACATCACGGGACTCCGGCTCTCACGCCTTATCCCGGCCACTAAGATGGCATCTTCAAGCATGACGGCTACCTCGGCCTCTGAGGAAGATACCTCGGCCCGAGCCCAAGGACGCTCCGGCTGGGAGGGGTCGGAGGTTACTCCGGCCGACATATCCTGGGTCACCTCCACCAGGAGAGTCCCGGAGGGCGTAGCATGCCGGCTACCAGCGGGAGAAACTGTGCCGGCACCTGAACCCGGCGAACGCGTCGTCTTCATCGCCCACTTCGAGCGGGGCTTCGGTCTGCCGGTATCGGACTTCTTCCGGGACTTCCTCAACACCTATGATCTTCAACCTCATCATATCCCGGCCAATGCCGTGATGATCCTCTCCGCCTTCGCTGCTTTTTGCGAGGGCTATGCCGGCATAGAGGCCCTTACTCAAGGCTGGGCGAAGTACTTCCAACTGCGGAAGCAAGTCGTCCAAGAGCCGCCCCGGAGCAAGGACGACCCGCCGGAGACGGCCCAGGAAAAGAAGGACCGCCCCATGACCCTCTGCGGCGCGGCCACCATCATGTCCCGAAAGGGCTCGGACTTCCCCAAGGTGGAACTCCTGGAATCTTGCAAGAAGTGGCAGAAAAGCTTCTTCTACGTCAAGAACACCACCGACGAGGATCTGCTCACCGGGTTAAGGGCGAGCTCCTGGATGCCGGTCTTACTCCTCAAGACCTGGTGGCCTGCTATATAAGCCGGCGCGTCTCCCCTCTGCAGCGCCGGTCGCACAAGATCTGTCAGATGAGCGGGCCAATGGACCCCACCCGGCACTCCACACACGAGCTGACTCCGGCCGACATTCTGCGCCGGATTAAGGATGTCTGCAAGTCCTCTCAGGCCACTTTTGCCTGGGGGCTAGAACCATACAGCCGGGATAGGCCCGCCCCAACGGTAAACCATCTTATCCGATACATAAAGTCCATGTCCGGCACATAGATACTTAAGCCGACACATGTCTATTTGCCGACACATATCATATTGATCCGACATACCTCTTCCACCGACATATTTCCTTGTCTGAATACTTGACTTTGCTGTTTATACAGAAATTCAGCTTCCAAACCATGGAGAACTCCCGGATCAAGATCGCGGCGGACCGCACCGTTGCGGATGTTGAAGATCCGGATCATTGGGATAAGCTTCCCAGGAGCACCCGTGCTGCAGCTGCCATGGGTAAGGGCTCTTCATCCCGGCATTATACTCAAGACCGGAGTGAGATTGATTCTGACGAGGAGATCCTGCTGTACTATGACCCGATGCCACTTGCGTACGCCTTTCCAGAAACACCTATTGCTCACGAGTTTGCAATGCCGTCCTCAACTATCCCGGACGATATGGTTATCGACGCCGCCCCTCTGAACCAGGGACCTCCTTCCACCGGCGGACGTGCCGGCCGGAAGCGAGGTGTGAAGCCCCCGTCCGACATACCTCAGAGGTCAAAAAGGCAGAAGGTCGGCGTGCCGAAACAGAAGAAACAGAGGCCTGTTGCCTCGGGGTAAATTTCCTTTTCTTTGCATTTCCTCCGACATATCTCTTGTTTGTATTACTGACTTGGTGTTTTCTCTCTTTCAGTGCTCCTCTTGAGCCGGAACAAGCTTCTGGCTTGAGCGGCGACCCGAAGGTTACCAAGCCCGCTGCCCCTGCTACCTCCGACATTCCCTCTGCCAGTCACACGAGCTCCCCGGCGCCGGCATCCTCGCCTGCGCCCGACAAGACCTCCTCCCCGGCGAAGGACGTTCCTCCGCCGGAACAAGACACCTCTGCCCCCGACGTCCACATGGACTCGGGGGCTCAACAGGAACCTCCGGCTCCTGATGTCCACATGGACACAGGAGCCCACCAAGAAGTACCAGACTCCGGCGCGCCCACCGGCGACGCCGGCACAACTGAAAACGCCGGAGCAGACATCAAGGGTAAAGGCCCTTTAGTGCCAGAAGTCCGGACTATTCCGGATCCTGCCTCTGCTGGCCAAGATGCACCGGCCGCGCCGGAACAGCCCGCACCCGAGACTCCTTCAGCTGACAAGACCCCAGCACCGGCCAAGACCACTGCACCGGCCAAGTCCACTGCCCCGGCCAAGACCACTGCACCGGCCCAGACCGGCACGTTGAAGATTCAGCCGGCCAAGTCCGGCACACCATCTGCCGCAACTGCTCCTCCTAAGGCAGCGTCCCGGACCAGCTCTGCTCTGGCCCTGCATCTTGGCAGGGCAGCAGCCCGGCCGGGGTACCGGACCAGCTTCTTCGACACCCCAGAACTCGAGGGCCTCGTCCCTCTTGCGACGAAAAGTGATCAGAGCCTCGGCTCTCTTAAGGAGCAGTGCATCAAATGGAACGACGCCAGCAACATGGACACTGCGGACTCAAGGAGCAAGAAGCTGGCCGAAGCCAAGACCAGTGGCGACCCAAGCGACTTCCTGGCAGCGAAGCCCATACCGATCGCCAGTGAGCTCCTCAGCATCCAGCAAAGACTTCACAAGTTGGCCTCTGCCACCAACGTAAGTCCTCTCTATTCACACACATATCCCCAGTCCCCGAAAATGTCGGCTGTCCGGGATATGGACATCCGGGATTTTCTCATAGTCCTTTAGCTAGCTTCTTTTGAATTAACTGCCGACATATGAGCTCGATCCGAGCTTCAAATCCTAGTCACCGAGGGCCGGGATAGGTGCGCAGCACCTGTGCCGGGTCTTTAACAATTTCACATCTCTATTATCTTTCAAATCCTCTTGACCGGGATATAAGCTCGATTCGAGCTTCAAATCCTAGTCACCGAGAGCCGGGATAGGTGCGCAGCACCTGTGCCGGGTCTTTAAAAGAATGATCACTTGATAAAATCTTCACTTTAATTATCATGTCAAATTTCTCTGCTGACATTTCAAATCCTGGCATTTTTGCAGCGCATGAACAACACCCGGGCCGACATGTTCCATGAGTTGGTGTGCGAGCACCGGAAGCTATCTGACGCACACAGCAAGCTTCAGCAGGAGCTGTCCCAGAAAGGTAATCTTTGCCGACATACTGCTGTATGCCGGATATCTTTCCTCTCTTTACTTTGCAATGCTTACTCTTGCCGACACGTAACCTTGTGCCGACATTCTTCAGCTGGTGCCGAAGCGCAAGTCACCGAGCTTCTCAAGAGGGTGAAAGAGCTTACTGGTATGCCGGATCCTGCTATTACCCGGATAGCTACTTTATACTTCAAATCCTTTACTCTTTGTCACTGTTTTCTTTCTTCAAATCCTTTTAACTTGAAATCTTTGCAGATGAGAAGGCTGCACTGGAGGCACGCCACCAGGATTGTGTGTCCTCGGTGGATGTGGCCAAGCAACTGGACGACCGGGATGCCGGTCACAAGGCTGAGGTTGAGCAGTTGAAGGGCCGGATCACCGAGCTGCTGGACGAAAAGGAACAGAGGGAGGGCCTACTGAAGAAAACCCAGACCCTGCTTGTTACCTCCGAGACTGATGCCTCCAACGCCCACGCTGAACTGGATAGCCTGAAGGAGCAGGCCACCAAATGGGAGGTTACAGTTGCACAGCTGAATGCCGACCTTGCCCGTAAGCTTCAAATCCTTTCCCCTTTTATCCTTCCCGACATAGTGTAATCTTTTTCGGCATAGCATCTATGCCGACATATTTTCCTTTTGCTAACATTGTTTCTATTCTGCAGGCATGTTTCCCGCTTCCGTCGCTGACGTTGAGAGGGCTTTGCAGTTGGACCGAGAAAACCGGGGTGTTCCGGTTGACTCGCCCAACTGGGACATGTCGGAGCAGCTGCTGGCCCTGCAGTCCCGGAAGGAGGCCATGACCCTTTACACTGAAGAGCTCTTCTACGGCGCCCAGGAGGCATTCTCTGCCCTCTGGCCGGGACAAAGGACTCCCACTGACCCGGTTGACCTCGGCAACGACCTGCAGCTTGCCAAGGTTCGCCTCCGGGAGTGGCGAGATTCCGGCGCGAGGGTTGGAGCTGACGAAGCCCTCAGCTACTTCTTGTCTTGGTATGAAAAGGCAGACTTGGAGACTTTGCGCACCGTGCGCGAAGGATCCATCTGGACCACGGATCCGGATCATATCCGTCGCCGCAAGGAGTTGGCCCATAGTTATGTGGACTATGCCGACACCGACAAATTCGTCCGGGACATCCGCGAGCCGGAGAAGAATGACGATGCCGGGACATCTGCTGCTGCTGAGGGTTCCGACTCCAGCCAAGATGAAGATGAAGCTGAGGAAGCCGACACTGAAGCTCCGGAACAGGCATCTGCCCCGGGCGGAGGCGACGGCTCCATTCCATCTGCTGGGTCCGGCACACCTGAGGCCGACATCTCGACTGCTACTGCTCCACCTGCTGGCGGCCCCGCGTCTGCCCCTTGAATCTTTGCACCAAAAACACTTTAAGCTTTATCAGATCCCCGGTATGCCGGGTGCAGTTGTAATATACACGTTTAATTTCCTTTGGTTTGCTTCCTGAACAAGTTTTATCTTGGTTTGCTTGTTACTAATGTTGGATCATCTTTTGGCTAAGTCACCGAGTTGTTTTCCTGTTTCCTCAATTTCACAACCTTGGCTGCTTGTCTACCTCAATTGGCTTTTGACGTATGAGTCTCAAGGTTGCTTCCTCGAACATACAGTACTTTAACTTTGAGACTTAGACTTCAAATCATCCGACACTTTAAATTTTAACTTTAGCTTTAACAAAAATGTCGGTTCGCTTGCTTTGTATTTCCTTAGCCATTTTCCATGTGTAGACAATCTCCGGCATCTACTCTTGCTAGCCATGAAGCCGGGTTTCGGACAGCAGCTGAGTCGAAGAGTGGCCTTTGGTGCCGACACATTACTAGGCCGACATAGGAAACATTCAAATAAAGCCAGCCGGCATATAACAAAAAACTGTAAATAAACAACAAATATACCTCAGAGCTAGTTACCCGGCTTCTTCGGGATGCCGGTATTTCATTCATTAGTCTTGTGCCGGCACAACACGCCGGCATACAAAGGAAAATATGGAAATACATACATTGTGTTGCTCAGGAGTAAAAGGGGCGCAGTAGAGCTATGTTCCATGGCCTCTTGGTTTCTTCTCCGGACCTGTCCGCCTTATTCTTCTTGGGGTCCTGCGCATCTATAAGATAATAGGCATCATTGTGCAGAGCTCTGCTCACAATGAATGGCCCCTCCCATGGAGGAGTTAACTTATGCCGGCCTTCTGTTCCTTGCTTTAGCCGGAGTACTAGATCTCCCTCTTGAAATCTCCTTGGATTTACCTTCTGCGCATGATAGCGTCTGAGGTTCTGCTGATATACTGCTGTTCTTGACAGAGTTATTTCCCTTGCTTCCTCTAGCAGATCAACATCATTTTCTCTGGCTTCTTTAGCCTCTTCCTCAGTATATAGCACTATTCTTGGTGCATCATGTATTACATCTGTTGGAAGCACAGCTTCTGCTCCATACACCAGGAAAAATGGTGTGTAGCCTGTTGATCTATTCGGAGTTGTTCTTAAACTCCACAGCACTGCTGGCAGCTCATCTAGCCAACATCCCGGAGTTTTCTCCAGGGGCTCTATCAGCCGGGGTTTTATGCCGGATAATACTAGCCCATTCGATCTCTCTACTTGGCCATTGGCACAAGGGTGGGCAACCGACGCAACGTCCAGCCGGATTCCCACCTCCTCACAAAATCTGGCAAATGGCCCTTGGGCAAAGTTTGACCCATTGTCAGTGATGATGCTATGAGGAACACCATATCTCAAGATTATATCCTTTAAGAATTTCACTGCTGTGTGACCATCACACTTGCTTATGGGCTTCACTTCAATCCACTTGGTGAACTTGTCCACCATGACCAGGATATGGGTCATTTTCCCTCTGGCCGGCTTAAAAGCCCCGACCATATCCAGGCCCCAAACAGCAAAGGGCCAGGTTATTGGGATAGTTTTCAGGGCAGATGCCGGCTGATGAATCTGGTGGGCATATCTTTGACACCCATTACATTTCCGGACCAAGTTTTCTGCCTCTTGCAGTGCCGTTGGCCAATAAAAGCCATGCCGGAATACCTTTGCCACCAATGCCCTGGACGAAGCATGGTGACCACACTCCCCCTGGTGAATTTCCCGGAGCATCTCCAGACCCTCCGCAGATTCGACACATCTCTGCAATACTCCGGTGGTACTTCTCTTGTATATTTCTTTGTTGATGATGGTATACGCTTTGGATCTCCTTATAACCCGGCGGGCCTCGGTTTCATCCGCCGGCACTTGACCATCCACCATGAAGTTCATGATAGGACGTGCCCATGAGGGCACTTCCCTGACAGTGAACACTGCCTGATCTATTTCCATCATTTCGACCGACACATAATCGATCTCCATGGGCTGCGAAGTCCCCGGGACTGAAGAATCAGTCCCCGGGTATGCCGGAGCAGTCCCCGGGTATACCGGCACAACCTCTTGGCACATTTTACCCTTGCCTTTAGTTTTGCTCCGAATACTGTACTAACAGCATATGCCGGCCCAGTCCCCGGGACTGAGGAAACAGTCCCCGGGTTATCCGTCTTGGCTCCGGCATCTATCTCCATTGGAACTGCTTCGTCTGGACCTGGCGGGACATAAATGGAGGATGACTCCGGCGAGGGTTTGATCGATGGCTTCCTCAGATGCTCCAGCGAAATGCCGGGCGGGATTGAATCTCGGGAAGACCCCAGCTTGGATAATGCATCGGCTGCATCGTTCTGAGCCCGGAGAACGTGCCGGAACTCACAACCTTCAAAGTAACCACTTAACTGCTGCACTAGGAAACGGTATGATGCCATGTTAGCATCATGCGCGTCCCATATGTCGGAACACTGCTGAATCACTAAGTCAGAATCCCCGAAGCACATAATCCGGCGAATTCCTATGTCCTTAGACACCTTCAGGCCATGCACAAGTGCCTCATATTCCGCCACATTATTTGATGCTGCAAAGTGAATCTGCAGGACGTATCTCAGCTGGTCATTCTTTGGTGAACTGAGAACTATGCCGGCACCCAAGCCATGGATTGTCTTGGACCCATCGAAATGCATCCTCCAATAATTGGCATCTGGCAATGGTGGCTCATACTGTATCTCGGCCCAGTCAATAAAGAAATCAGCCAAGACCTGGGACTTGATTGTATCCCTCTTATCGTACTGCGGTGTATATGGTGAAAGCTCTATTGCCCACTTTGCTATCCGGCCGCTGGCATCTTTGTTGCCTATAATTTCCGAGATAGGGGCCTCGGCCACTACCCGGATTGGATGCTCTTGGAAGTAATGCTTGAGCTTCTTGGCCGCCATATAGACACCATAGGTCATCTTCTGATAGTGGGGGTAGTTTTGCTTTGAGGTGGAGAGGACTTCACTCAGATAATATACCGGCCGCTGCACGGTTTTGCCTCCTTCCTCTCGCTCTACTACCACCACAGCACTGACAACTCGGTTGGTTGCCGCTATATAGAGCAACATTGGCTCCCGGGGCATCGGAGACGCTAATACCGGCGCTGTTGACAACAACTGTTTCAATTCCTTGAAAGCTGCATCTGCTTGCGTTGTCCAGACAAATGTGTCGGACTTTTTCATCAACTGATATAACGGCAGAGCTTTCTCTCCCAGCCGGCTTATGAAGCGGCTCAGGGATGCGAGGCACCCAGTGAACTTCTGTACTTCCCTCAAATCTGTCGGCGGCTTCATCCTTTCTATGGCACGAATCTTGCCGGGATTCACCTCAATACCCCGGCTGGAAACAAGGAAACCGAGCAACTTGCCCGCCGGCACACCAAAGGTGCACTTAGCCGGATTCAACTTCATCCGGAATCTCCTCAGGTTCCCAAAGGTTTCCCGGAGATCATCTATGAGAGTCTTGCTCTCCTTGGTTTTTATGACGATATCATCGACATATACCTGCACATTTTTATCTATCTGATCGTGCAAACACTTTTGCATACACCTTTGGTAAGTTGCGCCGGCATTTCTTAAACCGAACGGCATAGTGAGATAGCAATAAGCCCCGTACGGGGTAATAAAGGATGTCTTTATTTGATCTGGCTCATAACAAGGGGATCTGGTGGAAACCAGAATAGGCATCTACGAATGATAACAGTTCACATCCGGCTGTGGAATCAATCACTTGATCGATCCGAGGCAGCGGGAATGGATCTTTAGGACATGCCTTATTCAAGTTGGTGTAATCAACACACATCCGCCATACTTTCACTATGGCGGGCTCGTCTTTCTTCTTTTCCACCAAAACCGGATTAGACACCCAATCCGGATGAAGTACTTCCTTGATAAAGCCAGAGGCTAAGAGCCTGGCCACTTCCTCCCATATGGCTTTCCTTCTATCGCCGGCATTCCGCCGGAGCGGCTGCTTCACTGGCTTAGCATCGGGTCTCACGTGCAATGCGTGCTCAGCCAGCTCCCTCGGCACACCTTGCAGGTCCGAAGTAGACCATGCAAAGATATCCCGATTCTCACGGAGGAAGCTGATGAGCTCGCTTTCCTATTTGGGATCCAAACTTGCCCCAACCAGGGCATGGCGCTCCGGGAAAGCTTCATCCAGAGGCACCTTTTTGACTTCCTTACTCACTTGAAAAGAAACGCTGCCACCGGGATTTGTCATGCCCGGCATATATTTGCCGGCCACGACCGTCTCAGCAATCTCCACTGCTCGCTTGAGCCTCTTCCTCTCCTCTGCAATGATCAGAGTCTCGGCCAGATTGGATCCGGCGGTGGCACATGCCATCGAACGCTTGTAATCACCCATGATGGTGATCACTCCTTTGGGTCCCGGCATCTTCATCTTCAGATACGCCACATGCGTAGAGGCCATGAATTTCGCCAGTGCCGGTCTACCCAGCAAAGCATGGTAGGGGCTCTCCAAATCAACCACCTCGAACATGAGGTTTTCCACCCTGCAGTTATCCCGGCTGCCAAACATGACATCCATCCGGATCTTGCCCATCGGCGCACATGAAAGTCCCGGCACAATGCCGTGGAACGTGGTCTTGCTTGGTTCCAGCATATTTTCCTTGATTCCCAGCTTCTCCATCGTATCCCGATACATGATGTTGATGCTGCTTCCATTATCAATGAGGACCTTGCTGAATCTTACGTTATTAGCCGGCCCGACGAATGTTGGATCCATCACCAGAGCATATCCGCCGGGATTTGGCATGATCCGGGGATGATCTGCCCTGTCCCAACCAACAGCCTGGTCAGACCAGTACATCAGCTTTGGCACAGCCGACATAACGGCATTCACCTCCAGACTCCGGCGGTACAAGCTCTGCTTGTCTGTTCTCTCGGTCTCAAAGACCATATAGCTCTGATCATACTCCTTGTACTCATTCCGGCCCGCTCCTGGGCCTCCGGCGTTATATTCTGGATTATAGCTCTGGTCAACTTGATTTACGCCGGCATTTCCGGCGTTGCTCTGATTCCCAGGATTAACTGGCCTAGGTGGGACTGCAATCGTATTGGCCCCTGTCAACGGCGATGGAGCTGCCGGGACAGAGGGTCTAGCCGGTCCCCAGGGACATGCACGACCTGCTAATATGTCGTCCAGCCACGAACAGTTCCTTGTCAAATGGTTTGCCGGCTTTCCCGGCTGGAATGTGTGAAACACACAAGGCTTGTCCATGGCAAGACCCACAGTATACTTCGGCCACTGCTTCTTCTGGCCGGCGGCTCCGCCGGCATTCTTGTTGGTCCAGACATTCTTCTTCTGGAACGGCTGTGCTTGCTGCTGCGGCTGCTGCTGAGGCTGCTGATAGTTCTCATATCTCGGACGCTGGCTACTGCCGGCGCCCCCTTGCTCTTCCTCCACAGCTGCAACTTGTGCTGCTCCGTACCGATAATCCGGCCGCTCATCTCTCCTCTTATTCCGGTTATCCGGGCGATAGTATTGCCCTGGTCTCCCGGCATTGCTGGTGTTCCCCTGGGTTTGCCCCTGTCCTTGTGAATCGAGACTGGGCTGCTTGGGATCTCCCAGAGCATAACTATCAGCGATCTTGATTGTTTCGGCCAGCGTGGCCGGCATTTGCCTCTGAAGCTTTTGCCACAGCATGGTGCCATGCTGGCACCCATGAGCGAACCACATGATGGCCTGCTGCTCATTGATTCCTTCGCAGGAATTGCGCAACGTGCACCACCTGGTCAGATAGTCACGGTCAGTCTCATTCACTCCTTGCCGGCAGTTAGCCAGCTGCTGCGGACGGTTGGGCCTCTTGTATGTACTGGTAAAGTTCGACACAAACTGCTCTTCGAAATCAATCCAGCCGTTGATACTCCCGGCCGGCAAATTATTCAGCCATATCCTGGCTGGACCTTCCAACATCTGCGGCACATATCGTACCGCCCATCTGAGGTTTCCTCCAGCGATGTTCACCGCTGTGGAGTAATCCTCCAACCAATCTTCCGGCTTCGTACTGCCATTATATGTCCTCGCGCCACGCGCGAGCTGGAAGAAGTAAGGCACCGGCTCCCCCATAATCCGGGGTCCGAAACACATAGGGCCCGGAGCTCCTTGTCTCTCCACCAACTCTGATTGGTGGAGCTTGTCCAGCTTGAAACGTGCATCATTGGCTTCCAAGGACCGAGGTCCAAGCCGGGATGCTATTGGGCCTGCGATCATCTGCTGCTGCTGCTCCGGCTGATGCTGCTCACTATGCCGGCCTTGCTGATGCTGCTGCTGATATCCCGCCCTGGCAAGGGCGGAATTGCCGTCATCCTCTCGATGTCCCGGATGGCCTGCACCCTGCTGCTGCGCTGCCCCTCCGGCGCCCTGCTGCTGACGCCGGGCTGCACTGTTACTCCGGCCACCACCGGCCGCGCCTACTTCATGCCCGGCCGGCACACTCTGGCCGGGCTTCTTGCTGCCGACATACTTGTCAGCTTGGCCGACATTCTTCTGCACCACCGCCTGCTTTCCGGCGGCAGCCAGATCGTACACCTGGATCTGCTTGTCCCGGCGGCCAGAGGTCACACTTCCGGCACGCCGGGCGCTAGGATGCGGGGACGAGGCTTGGCCCCTCGACCTCGCACCGGCACCTCCCGCCGACACAATGTACTGGGACGCCCCGGCACCCGGGTTTGCCTTCTTAAAGGCCTCCTGCTGCTTTGTAGCTTCAGACAAAAGTTGGTTAAGCCGGGCTTGCTGCTCACGCAGTGCTTCGCCGGATAAACAAGATAAATCCTTAGCTACCTCGGCCGCCGCTCTAAGGTTCTTTACTGGCGAACTATAGACTACCTTAGGCACAGTACTAGTTGCGGTATGACTCTTATCTCTAGCATCTTTTCCTATCTCAGCATTAAGATTTCTGCCTCTAGTTTTAACCTCTTCTATCCGGCTAGGCCGGATTACTACAGGAGTAAAACCATGGGCTGCCTCATACTCACGGAGTTGCCGGTTAAACCGTTCGCGCTCCTGGTTCATAGCCAGGGCCTCGTCGACGAGGGCCTGACGAGATCCCTCCAGGACCTCCCTTGTCTGCTCCGGATCAACGCCGGATCGCACCGGCTCGAGAAGCCGGTCGATGATGGGAAGAAGAACCTCGCCCCTAGCCGGCACACCGGAAGTGCCGGCCAGGTTCTCCGCACGCTCCAACAGAGGACGCGCCGACCTCTTGACCTTCGGCGGCTCCGGAGGAGAAGCTCCGGCCGCTGCTGCTTTGCCGGCATCTTCCGCCGGCGGCACGGATGTGCCGGCCATCATCACCTCAGCCGACTCTACTGAGCGAGCGCTACGCCCAGCGTGAGCCAGCCGATGTGACGGAGGATCCGACGCCACCAGCACCTCCTTCCTGCAAATTCTCTCAGTTCCCACGTACACCTCGTGGGAACCGAAAGACATAATCCGGCCATCCCTGGGGAACGGCCGGCCACCGAGACAACCGGCGTTGTCACTAACGAAACTGAGCGAGCCTAGCCTCTGGACGAGGCCAGAGACCACGCGCACTCCCGAAGCTGCTATCACAGACCCCGTCCGAATGAACACTCCGCCCAGCATATCGATCTGAGGCCCCACGGTGGGCGCCAAATGTCGTCGTGGTGAAACAACATATGCCATAGGATGGCTTAAATGGGGGCCGAACTAGATGCTGGAGGATTCGGGAGAGGGGAACGAGCTAAAAAGCACGACAGAAAGAGACACTGATCTACCCAGGTTCGGGGCTCTCGTAAGGAGATAACACCCCTACTCCTGCTCTACTGATTGTATATATGGGTCGATGTAGTACACCACAATGGTGCTTCCAAGCTCTCTGCTAGAGAAGGAAGATGAACTGCTAAGTGTAGGAGTACAGTGTGACCAATCTACCTTCAACCTTTCAACCTTCTTCCAGCGACCAACCCTTTACCAGGGCTCCCTATGCCACCTTATATAGTGGTGGCCAGGGTTACAACGGTCATAGAAGACCAGGAGACACCAACTACACTCCAAACAGGACTTACTGTCGAGGGCAGACGCCCACGACTTTCTCCCTGATTGCTCTCGATGGGACTCCCCTTGCTGTACCTTGTACCTCTTGAACTGTGGCCTTACCTCTGTGCGGTAAGCTCGTACTTGTGCACAGTGAGGGTAGGTAACCTCCACTGTGCACCCTGCCATCTTACTCTGCTACCATGCTTGGATGTTTTCTTCCTTGATTGTAGGGATGTGACACCTTGGTTGACTTAAGTATCCCGGATATGACCGTTGGCCATACCCAGGACTTATATGCCGGACCAACGACCTACGAGGGTCGGGTAATCCGGCCTCCCCTGCTCCTGCACAACACACAAAATGGTTAGGCCGGCATATCTAAGTATATGCCGGCACACTTTTATAAGTATTCCGGCTATGCCGGCATATCCAAGTATCAGCCGGGATACACATTATATGCCGGCCTGGCCGATGCACTTATATTCCGGCCAGGCCCTTCCTCGATAACCCGGCATAAAGTCAATCATAGACCTTGTGTCTTTCTACTCTCTTGACCCTACCGGGGGTCATCCCCCCGACAGTATCGTGGAATCTTTACAGGGATTCCACCCTCATGTTTCTCCTCTAGGACTGACAATAGCTACGATATAGCGTGTCCTTCTGGACTGCCAATTCGTGGATTCTTTACAGGGATTCCACCCTCATGCTGCCACTGGCCGGACTGCCAACAGATACAATACAACGCATCCGTTGATATGTGAAAGGAAGTCAGTACAACTGACTTCTCCATTGTAATATCCCAAGATTAGAGGTTATAAAATAGAGACAACAGATGTGTGCATTGCATTTCATGCATAGAAAATCCGGGTAATTTTTGCGCGTTTAAATAAAACATATCAAAGTGATTGGAGTTTCACTTAAGTTGATGGAATTGAAGTAGCTCATCAACTAGAGCGTGATAAACTTCAATATGACCTTTGCTAAAACCTTGTTTTGGGTAGTGATAGTCACCAACTAAAAGAGATAAGTGAGGTAAAACTAAAATGCTTGACACATCATTTTAGAACCAAATATTTATTCACACCAAGATTATCATGGTATTCTTTAAACCTACTTCTTTCATGCTAAAGAAGTCAAAACAAGTCTTATTCTTAAAACATGATCTATTCTATATTTTTATGTCCTAATCTATTGAGTCCAAATATGAGAAGTGGAGAAGTTAACTCAATGTCAATTTGATTATAAGCTTTGCTTTAACCCTAGGTGAGATGACTGGAGAATATTAGAGCCATTCCTTTAATGGTCAACTAGGAGACTCTAGACATTACTCCAAGTCTAATTAGGACAAGTCATTTGATATAGGGATGATCACATCATAAACCCTAGTTCTGGTCTAGACTAGGATCATACTTAGGAAGTGACCAATACTTAGACTTATGAAGTTATGAAGTGGAGTAGATCCTATATGAACAACACAATGGGGATATTATATCTTTAATCTCAGAAGGTTGGTATAACCAAGAACAAACCCTTGGTAGAGGGAGTTGATGAAGGAAATAAAATGGATTTATTATGGGAGTTGATGAAGGAAATAGTATGATCATGTTGGGTACATGATTATGCTAGCTGATGAAGCTAATTAGGTTAGTATGAAACCTTGTCCGATAAGCAGATATCATCCTAAGACCAATTATGGAGTAGGAGTCCAACTTAAACACATCTCACTTAGGAGTTACCCATCCTGTTAAAGTTAGAAGAGAAACTTTGATCTGTGTACAAGTTTCCATTGAGTGAATCATCTAATATAGGTTGAGCAGATCCTAAGCCTTGACCTAGAAACTTGTTTAGTCTATAGAGCCTTTGTTGCATTGAGCACATCTTAGAGGGAACCTTATTTCCTTGATGAGTGTGATAGCATTCTATTCAATTCCATATCCTCTTATTCAATTACTTGGGAATTCATTTCCAAGTATCATTTCAACTTATGTATCACCATGTGATCATAAGATATATATCTGTTTCCATATCCTAACCTTGAATTTAGAAGTTATGTTTCAACCACAACTCTTATTAGATAAAATAACCAAGTCTTTAACCAAGTGACCAAATCATATACCATTAGTTGTTTTGGTCTGGATACCAAACCAACCCTTGCTATGGGGTACATTAAGCCTCATTGCTAAAACCAAGTGAAGATTCAGGAATCACTAGTAACTTGGAAATGATCCAGGTGGTATTCTCTTACTAATAGCAAATGGTGTAAATACAACATGATGTCATAAAATCAACCCTTTAATAAAAAGGCAATTATGTTTGAACTTTAGATACATATTCTCTTATAAAAGTAGGTGCAAGTTAATTTTATTACACAGATTAATGAGATGGTGCAATCAGCCAAGTTATTTGAATACAACAAGAATGTTATTCATATTCATTTCTATTTGAGATCTCTTTTGGAATATGCAAACTCTAAGGTTACATAAACTATTTTGGGTGCTATCAAATATAAATATAACTTTATGCACTATATGATACCACTGAACAACTAAATCTATTCTGGAGATACTTCAGTTCAAAATCTACAAAAATAAATTAAAACTTGTATTAGAAATAGCAAAACAGAAAATAGGTAATAAAAGAAAAGAAAGGAGCAGAAAAAAAGGAAGTTACTTAACTAGCCACGCCCCATCTGCCGAAGCCCAGCAAGCCAACCAACAGGGCCCAACTCAACTTACCGGTTCATCATCGTCTTCCTCGAGACAGAAGCAGCTCGGTGGAGCTTCTCCAGTCACCCGATTCCCCGCCGCCTCCTGGACGCATGAGATGAAGGCCGCCGCCCGCCAGGGCCTATAAGAAGACTAGCCGCCGCCATGGAAACCCTAGGACCGCACCCTTTCTTTCTCTCTCTCGATTTCTTGCAAGTTACCGAAACCCTAGCTCCAGCCGTGCTTCCTCGCCGTCGTTGGAGACCATCCGAAGCTTCGCCGTGTATTCTCAGAGATCCGCCTCGATGCATGATGCATCCTGGCCAGAAGAATCGGACCAATTCGTCCTCAATCGTCGGATTTTCGCCGTTTCCCTGTGCAGCAGACTCGCCGGAATTGGCGAGGTTGAGGTCGCCTCCGTCCATGATTCCCTCCGGCAGGCACCTGGGAAGCATCCAGGTGAGATTTCTTGTACCTCGAGCATCTTATTGCGTCATAGGGGTTGCCGTAGCTCGCCATCATCATTGACCGCCGTGCACCGCCGCAGTCGAGCTCACCGGAGCAAGCTCCGGTGACCAAAAAATAGCGGCGCTTGCACCATAGTGCTCGTCTTGCTCTTCCGAAGCTGAAGCACCAATTCGTTGCACTCAATTCGACTTAAATCGTCGAATTTGATAATCATCTGTGAGTTCCTGTGAGTGGTCAATGATTTTGACCCGGTCAAGGCCACCGGGGCAGCTGACGTGGCCCTGGCCCACTAGTCAGTGGCTCGGGGTAGGTTCAGGCCCGGTAGCAGAAGTGCGGTCTGTTATTTAGAAATTCCAGAAAATGTTCAGTACTTAGAAAATTCATAACTAATTCAAATAAAATCAGAAAAATACAAATAATATACCAAACTGATCACAAAAACATAATCTATTCATCTATGATATAATATTGCATGCTTGTGTGAAATAATTTTGAACCAAATTTGAAAACTTGATTAAGTAGTATTTGAACTTTGAATTTAAATTCAACTAAAATATTTTAAACAAAATTTTCAAATACCAAATAAAACTTTGACAACTTCAACAAATTTTATTTCAATTAATATTCCATTATTTCAAAAATGTAAAACATATACTTTACTATTAGGATTTCAAACCCTAAAATGATTTTCCTAAAAACAAATTGAAAATAGTAAATTTTGGGAAAAACCATAAAATTGAATAAGAGTTATTTCCTAACTCTAATATTGCTATTTCAACAATTGTTTCAACAGGAGAGAATCTAGAACCAATTTTAAAGTCTTTAATCAATTAAAATTTGGATTCCAACTTTGAAAATCTAGGAATAGAAACACTAGGCTTTCTAAATTACTTTAAATACTAATAGAACCCTGCAATGAACTTCCAATTCAATAACTCCTTAAGAGATATGTTCTTCAAAAGTAATTCTTTTGAAGTACATATAACTTAAGTCCCTACCATTGCTGTTATTACTAAAACTAATAACTACCTCAGTGTGCTAACCTAGTCATACTTCCTAATTCAACTTTGAGTGGCTAGTTTGTTATTCTATTTCAAACATGGTATATCTTAGTCAATTAACTATTTGCAACACCTCTGTTGCAACTTAAAAACTGAAACCTTTCTGACATCACCTAATTACAATTCCTTTAAGTAATATAAATATGTCCATTAAGGCTTGTGTTCTTTGAAAGTAATTCTTTTTAAGAACAAACCAAATAAGCATCACACCCATTCTTGTCTAGACACAAGTAATGACCTTTGCATAGTAAGAGTTCTACCAACTCAAAAATCAACCATAAACACTTTACCTGAGCACTACTGGCTCATGACTAACTATTTGAGTGTCGATGTTTGTTATAAGAATGTTACCAACTATAGAAAGAACCATATATAGTAATAGCAATGAAAGTTGCTATGTATAATCATGCCCAACTAATACCACATAAGTAACACATGAATCTTAAATAGATAACTTGTTATGTTCCATCTAGTAACTACTTTGTGAGTAATAGATAAGTATAATCAATCCTAGAACACCAACTCTTATTTGTAGTACTTCTAGTCATTAAGAAACTTGTTCTTTAAAAGTTATTCTTTTAGGTTATATAACAAGTAAATATTACAATGCCTCTTGTAAACTTTAAAAGTAAGTAATTATTCTTGAGTGTGCCCATGTTAAGCAAATATGTGCTACCACATTGTTATGCTTCACCATCCTAGATGAATAACATTTCCTTGCTTCACTAAAACCCTCTTAACAGTGAATGAAACCTAGCTAGATACCTTGGTATGTTCATCTATTAACTACTTTTTGGTTATGCTAGAATCATGCTAAACCCTAGAACACTAAACCTTAGGTGTAGTGCTTCTAATCAATAGGAAACATGTTCTTCAAATGTTATTCTTTTAAGAAACATTGAAAGTAAGTAACAAACCATTCCATTAAGATTGAACATATATAACTCTATTTGTGTCTTAAGATTGTTGTCAACCCTAATACTAACTGGGTATTCTTATCAAATAAGAAATACTTCAGCTTTGCTTGTCAATACCCAACTACTTGTTTGCTAATAATATGATAACACTTAAAAGTGTTACTTTCAAGTCTTCACCTATTGCTATACCTATCTTTTGCAATAACTCTGGTTTGAAGCTTTACTCTACTGCTTTTGAAGAATTGTCAGATAACCTAAAACCCTTAACAACCTTGTGTGCGTCTTTGAACTTAAAAGTGCAACACATCACAAGAATTCACCACAACTCAATATTAGCAAATCATCGGGGTTAGGTTACACTTAGAACGATGCATAGCATATATGATGCATATCATGCTGCAGTTCTTTTAACATCATCTTTACCAGATGATGGAGCTATTTCAGAATTTGGATTTCCTACGTACCGAAGACCTTGACTTGCATAATCTTGCAGTCAAAAAGGCAAGTTTATCTTGCTCATATCTCTTGAATGCACTGGTTTTGAAACTTCTTGCAAAGTGTTGACTTCAAACTCTAACATTTCAAAAGGGATGGAAAACCTATTTTCATAAGTAATATGACTAGTGGTTATCGACCAGTGGTGATAACCTAGGAGGGCTGGCATGTGGAACCACGGTAAGATTGTGGTGGTGGAGGTTCCACTTGCACGGGAAAGTAAACCTAGGACTAACTACTAATGCCACAGTTATTCTTGTGCCGTAAAAATCGTGTCATCCAAGAGACTTGGAATGGAACGGGAAAGTCAGCTGTATCTTCTCTCGTTCGCATGTCAACGGGCAGTCAGTTGCCGGTCGCAGTAGATCTTGCGAGACTACTTGCATATGGGTGGGACACCTCAGTTCTCACGGCACTGGTTTCTATGATGGTCCGCAAGGGACGCCTAGGTACTTCATCGTTGGGGGTGAATATCAGGGGCACAACCTGCTTGCGTGAATTGGGTGGGCATGCGTTGTGCGGAGAAGGCAGTGATTGGATTGGATCAATGACTAGGCCCCACACCAAGGAAGTGTGGACGAGCATGCAACTCGGTTGTGCAACAAGGCTTTGATCTCTTTTGGAAGGACACACCTCTACAGAGTGTCAAAGGATGTGACATGTTACCCCTTGTTCCGGGAAGGAGCTGCGAACGCGGCAGGAAAAGTGCTCTCAAGGCACTAATACCATGTGTTGGCTGTTGGGCATAGTTTTCTAAAGTAAAAGCAATCTTTCAAGAAACCCTTGATAAACCCTTGCATTGGCCTACGACTCTTTTGGGTCCATGGCTTTAGTTAGTGCATATCACACAACTTCTTTCTAAAGAAACTTGCTGGGTAACGCTCGTTACTCACCCCAATCTCTTAAACCCTTGCTAGACTATGAAGCATTAGATTGAATGCAACTCAAGGAGGCAACCTCAAGACATTAAAGTTGAAGATGAAGCATTCTACCAACATCATGATTATCGGCGGAGCCTACAATTGCGTGGAGCTTGAAGAAAAACTAGAATAGGGTTAGAAAGGAACCAGTTTCCTAATCCTAGAACCTAGTAGTTAGAGTATTCTGTAGTTGAGTAGTAAGCCAACTGCATTAGTGGTAGTTTAGTTTAGTCTTACTTGATTCTTTCTCGTTTGTAGTCGCTAGGACTAAACCTCTACCTGTTGAGATGGTTCTGAAGATCTTTTGTATGCTGAAAATTGTAATCCTATAATCATACCGTGGACCTGCAATGTTTCTGTTGTACCACTCTGATGGATGTAATACCAGTGAGACGGTGTTTCATTAGTGTTATGTCAACGACTTGCATACTACACATGCAGTGGTATGCTGGGTCACCACAGCTGGTATCAGAGCAAACGCTTTGACCCTAGGATTAAAACCCTTTAATAGGAGACCTGTAGGTTTGGTAGTGACTATAAGAAGCCATCTTATCTAAACCAGTTCTTCTTATGACTTGGGATGGATATTCAACAAAAGAATAATCCTGACACACTCGAGTCAACTGTTCTTACCTGTTATTTCCTAAGTGAAGTAGACATCTTGTTCCATAACTAGTTGTATGACATTATTAGGGCCTTACATAAAGGTTGGAAGCAGATCATATTCGGTATACAATACTTGGTAGTCCAAAGAGAGGATATAACCGGAATGGGAACTATCCTATTGGAAGTGGTATACCAAGTGCAATTTGTTAAACTTAAGTCATCTGAAATTTTAGTAGGATGATGTTAAGTGATAAAGTGAGACTATATGAGGTAGTAGACCTTAGGTTTTAGTCCTGTATATGGATACTTGAGAATGCCATGTACAAGTACGAGGTACCGACAGTTTAAACACTTTAATCATGTTAGATTCACCTGAGAATCTTTGCATGATGGAGTAGAACTTTATAGTAAACCAGCAATTTCAAGCTGAGGAGGTAGATGCTCAAGTAGAATGGTGAATGAAGTGTTCCAACCCATGGCAACTAGGCCAAGTATGACAGGACCATAGTCTTTAGTCGGAGAAGCTTTATGAAAGACATGAGTTGGGTGAATCATGCTTAGTAAAGTATGTATGAGGTATAATAATACCAGAAGTTTTGAGAGGTCATTTAAGATTCGTCTTCAATAGGACGGAAGGTAAGTTAGAAGTAGAAGTCTTAAAGGAATCTGGATCCGTTAGAATGGTTTCCAAACCCCTTTGCTCAAATTTATTCGATTGCAACTGGGCAATTAAGGTAAGTTTTGAGACAAAGAGTAGTAGTCCACCACTACGTGCATTATAGCGCAATATAAACCTATATTATTTGGTGCTATAAGGTACACATCTAAGCCTGAATTCTAGAGATGTTTTACTCACGGGCTTATGATGATGTATGATGCCAGCACAAATTTGGATTTTCTTGGATTTTATTGTGTGACTAGACCTATGCATGAAGTTTGACTTTGATGTGCAAAGGCATGTTGCATCATCGAGTTCTTACTTGATGTTATAGGTCTAGAGGTTAAGGGATTCGTGTGAGGGAGAGACGAATTCTAAAGGCAAGCAAGTCAGAAGATGAAGAATCACCAGATAATGGAAGCCAAAAGAAGAAAGCTAGCAAGTAATCTTCATGGAAGCATCATGAAGTGGTAGTAAGATGAAGTACTGGAATTTAGCAGTAGTACTCTATGTCTTAAAACACTAGAGGTAACTCTAGGTTATTGAGTAGAACCACTAATTAGGTAACCGCAGTTGAGTTTAAGGTACATGGGCTCGTTGTTATGCAGCCTTGGTTATGCTTAGTACATCATGGGTTGATTGAGGTGTTGTGATACCGATGATCCATTCCGGTATTGCCTGCTGCTTATTCAGCCTGGGAGTGGTAACCCCAGTAACCCTCATTGATAGCGTGACTAAGACACATAACATCTCTGTATACTTTCATCTCTAGTCCCAAAATCTTGAATTGTAGATTGGTGGTTAAGACTTTAGCAATACCTTTCCTTATCAAAGAGATGTAGTCCTTGTCTATGGACTAAGACTTGTGAGGATTCGTGTCAACAATGGTCCGTTAAGACAACTGGATCATTTATAGCCTTGTTATGCTATGTTTTGTTTAAATTATACAAATGCCTGTCGTGGATGTCCTCCGGTACAAGAGAAACTCTGCCGGATTTCTCCCGTGGCATTGTATATATCCTACCATCTGAATTATGGTAGATAACAATGGGAAAACCCAAATTCTCATCAACCTTTATAACTTTTGGGTAAAAAAAACATACATCCAAAAGTGGAATAGAACACCCTACCTAAATGCACAATCGAAGAATTTGTACCAGATATCCACAATTGTGCGGGTAAACCGCAGACTTCTTTGAGAAACCATTAGAAAGACGAAGTAGAAAGACCGACCAAGAATTATAGTTTAACCATGGACTTCAAACGGTTAGAAGATAATATGTTCAAGGGCCATTACAAAAGTCTAAGGGGGAAGTCCAGGAAACTTAAAAATGTTGAAAGTTGGATGAAGTATGTCAGAAGTAAATTCTTTCCAAGTTGTGTCGTAACCTTATGGAGTTTGGCAAACAAGTGGGATGATTTTGACCATAATCACACCAAGTATGAGCTGCAGCTGGTTTATGAGCCACAGCTGGTATATTATGAACCGCCGCTGGTGAAGATTGAGATTAGAGTTAACCATAATCTTGAACTTAGAAGACTAAATAAGATCTATAAAGATGGACCAGAAAGCTTGAATGGACACACTACATGTGTTTAATCCGTTCTTAGGTGATAAAACCAAGATCCCAATTAGGTAGATTCGTTGGAACAATTAGTAGGACCCTATGATCCATAGAAAGTATTGTAAATAGGGATAATCTAAGAGAATGACCAAGAAGAGACCAAGATGGATGGAGTTCAAGAGACTATTGTTCGGAGTTAGACAATAGAAGCATTTTAGGATCACTCTGGACAAAGGATACCATCTATATCCCAATTAGTTGGTAAAGGAACTACAAGACATATGCTACCAACAACAAGATTGTTCAGCAACGTACGAGAGCGAAAACTTCGGGACGAAGTTTAGTTTAAGGAGGGGAGACTGTAATATCCCAGGATTAGAGGTTATAAAATAGAGACAACATATGTGTGCATTGCATTTCATGCATAGAAAATCCGGGTAATTTTCGCGCGTTTAAATAAAACATATCAAAGTGATTGGAGTTTCAATTAAGTTGATGGAATTGAAGTAGCTCATCAACTAGAGCGCGATAAACTTCAATATGACCTTTGCTAAAACCTTGTTTTGGGTAGTGATAGTCACCAACTAAAAGAGATAAGTGAGGTAAAACTAAAATGCTTGACACATCATTTTAGAACCAAATATTTAGTCACACCAAGATTATCATGGTATTCTTTAAACCTACTTCTTTCATGCTAAAGAAGTCAAAACAAGTCTTATTCTTAAAACATGATCTATTCTATATTTTTATGTCCTAATCTATTGAGTCCAAATATGAGAAGTGGAGAAGTTAACTCAATGTCAGTTTGATTATAAGCTTTGCTTTAACCCTAGGTGAGATGACTGGAGAATATTAGAGCCATTCCTTTAATGGTCAACTAGGAGACTCTAGACATTACTCCAAGTCTAATTAGGACAAGTCATTTGATATAGGGATGATCACATCATAAACCCTAGTTCTGGTCTAGACTAGGATCATACTTAGGAAGTGACCAATACTTAGACTTATGAAGTTATGAAGTGGAGTAGATCCTATATGAACAACACAATGGGGAGATTATATCTTTAATCTCAGAAGGTTGGTATAACCAAGAACAAACCCTTGGTAGAGGGAGTTGATGAAGGAAATAAAATGGATTTATTATGGGAGTTGATGAAGGAAATAGTATGATCATGTTGGGTACATGATTATGCTAGCTGATGAAGCTAATTAGGTTAGTATGAAACCTTGTCTGATAAGCAGATATCATCCTAAGACCAATTATGGAGTAGGAGTCCAACTTAAACACATCTCACTTAGGAGTTACCCATCCTGTTAAAGTTAGAAGAGAAACTTTGATCTGTGTACAAGTTTCCATTGAGTGAATCATCTAATATAGGTTGAGCAGATCCTAAGCCTTGACCTAGAAACTTGTTTAGTCTATAGAGCCTTTGTTGCATTGAGCACATCTTAGAGGGAACCTTATTTCCTTGATGAGTGTGATAGCATTCTATTCAATTCCATATCCTCTTATTCAATTACTTGGGAATTCATTTCCAAGTATCATTTCAACTTATGTATCACCATGTGATCATAAGATATATCTGTTTCCATATCCTAACCTTGAATTTAGAAGTTATGTTTCAACCACAACTCTTATTAGATAAAATAACCAAGTCTTTAACCTAGTGACCAAATCACATACCATTAGGTGTTTTGGTCTGGATACCAAACCAACCCTTGCTATGGGGTACGTTAAGCCTCATTGCTAAAACCAAGTGAAGATTCAGGAATCACTAGTAACTTGGAAATGATCCAGGTGGTATTCTCTTACTAATAGCAAATGGTGTAAATACAACATGATGTCATAAAATCAACCCTTTAATAAAAAGGCAATTATGTTTGAACTTTAGATACATATTCTCTTATAAAAGTAGGTGCAAGTTAATTTTATTACACAGATTAATGAGATGGTGCAATCAGCCAAGTTATTTGAATACAACAAGAATGTTATTCATATTCATTTCTATTTGAGATCTCTTTTGGAATATGCAAACTCTAAGGTTACATAAACTATTTTGGGTGCTATCAAATATAAATATAACTTTATGCACTATATGATACCAATGAACAACTAAATCTATTCTGGAGATACTTTAGTTCAAAATCTGCAAAAATAAATTAAAACTTGTATTAGAAATAGCAAAACAGAAAATAGGTAATAAAAGAAAAGAAAGGAGCAGAAAAAAGGAAGTTACTTACCTGGCCACGACCCATCTGCCGAAGCCCAGCAAGCCAACCAACAGGGCCCAACTCAACTTACCGGTTCATCGTCGTCTTCCTCGAGACAGAAGCAGCTCGGTGGAGCTTCTCCAATCACCCGATTCCCCGCCGCCTCCTGGACGCATGAGATGAAGGCCGCCGCCCGCCAGGGCCTATAAGAAGACTAGCCGCCGCCATGGAAACCCTTGGACCGCACCCTTTCTTTCTCTCTCTCGAGTTCTTGCAAGTTACCGAAACCCTAGCTCCAGCCGTGCTTCCTCGCCGTCGTTGGAGACCATCCGAAGCTTCGCCGTGTATTCTCAAAGATCCGCCTCGATGCATGATGCCTCCTGGCCAGAAAAATCGGACCAATTCGTCCTCAATCGTCGGATTTTCGCCGTTTCCCTGTGCAGCAGACTCGCCGGAATTGGCGAGGTTGAGGTCGCCTCCGTCCATGATTCCCTCCGACAGGCACCTGGGAAGCATCCAGGTGAGATTTCTTGTACCTCGAGCATCTTATTGCGTCATAGGGGTTGCCGTAGCTCGCCAGCATCATTGACCGTCGTGCACCGCCGCAGTCGAGCTCACCGGAGCAAGCTCCGGTGACCAAAAAATAGCGGCGCTTGCACCATAGTGCTCGTCTTGCTCTTCCGAAGCTGAAGCACCAATTCGTTGCACTCAATTCGACTTAAATCGTCGAATTTGATAATCATCTGTGAGTTCCTGTGAGTGGTCAATGATTTTGACCCGGTCAAGGCCACCGGGGCAGCTGATGTGGCCCTGGCCCACTAGTTAGTGGCTCGGGGTAGGTTCAGGCCCGGTAGCAGAAGTGCGGTCTGTTATTTAGAAATTCTAGAAAATGTTTAGTACTTAGAAAATTCATAACTAATTCAAATAAAATCAGAAAAATACAAATAATATACCAAACTGATAACAAAAACATAATCTATTCATCTATGATATAATATTGCATGCTTGTGTGAAATAATTTTGAACCAAATTTGAAAACTTGATTAAGTAGTATTTGAACTTTGAATTTAAATTCAACTAAAATATTTTAAACAAAATTTTCAAATACCAAATAAAACTTTGACAACTTCAACAAATTTTATTTCAATTAATATTCCATTATTTCAAAAATGTAAAACATATACTTTACTATTAGGATTTCAAACCCTAAAATGATTTTCCTAAAAACAAATTGAAAATAGTAAAATTTGGGAAAAACCATAAAATTGAATAAGAGTTATTTCCTAACTCTAATATTGCTATTTCAACAATTGTTTCAACAGGAGAGAATCTAGAACCAATTTTAAAGTCTTTAATCAATTAAAATTTGGATTCCAACTTTGAAAATCTAGGAATAGAAACACTAGGCTTTCTAAATTACTTTAAATACTAATAGAACCCTGCAATGAACTGCCAATTCAATAACTCCTTAAGAGATATGTTCTTCAAAAGTAATTCTTTTGAAGTACATATAACTTAAGTCCCTACCATTGCTGTTAGTACTAAAACTAATAACTACCTCAGTATGCTAACCTAGTCATACTTCCTAATTCAACTTTGAGTGGCTAGTTTGTTATTCTATTTCAAACATGGTATATCTTAGTCAATTAACTATTTGCAACACCTCTGTTGCAACTTAAAAACTGAAACCTTTCTAACATCACCTAATTACAATTCCTTTAAGTAATATAAATATGTCCATTAAGGCTTGTGTTCTTCGAAAGTAATTCTTTTTAAGAACAAACCAAATAAGCATCACACCCATTCTTGTCTAGACACAAGTAATGACCTTTGCATAGTAAGAGTTCTACCAACTCAAAAATCAACCATAAACTCTTTACCTGAGCACTACTGGCTCATGACTAACTATTTGAGTGTCGATGTTTGTTATGAGAATGTTACCAACTATAGAAAGAACCATATATAGTAATAGCAATGAAAGTTGCTATGTATAATCATGCCCAACTAATACCACATAAGTAACACATGAATCTTAAATAGATAACTTGTTATGTTCCATCTAGTAACTACTTTGTGAGTAATAGATAAGTATAATCAATCCTAGAACACCAACTCTTATTTGTAGTACTTCTAGTCATTAAGAAACTTGTTCTTTAAAAGTTATTCTTTTAGGTTATATAACAAGTAAATATTACAATGCCTCTTGTAAGCTTTAAAAGTAAGTAATTATTCTTGAGTGTGCCCATGTTAAGCAAATATGTGCTACCACATTGTTATGCTTCACCATCCTAGATGAATAACATTTCCTTGCTTCACTAAAACCCTCTTAACAGTGAATGAAACCTAGCTGGATACCTTGGTATGTTCATCTATTAACTACTTTTTGGTTATGCTAGAATCATGATAAACCCTAGAACACTAAACCTTAGGTGTAGTGCTTCTAATCAATAGGAAACATGTTCTTCAAATGTTATTCTTTTAAGAAACATTGAAAGTAAGTAACAAACCATTCCATTAAGATTGAACATATATAACTCTATTTGTGTCTTAAGATTGTTGTCAACCCTAATACTAACTGGGTATTCTTATCAAATAAGAAATACTTCAGCTTTGCTTGTCAATACCCAACTACTTGTTTGCTAATAATATGATAACACTTAAAAGTGTTACTTTCAAGTCTTCACCTATTGCTATACCTATCTTTTGCAATAACTCTGGTTTGAAGCTTTACTCTACTGCTTTTGAAGAATTGTCAGATAACCTAAAACCCTTAACAACCTTGTGTGCGTCTTTGAACTTAAAAGTGCAACACATCACAAGAATTCACCACAACTCAATATTAGCAAATCATCGGGGTTAGGTTACACTTAGAACGATGCATAGCATATATGATGCATATCATGCTGCAGTTCTTTTAACATCATCTTTACCAGATGATGGAGCTATTTCAGAATTTGGATTTCCTACGTACCGAAGACCTTGACTTGCATAATCTTGCAGTCAAAAAGGCAAGTTTATCTTGCTCATATCTCTTGAATGCACTGGTTTTGAAACTTCTTGCAAAGTGTTGACTTCAAACTCTAACATTTCAAAAGGGATGGAAAACCTATTTTCATAAGTAATATGACTAGTGGTTATCGACCAGTGGTGATAACCTAGGAGGGCTGGCAGGTGGAACCACGGTAAGATTGTGGTGGTGGAGGTTCCACTTGCACGGGAAAGTAAACCTAGGACTAACTACCAATTCCACAGTTATTCTTGTGCCGTAAAAACCGTGTCATCCAAGAGACTTGGAATGGGACGGGAAAGTCAGCTGTATCTTCTCTCGTTCACATGTCAACGGGCAGCCAGTTGCCGGTCGTAGTAGATCTTGCGAGACTACTTGCATATGGGTGGGACACCTCAGTTCTCACGGCACTGGTGTCTATGATGGTCCGCAAGGGACGCCTAGGTACTTCATCGTTGGGGGTGAATATCAGGGGCACAACCTGCTTGCGTGAATTGGGTGGGCATGCGTTGTGCGGAGAAGGCAGTGATTGGATTGGATCAATGACTGGGCCCCACACCAAGGAAGTGTGGACGAGCATGCAACTCGGTTGTGCAACAAGGCTTTGATCTCTTTTGGAAGGACACACCTCTGCAGAGTGTAAAAGGATGTGACATGTTACCCCTTGTTCCGGGAAGGAGCTGCGAACGCGGCAGGAAAGGTGCTCTCAAGGCACTAATACCCTGTGTTGGCTATTGGGCATAGTTTTCTAAAGTAAAAGCAATCTTTCAAGAAACCCTTGATAAACCCTTGCATTGGCCTACGACTCTTTTGGGTCCATGGCTTTAGTTAGTGCATATCACACAACTTCTTTCTAAAGAAACTTGCTGGGTAACGCTCGTTACTCACCCCAATCTCTTAAACCCTTGCTAGACTATGAAGCATTAGATTGAATGCAACTCAAGGAGGCAACCTCAAGACATTAAAGTTGAAGATGAAGCATTCTACCAACATCATGATTATCGGCGGAGCCTACAATTGCGTGGATCTTGAAGAAAAACTAGAATAGGGTTAGAAAGGAACCAGTTTCCTAATCCTAGAACCTAGTAGTTAGAGTATTCTGTAGTTGAGTAGTAAGCCAACTGCATTAGTGGTAGTTTAGTTTAGTCTTACTTGATTCTTTCTCGTTTGTAGTCGCCAGGACTAAACCTCTACCTGTTGAGGAGGTTCTGAAGATCTTTTGTATGCTGAAAATTGTAATCCTATAATCATACCATGGACCTGTGATGTTTCTGTTGTACCACTCTGATGGATGTAATACTAGTGAGACGGTGTTTCATTAGTGTTATGTCAACGACTTGCATACTACACATGTAGTGGTATGCTGGGTCACCACATCCGTCTTATTCCAGATCTTATGGTTGACCATTATTTATGGCGCTAGAATCACTGGTGACATTTGTTATTAATCCTAGGTGAACTTTCCAGTTGCAGTGAGACCTCCACCAACCACCATATATATCATACCATGGTCCCACTGGCCACCATCCTAGGCCGACAACCACCATGGTTGCTAACCACTTCTTCATATTTATTATGAAATAAGAACCTTTTGCTTTTAATGCAATAGTGATATGACATATATAGCTTTGCAAGTAATTTGACAAAAATACTTCAAAGGTATGAGCAAGAGTGAACTTGCCTTTTTGACTACAATATTATGCGAGTCGAGGTCTTTGATATGATAGAAATCCCAATTCTGAAATAGCATCATCATTCGGTAAGGATGATGTTAGAAAACTGCAGCATGATATGCATAATATATGCTATGCATCACTCTAAGCGTAATCTAACCCTAATGATTTGTTATCATTGAGTTGTGGTGACTTCTTTGTGATGTGTTGCACTTTTAGGTTCAATTGCACATAAAAGGTTGTTAAGGGTTTTAGGTTAAGTTACTATTCTTTCAGATGTAAGAGTAAAGATTAAGCACAGTTACTGTTGTAGTGTTTACCATAACTCCTGGCTATTACTAAAGAATAGTTGATAAAGGTGAAGACATGGAAGTAACAGTTTTAAGTTGCATATTACAATTAGCAATCAACTAGTTGAGCATAGATATGCAAAGTGGAAGTAAAGCCTATCATATAACAATATCCAATTAGTTTTTGGGTTGACAACAATCTTAATAGAAATTAGGGTTTTACTTTCATGGTTAGAAGGAAATGGTTTGGTGACTTTAAGGTATCTTAAAACAATAACTTTTGAACACATATTCTTTAAAGATTAATTAGTATTGAAATTCATTTTAAGTGATCATATTTCCTTTTAGAAATCCTAAAATGAATAATAAGACAATGATTTCTCTTATCACTATTTTCTAGGGTTTGGACCATTGTCTTTAAATTTGGGTTTACAACTACTAATGATCCCATATGAGTCTTAAGGATAAAATGGTGGAACAATGTTTTAGAGTTTAAGAATAATCCCTAAATATGGGATTGTATTTATTTACATTTTCCCTAAATGTTGGCACTTTAAAAATATTTAGGAAAAGTTGTTTCAGGGTCCTAAGGTGCTAATAGGAAAGTTTAAGTTAAGATCCTTAAATCATGAAAAATCATTTGCAATAAGGTTGTTGGAACATATCAACATCTATTTGCTATTTAGAAACTTATTAGATTTCAAATTTGGTTCAAATTCTTATTTTGGAAATATTACTTAATCATGTTTTAGAATTTCACTCAAATTTATTATACACAAGTATAAGATATTATAGCACAAATGGACAGATCTTATTTTTGTGATCACTTTGATATATTATATGCATTTTTCTGATTAATAATGGAATAGTATGAATTTACAAAGTTTCTGATATTTTCTAGAATTTAAATACATGGAAAATACTTTTTGAACCCGTTCTAAACCTACCCTCAGCGACTGATCAGTGGGTCCAAGCCATGTCAGCTGCCCCGTTGGTAGTTGACTCAGTCAAAATGTTGACTGGTCCTGGACCTCACCGTCGGTGAGATAGAGAAGGATGGCAGCGACATTCAGGGGCTTCTAGAGATGCAAGAGCGGGTCAAATCGAACCTCTAGGACACGATGAACCATATGGGGCGGCGCTACGACCTAATGGTCACCAGAGCTAGTCCGGCGACATGTTCGAGCGGTGGATGGCGGCGAGCTACTTCGAGCGTGAGATGGGTAACCGAGGGGTTCGGGAGAATCAGGAGCTCACCGGGAACACCATAGGAAGCTCGAGAAGGTCGGGGAAGGTCAGAATCGCCGATGAAATCAACGGTAAGCATCAGCCAGAGACCAAAAGGAATGGTCTATTGGCGGCGATGGTCGGGATGCACCAATCATCGAGGCGGAGCTATGGGACAACACGTCGAAGCTTCGGATGGGCTCAATCGGTGGCGAGAGGACTTGTCCAGACCTAGGGTTTCGGTGGTGGTTCCTAGAAGATGAACGGGAGCGAGAGAGAGAGAATGAAGTGAGCAGCTGGGGTTTTCCGGCGGCGGCAGGGGCTCCTTATAGGCCAACGCGGGAGGCGGCTCAAATCATGGTGCGGCGAGCGTCGGGGAGTGGCCACCGAGCAGCTTCTTCCCATCGGGAGGTGGAAGACGACTCTATCCAAAGTGAAAGGGTAAGTTGGGCTGCACCGGCTTGGGTTGGCTAGTTGGGCCGCGCTGGTGGGCTTCGGTCCACTGGACGGTTTCCCTTTTTTCTGTTTCCTCTTCTTTTCTTTTTCTCTTTTCTACTTTGGGGTTCTTATTTGAATTACCAATCTGGTTTTGCAGGATTTAAGTTTATGATTTCTTCTAAAATAAGACTATGACACTACCGGTCCAACATATATTATTAGAGAGAATTTATATGTGTATTTGCACATAACATAAATATCAATCAGATTTTTATTGTGGATCTCAATAGATAAATCCAAATAGCTATTGTGGGGTACTCAAAATACTTTGCTAGGTTTGAATCATCAGATAGTAAGAGGTAGAAATATTACCTTGCAAAGAAATAGGCTTTAACTATGATTTGTCATCCTATTTAGGAATTGGTGAGGGGCATGATTTTATGCTTATCACAATTTTGCTAATGACAAGAGAATGTTCTATGGAACCATTTCAAGGTTATTAATAATTCCTTGATTGTTTACTTGGGTAGATCATATAATATCAAAGGGAAGATTTATCTAATTTCCATTCAAATCAAGGTACACATTAATACATCAATTTGTTGATCATTAGATAAAGAGTCTGGACACAACTCTTGGATTTAGAGTTAGGACAATGAGATAGGTTTTTAGTAATGCTCACCAATGGATGCATAACTAGAATTGGACCAAAGAGTGGAGTTCCAAATGGAGTATAGAAAGTTATGAAGTTTGATAATACCCTATCACTCTCATTAGAAGACAGTGATCACACTCAATATTGAACTAGTGTGATATATAATCCACCTGAATAGGAGTTAGGATGTAGATTTGTGATCCCATATACCTATAACAAGTTTCTTCTTCCTAATTGTAAACTTGCACCTAAACCAAGTTTTCCATATGGCTTCCATAAGAATGGCTATCTCCTAATTGAGGCCTACCCCATTAAGTTTCCTACTCCCCCACCTTCTTAGGATGATATCTGCTTATCAAACTAGGTTTCATAGATCACCTAACTACCTTCCTTGAACAGGCATAATCATGTATTAGACATGATCATCTATTTCCTTCATCAACTCCCATAATGAGTCTATCGTATTTCCTTCATCAACTTCCATAGTGAGTTAATCTTACTTCCTTCATCAACTTCTCATCCTAAATCCATGTTCTGAGCTTGACACTAGAGCTCTTTTCATAAAATTCTCTCAAAGGTAACTTCATCTCCTTAATATTACTCATTAATCCTATCTCCCTTGGATGCTCAGCTCAACTTCCTTCATTCTCCTTCTCAAGGTTTTATGATCAAGATTATCTCCAGTACTCCTCCTTGAGACCTAACTAATCCAATCAATGCATTACCCTAGATGTTAACTTCTAGGGCTAGATACTATACTACCTGCAATCCATATTCCACCTTGTGGTTGTTTCTTCTCTTAAATTTACTCCTTGTATCTAAGTACAATTCTTGATTTTTATCTATCTTAAGAAATTAAGAATATAATCTCCACCATTGTGGTATCCACATAGGATCTATACCCCACCACATGAATACTACTCCTCTTGCATTCATCTTTATATATATGGATCCTAACTTGGCTACCCTTGATCCATTGACTTTACATATGTCACCCTCCCACTTCATGTGACATGGTATTGATAATTCTAATCCATTGATCATATAGCTTCGGTTCCTACTTGGTTAATCATGTATTCCACACTCAATGTGATATCAAGATGATCATTAGAATCATTTGATCATATGGCTTGGGTTATATTTTTCTAATCAAGGTCCATGGGTAATTTGTACTAAGCTATTTTCTTAGAACACCCATTTAGCTAGGAGAACTGAACACTTCTTAACTCCAAGATACTACACATTTGATATCCTCCTAGCAATGGTTCTAATCTTCTTATGGTATACACTTCACCTATAGTTGAGATAACTCCTCTACTCAACTTGGTATTAGGGTAGTCTCCCCTACTTCTATGTTTGTGGATTATATCCTAAAGTTCCATCTTAAGAGATCAGAATGATACTGGATTTGATATAAACCCTCTTCTTGTTCTAGTGATAAATAGATTTGGATGAAGAAGAATCCAACATATCAATATATGATGATAAGATAGATCAAGATTCAAGGGTAAGACTTGTGTGGTATTCTTTTATGCTTGTTATGGCTTCAAGGATTTAGGTTTATGAAATACCATGATAATCATGGTAGGATTAGATGTAGGTTCCTAAAGTGATGTGTTAACAGATCAATTCTACCTCACATTCATCTCTTTCAACAGTGGTGATTAGCTCTACCCAAAACAAGGGTTTAACAAAGGTCATGTTGAATTTTATCGCACTTGAGTTGATGAGCTACTTCAATTCCATCAACTCAAGAGAAACTTCAATCACTTTGACAAGTTTTATTTAAAAGGGAAAAAATTTCCCATATTTTCTATGCATGGATGCGATGCACACTTCTGTTTCATCTCTATTTCTAGTCTCACATCCTGGGATGTTACAAATACCTTCTATACACATACAAAAGATATGATCATATTTGTTCTTGTTAATGCAATCTTCTATGCAGAAACTCCATGTAATGTATAAGAAAAATTGAAACCTTGCATCATATAACCAATAAATAACTTATGAATTAACCACTTAAGTTGATTTACATCTCATGAGGTTTCAATTTTGATGTTATCTTCGCTCGACTTGTCGCCTAATATCTAGTGGTTCCCTAATCCAGTAACCCCTTTTGGGTTGCATATGTCAATACATATTTTGTAAGATGTGTACCACTCTTTGGTCGTGTTATTATGGAAAGCATGCACCACATCTAAATGGTTGCTAGTCTGTAGAAACTATTCTCTTTGAGGTACCCACACTTCCTAGCTAGCGTGATAAAATCATGGTGAACAAAATTTCACATAAAATATTATGTGGAGTATCCGTGTCTATGGGGGATAGGGGGTAGACTTAGTTATTGAATTCTCAAGAAGAAATAAATGTTCATAAGCCCTCTCAATGGTCACATACGTGCTTTGATCATCCTATTAGGATGAGGATAATCTCATAAATAGTTGCTCCCTCGTTGACCTTATGTCCTACTTATCTTTCTTCTTCTCCTTCCCATGTGTTTTTCCTCTGATCTGGTCACATTTGTCTCCTATATATATTTGGTGTCTTTGGCAGAGGGGGAGGAGAGAACAAAATTGATACCTTGAAAACATAGTCCATTATGGTGCTTCTTTTCTACTCTACACTATATCTTGAAATGATACGAGGGTCAATTTGGATGATCATGTTCTCTTTTGTTTTGCTATCTTATTTATACATACATAATTTCCCTTATTGTTACTTGTGTCGATGAAGATCTTGTAAGTCGATGCATATCTGATGAGTGCCTTTGTCCATATCAACCACTATTTTGGAGGCCCATGTTTTGGTTATTAGACTGGTTGGGGTAGGGGTGATTACTTATGATGCTACATTGTTGTGGTGGTGATATGGCTCCATCTTGAAAACACTCCCTATGATTTGGTATTGTGAATTTGCATTTAATGCATCACAAAAAATGGGGAAATCTCAAACTTTTGTTTTTGGAATACAAAGTGATTAAAATTCATATCTAGTGATGCGTTAGAGTTAGGTCATCACAAGTTTTTCCCTCAATTTTTTCAAACTTTTATATGTTTTCAAACTTTGGGGATTCAAATTTTAAAACAACATATTAAGAGGATTCTTTGATTCATATACACTCAGATATCACAACATATTAAGTGGAAAACTATGAATTCAAAAAAAAATTCATATAAATACAATACATTCTAGAAAACATAATAAAACTATCATAATGATCACAATAGTATTCTTATTCACAAGATTTTTTACAATATTTTTTACAAGAAAAATTTAAAGAGAAAATTACAAGAAGATCAAAAAAAACCCACTACAAAGTAAAAGAACCTATCTGTCTACTATTCTATATCATTCTTCTCAACTTATTCTTCAAATCTGCAAAACAAACAAATACAAAAACTTTGTTGTGATCAAAATGTTGGATCTACCAATTGGTGAAGCCATTCAACGTAGTGTTCAAAGTAAAAGAATCTAGAAAGAACCCTTTGAAATCAAAAGATAATCTTGAGGGTTTGAAATCCAAAAATAGGTGATGTCTACGAACGCTTCTATTCTTGTAGACAGTGTTGGGCCTCCAAGTGCAGAGGTTTGTAGAACAGCAGCAAGTTTCCCTTAAGTGGATCACCCAAGGTTTATCAAACTCAGGGAGGAAGAGGTCAAAGGTATCCCTCTCAAGCAACCCTGCAATTACGATACAGGAAGTCTCTTGTGTCCCCAACACACCCAATACACTTGTCAGATGTATAAGTGCACTAGTTCGGCGAAGAGATAGTGAAATACAAGTAATATGGATGATTATAAGCAGGAAATGCAATCTGAAATAAATATTGCTGCGAGCAAACATGTAACAGAACTGAATGTAAATAGTGTTTCAATGCTTAGAAACAAGGCCTAGGGATCACACTTTCACTAGTGGACACTCTCAACAAAGATAACATAATTGAACACATAAACACCATTCTTCAATATGTTATTCTAAACTATTCTCCGATGGATAACGAACACTAATCATGTGTAGGGCTACAAAGCACTCCTCAAAGTTCGCATTTCCCCAATCTAGATTGCCCCACACTATCAACTTGAGCGCACTAGATGGTTCCAACAAACACCAACAATTAATAGACACTAGCCAAAGAGACACACATAATGTGCACACTGTCACCTTCACATCATGGTACAAGATGTCTCCAGAGATTACAATAATAAAGCACTGGAGTAGCATAATATATGAAGAACAACGTCTACCAATTCAACTAAATATAAAGCTCATGATCACATGTAGATCACATCATGGGAGAGAGAGGTGAACCACATAGCTATCGGTAGAGCCCTCAGCCCCGGGGGAGAACTACTCCCTCCTCATCATGGGAGACAACAACATCGATGGAGATGGCGGTAAAGTCGATGGAGATGGTGGTGGAGTCGATGGAGATGGCTCCGGGGGCACTTCCCCGTCCTGGCAGGGTTGTCCCCCTGAAATTGATCTTCGACGGCGGCGGCGTTGTGGAACTTTTCTGGGAAAAACACCAATTCCTTTAGGGTTTTTGCGTCAGAGGCTTTATATAGGCGGAGGGGCGACGTCAGAGGACCCCCAAGGGGCCCACACCTGGTGGTGGCGCGGCCAAGGGGGCACCCGCGGCACTAGGTGGTGTGGCCACCTCGGTGCCCACCTCCGTCTCTACTTTGGACTCCGTCTCGTGTCGGAAAAAATAGGAACTTTGGGCTTCGTTTTGTCCAATTCTGAGAATATTTCCTGTGTAACTTTCCTGATACACAAAAATAGCAGAAAATAGGGAACTGGCACTGTGGCATCTCGTTAATAGGTTAGTTCCGGAAAATGCATAAAAATGCCACGAAGTGTAACAAAACACAAAGCAAATGGTGCATAAAAAAGCATGGAGCATCAAAAATTATAGATACGTTTGAGACATATCAGGCATCCCCAAGCTTAACTCCTGCTCGTCCTCGAGTAGGTAAGTGATAACAAAACAATAATTTTTGAGGTGACATGCACCAACACAATCTTGATCAACTTAAAGTAAAGCATTGCATGCTGAGATCAAAGTACTCTAAACATGGACATAAGAGATATAATTCTAACCATAGAACTTAGCAACCATGTTACAACATGAAAAGAAACTCAAACAAAAGATCATGAGTCATAATGCATTGAAAGTCAATTGCTTGTTTCAAGTATATAGAAAACATAGCAAAGTGGTATTCAGCTTATCCCTCATGGAGTAGCAAAACATAAATGCATAGGACACCTTCAAGTTTAAGAAGGTGACTAGATACAAATAATTTAAGAACAAGCAAAACCATAATCATGAATCAATCAATAATAAATTTTGGGACTATGCACATTATACTCAGAATGACAACTATGCTCTCTTAGACGGTGCATAAAGGTAGACGGTGAAGACTCAACATAAAAGTAAAAGAAAGGCCCTTCGCAGAGGGAAGTAGTGATTGCAAGTTTTTATAAACTTTCCAAAAATTATGGTACTTACTAGCTTTGAGCTCTCATTGCCCCCATCATAGGCATCTTGAATGGTTAAGGTTAATGCGAGTACAAATATGAGGCATATGATCGACAAATCATAAGTTGAAAATCTCATGTCCCGTGAATACGAGTACTTAAACAATACTAATCGACTTAGGTCCCAAGCAAGTTCTTGTCATTGTAAGCATACGTGTATCATTGAGAATGCCAACGGGGTACCTCTTGCCCGATGACATGGAAACTAGCCCACATCAAAATTACAAGACCAACAGACAATGGACACCTCGGCATCTCTTTTATTTACCATTGGGTATAGTTTTTTATTTCGAGATGCGTCGTCGAATGTCCACTATGGTATGCTGTAAATTTCCACCATGAATGATGCATGGCTTAGATTAGCGTCCCAGGCATTTCTCTAACACATATACAAACTCCATGAACTCCACAAGTTTCCAACTCCTTTCACACAGATAAGCATCCATAAACAAAAGATCATAATATCAACTTAAATAGAAATAAGTGCAATGTTGAAAGCGTGCCCCATAACAGCATGGCTGAGCTAACTCCCAACTTACAACTTGCAAGCATATAATCAACATAAAAGAGCCACAATGGTCAAGTTTATTAAGTGCAAGAAAGTAAATGTGCTGTCAGGTTCGTGAGAGCTTTACTAACTAATTTTCACATAACAAAAAGTTTAATTTGGAAGATAGATAAAAGCAAGACGAATGTACTTGGAATAGAAAATTGCTAATAGGTAGATATGGTGGACACAATGGAAATAACTTGGCTTTTGGTAGCTGGATGCACAAGAAGTATTCCCTCTCAGTACAGATGAAGGCTATCAAAAGACTGGGAGCGACCAACTAAGAGAGCAATAACGGCCATAATCATGCATAGCGACAAAACATTATTAACCAATGCATAAAGTGGTATCACAAGTCAAAAACCAAATGATAATAGAGGCTTAAGGCGACTGGTTAAATTCAAACATGGTGTAAGCATGCGCCAAGTCAACCCAAATAAAGCATCAAAGGAGAATACCACAATAATATGCTCCCATATAATAAAAACAACGCATGATTCTTTTAAAGGAACATTAAGCACTCTCAGTCATTTGAGACAAGTCATGCTACAACAATAACTAATAAGCATATAATCAAAATAATACCAAGCATGACATGATAAAGTCTAAGCAACAGTCTAAACAAGCTCCCTTTTTGCATCACTATAAGCATAAAATGGTTTACTCTTTTCCAACACCAATCAACCTTTTTGAAACAACTCTTAAAGATGAAAACCAACATAGACCAGAGGCATAAACACACCTAGCTACAAAGAACTAACAAGTTCTGAACAAAAATCAAGGTGAAAAATGAAAGCTAAACGCAGTACTAGAAAAAGAGAACACTCGTTGAACGATAAGAGTGAAAACTAGAGTGTTCTTGGCAATGAAGAACAGAGCGTGTCTCTCTCCAAAACAAACATGGTGTGATTCATCCATTTATTGCAGCAAACAAAACAAAAGAAAACTGAAAGAAAAAATAAAGATGCTCCCAGAAAAACACATAGCATATGAAGCAATAAAAATATAGTGTCTTGAAAGATGACCTGATATTTTTGTTGATGAAGAAGGGGTGCCTTGGGCATCCCCAAGCTTTGACGCTTGTACTTCTTGGATATTTTTTGGGGTGAAATGGGCATCCCCAAGCTTGAGTTTTTGTCCATACTTCATCTCATCTCATCATTCTCCTTCCCCTACACTTGAAAACTTCCTTCATACAAAACTTCACACAATTCTTATTAGCAACATTAGTGTAAGCAAGATAGTAAATACACCCTTTGATTCAGTTTCAACTCAATTACAACACATATATTAAAACATAAGCTACTATAGAAACTTCCTCAAAAAGTTCTGTGATCAAAAGAACTCAAAAAGAAAGAGATCAAGAGGCAAATGCAAATGCAAATAGTGGTAAAAATCTGTCAAAACAGAACAACTGGTAAAGATCAATTTTTTTGAAAATCATCTGTTGCTCAAATCGAAAAGTGCAAAACTAATGAAAGTTAGAAAATAACCTGGGGCATGTGCACAAGAAATCGCAGATCAAATAGGTATTCTGAGGATTTTCACAAATTTTTACGGTACAACGCAGAATTCTATTTCAGGACAGCAACTTCCCCAAATCTTACCTTCCTCCAATTAGAGGTTCTTCTTGGCACAAAAACGAAATAAAAATGATAAGGAGAGGTTATTACAGTAGTAATAACTTCCAAGACTCAACAAAGAGAAAAAGTACTGAAAGGAAAACATTGGGTTATCTCCCAAGAGTGCTTTTCTTTAACGCCTTTCAGCTAGGCGCAATAATTTGAGAAGATGCTCACATAAGTATCGAAAAGAACTTGAAGCAAGAGAGAGCATCAAAAGCAAATACGAAACAAATTTAAATCTAAACCACTTCCTATGAAAAAGAGTCTTGTAAAGAAACAAGTCATGAAAGCACAAAGCAACAAGCATAGGAAAGCAAAACAAGTGCCACTTCAAGAATTTCAACATAGAGAGGTGAAACTTAACATTTTTGAGATGCATAAAACCATGTTTCCCTATCTCATGAATAGAATTAACAATATAACTATCACATAAAACATTCTTACCATGATCCACATGCATAAAATAATTAATACTCCCCACATAAACATAGTCATTCTTAGTAATCGTAGTAGGAGCAAATTCAAGAAAATAGCCGTCTTCCAGAGTGTGTTCATTTGTGAACATATCATCATTGGAAGTAACGTGGATAGCACTAATAGTACAACAATTATTAACATCACCATTTTCAGAATGGTACCAAAGAGATTTTCAATATCAAAAGTAGTGTGATTAGCCCAATCATGATCACTACTATAGGTATTAGGCATAGGAACATCATCGAGTTCAGACTCATCAGCAAAAACCATAATAGGAGCAACATGCTTAGGGGAAAATACCGTTTCCTCTCTCCTTTTACTCCTCTTCTTCTTCTTCTCTTTAAGAGGGAGAGGCTTGAAAGGAAGCTTCTCCACATACCCTGGTTTATTGACAGAAACGATAGAAGAAACTTTGGAGGATTCCTCCTTTTCATTAATAAGAACAAAACACATATTAGTCCTGTCATATTTTAGTAAAACATCATATTTTATAACATTTTGTATGTAAGTATTTGGGTGGAAATTATCAACACAATAAAGATGACAAACATGCAGGATGCTATTTATATTAAAAGCACTCATATCTACCAAAGAAGTTTTTGTTGATAACTCTTCACACCCCAAAAATAAAGTAAGCTCATCATGCTGATTAGGAGTGATCATGTCATCACAATACAAACTTGCAGTACTCATTGGATTAGAAAGGCTACTATCATAGCCCGAGCATTGAAAATTGAAATGACCCACTTTATAGCAAAGTTCAAAAATAAAAGGATAGAGGGCACAAACCTTTTCACTGAGCTCATTTAGAGCCTTGTCCCACATTCTAGTTTTCTCATTCCTATGGTGGATACAATAATCTTCCTTGATTTGATTTTTTTCACAAGGTCTAAGTGCTCCACAAAAATTAACATGCTCATAAGAAATAGTATTTTTAGAAGTTTGAGCATGTTTATTGCAATCATCAATAACAATTTCACTTTCCATGCAAGTGTCTTTAAAAGGTTCATGATACACGTCCCAATTTCCTTTAGGAACATTAATATGAGATGCAAAGGCTCTATAGCAATCAACCATAATTTGAGGATCAAGACCATATTTAGCACTAAGCTCTTTAAAATCTCCAGTTTCAGCAAAAGACATAATGCAATCATACTCATAGTTTATACCTGATTCTTTACCTTTGTCACAATTCCAATCTTCGATATTGCTTTGAATTGTTTCAAGAAGATGCCACTTGGCTTCAACCTCCTTGCTTGTGAAAGATTCCTCAAAACAGGCATCTAGATAGTCCTTGTAATATCCTGAAAGCATTGCATAAAAATTATTAATAACAATATTACAGGGGAGCTCATGAATGGGACATTTGAGCATTAGTGACTTCAATCTTCCCCATGCTTGGGCAATGGTTTCTCCATCATGAGGATAGGAATTATAAATATAATTCCTATCTTTATGAATCTCACTAGAAGGATAGAATTTAGAATAAAAGAGAGGTACAATTTCCTCCCAGCCAATGGATCGGCCATTTTTCAACATCTTATACCATTCTGCAGCTCTGCCCTTTAGTGATAAAGAGAATAGCTTCCTCTTAACTTGGCTTGTTGAAATACCTGCACACTTGAACAATTCACATAATTCATGTTTGAAGAGCAAATGATCACCAGGATGGACAGTTCCATCTCCTAAATAGCAGTTAATCATAGCACGTTCAACAATTTTCATAGGTATTTTAAAAGAGATACTTTCAGTATGAGGATCACAAGCATCATTAGAATTATCACATAGGGAGATAAAGTATCATCAGAGCGAATTTTCTCCTCTAAAGCTAGGGAACTAAAAATATCATGCTTATCAAAACCAGCTTCCCCAAGCTTAGACTTTTCTATAGCATTAGCAATAATGGTGTTCAAAGAATTCATACTAACAACATTGCTATTAGCATGCAAATAAAGTTCCATAGGTTTTTCAATTTTCTCTTCAAACACTTCATGTCCTAACTCAGGAAAAATACTATAAAGCTCTTTGTTTTCCATTAAGCCTAACTAGTGAAAATAAAAACAAGAAACAAAAATATATAATTACAGAATCTAAAGGAAATAACTTTGAGCACCCACACACCAGCACCGGTACTAGAAGATGGATGTGAGTACCTTTTACGTTACCTCCCCGGCAATGGCGCTAGAAAAGAGCTTGATGTCTACGAACGCTTCTATTCTTGTAGACAGTGTTGGGCCTCCAAGTGCAGAGGTTGTAGAATAGTAGCAAGTTTCCCTTAAGTGGATCACCCAAGGTTTATCGAACTCAGGGAGGAAGAGGTCAAAGGTATCCCTCTCAAGCAACCCTGCAATTACGATACAAGACGTCTCTTGTGTCCCCAACACACCCAATACATTTGTCAGATGTATAGGTGCACTAGTTCGGCGAAGAGATAGTGAAATACAAGTAATATGGATGATTATATGTAGGAAATGCAATCTGAAATAAATATCGTTGCGAGCAAACATGTAACAGAACTGAATGTAAATGGTGTTTCAATGCTTAGAAACAAGGCCTAGGGATCATACTTTCACTAGTGGACACTCTCAACAAAGATAACATAATTGAACACATAGACACCATTCTTCACTATGCTATTCTAAACTATTCTCCGATGGATAACGAACACTAATCATGTGTAGGGCTACGAAGCACTCCTCAAAGTTCGCATTTCCCCAAACTAGATTGCCCCACACTATCACCTTGAGCACACTAGATGGTTCCAACAAACACCAACAATTCATAGAGACACTAGCCAAAGAGACACAGATAATGCGCACACTGTCACCTTCACATCATGGTACAAGATGTCTCCGAAGATTACAGTAATAAAGCATCGGAGTAGCATAATATATGATGAACAACATCTACCAATTCAACTAGATACAAAGCTCATGATCACATATAGATCACATCATGGGAGAGAGAGGTGAACCACATAGCTACCGGTAGAGCCCTTAGCCCCGGGGGAGAACTACACCCTCCTCATCATGGGAGACATCAACGTCGATGGAGATGGCGGTGAAGTCGATGGAGATGGCGGTGGAGTCGATGGAGATAGCTCTGGGGCCACTTCCCCATCCCGGCAAGGTGCCGAAACAGAGACTTCTGTCCCTCGAAATTGGTCTTTGACGGCGGCGGCGCTGCGGAACTTTTCTCAGAAAAACACCGATTCCTTTAGGGTTTTCACGTCAGAGGCTTTATATAGGCGGAGGGGCGATATCAGAGGACCCCCGAGGGGCCCACACCTGGTGGTGGTGCGGCCAAGGGGGCACCCGTGCCACCAGGTGGTGTGGCCACCTCGGTGCCCTCCTCCGTCTCTACTTTGGACTCCGTCTCGTGTCGGAAAAATAGGAACTTCGGCTTTGTTTTGTCCAATTCTGAGAATATTTCCCGTGTAACTTTTCTGAAACACAAAAACAACAGAAAACAGGGAAATGGCACTATGGCATCTCGTTAATAGGTTAGTTCCGGAAAATACATAAAAACGCCACGAAGTGTAACAAAACACAAAGCAAATGGTGCATAAACAAGCATGGAGCATCAAAAATTATAGATACGTTTGAGACGTATCAATAGGCAACAATTGGACCATTTTGGTCCGATCCTTGCTCAGGTGAGGCAACATGCAACAATGAATGGAGAAGGTTTTTATGTAAATAGTAGGCAACAAGCCAACAACAAACAGTACAGATGGAAAGCAACAAAATAGCAACTGACAAGGGTATGAATACCAAGGCCCACGACATTGGTGCCCCTGAGGCCTGTTCGGGTAATAGCCCATGAAAGCTAGACCCACGATAGAGATTGAAGCATAGTCAAAATATGAAGTCGTATTACAATCCATCTTGTATAGACTAATTTGTATTGAACCCTACCGGACCCTCGAGACCTGGCCACCTATAAATAGGGGCCAGGAGAGGCCGGCCAGGGACACATTGAGATTGAGCCTGTAATCCACGCTTTGTCTCAATAAACATCAAGTTCCGCCTTGTTTGCCTGAATCTTTACCTTAGAATTCATCTGGCGCCCTCTTCCCCCGATCCTAAGTCCTTCATTTAGGACATTTGCTGAGTTAACCCTCGTCAATTGGTGCCGACCATGGGGAGCTTGGGAGTTGGAACCATGAATTCGACGACTTTTTCGCTGTCATCCAAGAGTAACTCGAAGATCAACGGAAACCAGATCGCCTTTGGAGCCGTAGATTTTCAACCACACCCACCCACCCTAACTCCGATCTTTGCAAGTTTGAATCAGGAGATGGATCTGACAATTAGAAGTTTCAACTTTTGCGTTGAATCTCTAGGTTCTATGCGCCTTTCAGATCTGATCAATTCGGGTCTATCAGTAGGAAAAACCGCAGTCGCGGCGACTTCAGAAACATCGGTTCGCTCCTCTAGCGAGGTAAACTCACCGGTGAGCATCAAGTCGACAAAAGGAAGCACAGTCGAGGAACTCGATGAGATCATGGAATACCTTGATCTAGACGAATCTTTGGGTTACTCGGATATGAGTTCTGATGAAAACCTTGACAATTCACGTAGCTATTTAGAATAAGATTTCATGGTATGTTACGGCAGTGTCTCCAACAATTCTGAAGATACATGGAAGTCAGGGCTAGAACTCTATGGCGACGAGCAAAAAATCTTCTCTTCGGTTTCCCGTGGAGCTATCTATAGCCAGTACCAAGTCTATGCGATAATCGATGACACCTCAGAAGAATTTGATGCCAACAATAATCCCATCATTAATCCGGAGAATGTCACAAGAGGTGCAAACCATATGGCAGAAGGAGACACTGAAGAAACCGTGGCAGCAAGAGTCAAAGTTCAACTCACGGCAGCAGAGTGGGACTCAATAAAAGCGGCAATAACCACCGGGGCAGCCATACCAGTCAACGCAAGAAGAGAGGTGTTATTGGGATACCACTACGCACTACACCGGCAGCCACAACAGCTAGAGAAGGAGAAAAGAAAAATCACAAAGAGGCGAGAATCAATCAGCACAGCAAGTAAATCTTTTCGAGCAGAGCGCAGCAACGCGTCACACACCAACAGTGCCAAGCATCACATGCACTGTTCTTGGGTAGACAATCTCAGGCATGCCGAAAGAAGAAGCTTATCACAAAACCATCTTTCTTATCAGTCGATGAGCGAGGAAACATCATACCAAAAACACCAGAAGCAGCGCTCGTAGCAGCTCAGGCCTACTTATTCACCACACAGCCAACACCTGGAGACCCTAGAGAAAGAATGCATAGGGCCGCATTGCAGGGGTTAGGATTAGTAGGAAATAGACTAAAACACAAAGAAGAAGTGCCTCGACAGCATATCATCCCTAGACGCGCAGAAAGAACAAGATGGTATTGGTCCCCGCAAGCCGAAAAATCACCACGCCATCACAACAGCCCTCAGCGCAGGAGCAGAGGCCGATGATCCAGATCCCATCACCGTAGCACTACAATATCCCACGACAAGGAGGAAGCCAGAGATCCAAATCCCCAAGATACACATACGACAATGAAGATGATGAAATAGAGTTGGGAGCGGCATGCTTTACTTACAGAGTTTGCAGGACGCCAGTACCCAAGGGATTCAAGTTACCTCATGATCAGCAGAAATATGATGGGTCATAGGAGCCACAGTCATGGCTATCAGATTATTTACAAGTAGTAAAGATACTCGTGGGCTTGAAGCACAGCCTGCAGTTACACCTCATCGGGGCAGCACGGTCATGGTTAGGCAAACTCGAAAAGGAAACAGTCGGGAGCTGGGATGAGCTCGCCAAGCAATTCATAGGCAATTTCAAGTCAACATACAAAAGACCAGCATCAACTGAGGAACTCAAAGCTTGCACTCAGAAATCAGGGGAGACACTCCGTTCATACATACAATGGTGGAGCATAATCAAAAATTCAGCCAAAGATGTCTCTGGCGAAAGAGCAATCGATGCCTTTACACAAGGGCTCCGTCGAGCAGATTTCATCGAGGAAATGGGTCTAATAAAACCAAAAATAGTAGCAGAACTCATGGAAGTGTCAAATAGATTCGCAGATGGAGAGGACGCCTATCACAACAAACAAACAAGATCACCCGGAGATGACATGTCGCACCGGTACAGGAACCAGAGAAGAAGATCGTGAAATTACAACAACTACAACTCCCATAGCCAGGTGGCCACAGGATAAAATTCCACCTTGTTTGCCTGAATCTTTACCTTCGAATTCATCTGACGCCCTCTTCCCCCGATCCTAAGTCCTTCATCTAGGACATTTGCCGAGTTAACCCTCGTCAACAATAGACACACAAGTTTTTGTCCAAGCTTTGATCATACAAGCATTAGGCAACTACCCTCAAGAATTCAAATTGGATTCATATAAAAAAACCCACGTGATGATCTTAACCAACAGTGATAAAGTCAATCAGATCACTTATTCACAATCCAACCTAAAAGTTAATCTTAGTTGCCATAAAAATGGACAATAATATAGAGAATCGACTAAGTAATCACTTGATAAGCCATCAGATATCATTAATGTATAAAGTACAATGGCATAGTCCAAGTGCCACTTGTTAGTGTCCAAATTAAGCACGAGCACAAGTTAATAATTCTAAACTGACATGCCAAATTTAGACAAACACGGAACTGACTATAAGACCATCAAATGAGCACTAAATACATTGTTGTTGCACATAAGTTAGACGGTTTCACTCACACAAAAGCAGCTTGCACAGCCATGCAAAACACCAAGGTGTCCTAGAACACTATAATAGATCCACCGACCAGGGAGGCCATCACAGTTCACCAAGCCACCCAAACTAGAAAGTGACCATTAGAAAGTTAGACAGAGATATGAGCGCTAACAGAAGAGTGATGGCGCGGTGATGAATGGTGCCAGAAAACTTGTTGGTGTGTACTTGATGAAGTAAATGACCGGCCAGTTGGAAACCCCAAGAGAAGGTTTGATGAATATAGCAACAAGTTTTCCCTCGGTTATGAAACCAAGGTTATCAATCCAGTAGGAAAAAGCCAATACTCCAGAAGGTGATGCTTGCTAGCCTAGTGACACTCCAACAAGGGCACCATTAACGATATCTTGTTAGCGCGTCTTCAACTAGTAGCAATGTGGAACCTGCACACAACACAACCAAATACTTTGTTCCCAACTTATGATGAGGTTGTCAATCTCACTGGTTTGCTGTAAACAAAGGAATGAGCATATCGAGTGGAAAGCAATAGTAGTATGTGAGTAAAGTAAACAGTGCGAGTAAAGCAAACAGGTGATAGCAATATAATGGAAATAGGACCGGGGTCCACAGTTCACTAGTGGTGTCTCTCCATAAGATAAAATAACACATGCTGGGTAAACAAATTACAGTTGGGCAATTGATAGAATAAAGATAACGTGATATGTCGAGAGGATCACTATGAGATTTACTCTGGGCATTACAACAAGATACATAGACCGCCATCCAACTGCATCTATGACTAATAATCCACTTGTGGCGAATCAATCTGAGAACTCCACAAGTATTAAGTTGCGAACAGCAGATAACTGCATTAAGCAAAGTGTGTAATGTAAACAAAGCATATGCCCTTGAGCATAAGAATGTTGTTTTCTCCCTAGTGGCAACAGCACATCTACAACCTTAGAGGTTTCTGTCACTCCCCCAGATTAAATAGAGGCATGAACCCAACTATCGAGCATAAATACCCCCTCTTGGAGTCACTAGTATCTACTCGGCCAAGATAGCTACTAACAACGGAGAGCATGCAAGATCATAAACAACATAGAGATAACATAAGATAATATTCAGCACATCAACTCAATCATAACACCAATATTCGTCGGATCCCAACAAACACAACATGTAGAATTACATAACAGTGATCTCGATCATGTAAAGCAACTCACATGATCTAAACATGATGCACATGGTGGAGAAGTGATCACTCTAAGATTTACACATATATCTGAACCTTGCAACCATAAATCTTGTCTGTTTTACCTCGTTTCTACCAGTGTTGCACCAACATTTTACATCATCTGATCCTTTGTCACAGATCAGTGCGCCAAGGCACTTAAATCTACAAGTCAGAGCAATTCAAACATCAGCTCAAGCCACCAGGAATGGAGGAGTACATCTTGAGGAGCAAGAAAGAAGCCATCGGCAGAAACAGGCTGCCACGGCACAAGAAGACAGAAAAATCGGCAAAAGCAGAAAAGCCGATGCCGCCACCAACTTCCCACTACTCCACTTCGCCGCAGCAAGAATGCTACAAAAAGCCTTTAAAAGGAGAGGTCTAGGTTCACTCCCAGAATAATCCATCTCTCACCCCATCCATCCATCGCCACCCAGCCACTCCATCCATCCACCACTCCACCAAAACCTTCCTCCTCCATAGTCCAACACACCGAAAACCTCCACTTTTCCACCCACTTTTCCCTCTACTCCTCTGCTGCAACAAGAACAGATCAACGGCGCAAGCAAGAACACCATGAACACCACCAAGAACACTTCCAAGAACGTCAAGATGGACAAGGCTCGAAGGATCTGAAGGCCAAGCTCTTCCTCATCCCTCTTCATCCTCTGCCACGACAGCAACATCTCTGCCTTCTTCTACTTTCTCTGCCACGGCAAGCCTTCGGTGACCAACAGCAACCTCTCTCTCCTCTCCCCCATGCTCTGTGATCTGATTTGTGTTGATCTTGCACTGTAAAACAGTTTGAACCTTGTCCTGGATCTTTGCTATGGTTTGAGTGACACACTCCATTGTAAACTCCAAGATTACTGTGATTTCTGTGTTGCATCTGCCTGATCTGTTAGGTGCAAGACTAGCCTCTGCATCTAGTCCCAAAAATGCATCCCTGCCTCACTTGCTCGTTTGTCCTTTGTTTCCTTGCCTGACAAACAAGAAACATTGGATTTGTTATGTTAAAACTTCCCCGCCTCACTTGCTCGTTTGTCCTTTGTTTCCTTGCCTGACAAACAAGAAACATTGGATTTGTTATGTTAAAACTTCCCTGCCTCACTTGCTCGTTTGTCCTTTGTTTCCTTGCCTGACAAACAAGAAACATTGGATTTGTTATGTTAAAAACTTCCAACCTAAAACCTCCTGTTATTTTCCTGTTTACAACACCAAAAAAACCCCACTTTTCTGCTTAGCTTCTGGAAATTAGGAAATAGTCTCATTTGTGTTGATCCCTGTGGAGACGACTAGAAAAACCCCCCTATAATCTCAGCTAGATCAAAATTGGCGCCGTTGCCGGGGATCAACTTTTGATTGTTTCCTTAGATTACAGTAGACTAAGCTGTGTAAATACTTGTTCCAATTTGCAATCTTTGATTGTCTGTTTTAATGACTTGTCTGTGATCAAGCTTAGAACTTTTATTAGGGGATTTAGTTCACTAACCCTTGATCAAGTTCTTGTCTATGATTGTGTGTAGAACAATGATTTCATCTAATCTCCGTGGGAATTCAGTTGATGCAGTCCTCTGAAGATTCTCCACTAGCCCCCTTTGATCCTGAGCCAGAGAGGACTTTGTTTGCAAGAAAGAGAGCAGCTTCTGAAGTTTCTGCTGAAGATTTGGAAACCTCTGTCTCAGATTTGGAATCATCATCCTCAGATTTCAGCATGGGTGATAAAAAGTTGAGAGATTTGTGGATCCCCAAGGACCAGATCAACAATGCAGATGTGATTATGCCTGCAATACAAGCAAACAACTGGGAAATCAAGCCAGCTCTGATCAATATGGTGCAACATAATCCCTTCAAAGGTTCCGCTTTGGAGAGCCCCCATGAGCATATCAGAAACTTTCTGGAGTACTGCAACACTTTGAAGCACAATGGTGTTCCTCCTGAAGCCATCAGGATGCAATTGTTTCCCTTCTCACTGTCTGGACTTGCAAAAGTTTGGTTCCACTCTCTTCCTATTCACTGCAGAGACACATGGGAACATGTTCTTCAAGCCTTCTTTGAGAGATATTTCCCTCCAACCAAAGCAGCTGAGTGCAGAGACAAGATAACAAGATTTGTGCAATATGAAGGAGAAAGCCTGTATGATACTTGGCAGAGATACCAAGGTCTCATCAGGATGTGTCCCAACCATGGCCAGGAGCAATGGCTCATCTTGCAAACCTTCTACAAGGGTTTGACAGAGCAAACCAGATCATTTGTTGACTCAGCTGCTGGAGGAGGAATCATGAACAAGACCCTTGATGAAGCTACTGAGTTGATTGAGAGCATGGCATCACACAACTTCTCCTGGACAAATGAAAGAGCTGTCCACCCCAACAATCAGCTGCAGATTCAGTCAAGTGGCCAGAATGCTTTGGAAGCTAAGTTGGAGAGTTTAACAACTCAGCTTGCCCAGCTCATGACAGAAAGAAACAGCCAAGCTTTGGTTCCTGTCAACCAAGTTACTTCTGCCTATGCAATTTGTGGAAAAGAAGGCCATTCTTTCATGGAATGTGCCTTGTCTGCACCTCCTGAAGCCATGATATCAGAGGTGAACTATGCCCAGAATCAAGGGCCATATTCCCAAAGTTACAACCCCTCTTGGAGAAACCACCCCAACCTTTCTTACAAGAGCAATAATCAGCAAAGTTACCCAGCACCAGGGCAGCAGCACTATGCCCAAGCATCCCAGCAGAGTTACCATCAGCCTGGACAACAAAATTTCAGACCCCAAGGTCAAGTGCAACACCCACAACAACAACACCACCCAGTACATCAGCAAACTACTTCATCCAGCAGTAGCAGCCAATCTGAGCTTGGAGAAATGATGAAGCTACAGAAGGAAATGTTCAGTGGAATGCAAGAAACTATGAAAATGCAATCTGAACTTTTCTACAAGACTATGCAGCAACTCACTGCTGGAATCCAGACCAACAACATTGGAAAACAAGCTGAAGGAAAACTGCCAGCCCAAACAGAGAAAAACCCAAAACAGTGTGGTGCCCTTTCCACTACTAAAGTTATTGATGCAGTCACCACTAGGAGTGGGGTGAACACTGAACCCTTACTCAAAACCCCACCAAATGTCACTTATGTTGCTCCACAGAGAAGACCCACCGTGCAGCAGCAAACACCTCCAGAAATTGTTCTGCCAAGGCAGGAAAAATCAACAGGACAGCCTGCCCAGACAGAAAACCCTGCCAAGGCACAGATCTCTGCCACAGAACCAACAGAGAAGCCTTTGTTGATGAAAGTGCCATTTCCAGAGAGATTGGACAAGACCAAGGAGGAGAAGCAATACTCTAAATTCCTTGAGACCATGAAGGAAGTGCAAATCACCATCCCCATCTTGGATGCAGTGTTGCACATTCCCCTATATGCAAAGTTTTTCAAAGATCTGATCACAAGGAAGAGGAGTTTGGACAGCCCTGAGTTAGTAGCCTTGACAGAAGATTGCAGTGCTGTGATCTTGAACCACATGCCCAAGAAACTACAAGACCCTGGAAGTTTCAGCATTCCCTGTGTAGTGGGAAGAAAAACCTTCACAGCCCTTTGTGACTTAGGTTCCTCTGTGAGTGTGTTACCCTCTGCTGCAAGCCAGATTCAGCAGCTGGGAACGCTGAAGCCTACCCCAATGACACTTCAACTTGCTGATAGAACCTTGAGAAAACCAGTAGGAGTCCTTGAAGATGTGCCAGTCCAAGTTGGCAACTTTGCATATCCTGTGGACTTTGTTGTGCTAGAGATGGAAGACAATGCTGAATCAATGATTCTAGGCAGGCCATTCTTGGCAACTGCTGGTGCCATCATTGATGTCAAAGGTGGAACCCTCAAATTACAATTTGGATCAGAGCAAGCTGAATTCAGCATGAAACATGCTACTCACTTACCCAATGTTCCTGAACATTGCCATTCCATTGATATTGTTGAAAGAAGTGTGCTAGAAACTTTGCCAGAACCTGAGCAAGAAGAGCCTGAAGCTCAAGTCTTTGTTACTGCTGAAACCACCAATGTACAACAGCTCTGTGAAGTGAAAATTCGTGAAATTGTACCTGTGTCAAGTGCAAGAGAACCAGCTCATCTAGCTCACCATTCTGTTGTGGAGCTCAAAGAATTGCCTTCCCATCTGAAATACTCATTCTTGGAGAAGGAAAAGTTACACCCTGTGATTATTAGTTCAGCCCTTTCAAGTGAGCAAGAGGAAAGTCTTCTGGCTATTCTGAAGCTGTACAAGAATGTCATTGGATATTCCATTGATGACATCATGGGCATTAGTGAGAAAGTGTGTTCTCACAGGATCCACTTAGAAGAAGGCAGCAAGCCAACAAGAGAAGGACAGAGGAGACTAAACCCTGCTATGCAAGATGTAGTAAAGAAGGAAGTTCTTAAATTGTTAAAGGCTGGAATGATATACCCCATCTCTGACAGTGAGTGGGTGAGTCCTATCCACATTGTGCCCAAGAAAGGTGGCTACACTGTTGTTGAAAATGAAGAAGGAAGGCTCATGACCACAAGACCTGTTACAGGATGGAGGATGGTGAATGACTTCAGAAAATTGAACAAAGCTACAAGAAAAGATCACTTCCCTCTGCCATTCATGGACCAGATGCTAGAGAGACTTGCTGGCCAGAAGTACTACTGCTACCTTGATGGTTACTCTGGATTTCTGCAGATTCCAATCCACCCTTCCGACCAAGACAAGACCACATTCACCTGCCCATATGGAACCTTTGCTTACAAAAGGCTACCATTTGGCCTTTGCAATGCTCCAGGCACCTTTCAGAGATGCATGATGTCCATATTTTCTGATTACATTGAGAAGATTATGGAAGTTTTCATGGATGATTTCACTGTGTATGGAAAAGACTTCGAAGCCTGCTTGAAGAACCTCACCTTAGTCCTTCACAGATGCTCTGAGCAAAATTTGATCCTGAACTGGGAAAAATGTCACTTCCTTGTCACTGAAGGCATTGTGTTGGGCCACCTTGTGTCTGCTAGAGGAATTGAGGTGGACAAGGCAAAGGTAGATGTGATTGCCAAGCTACCCCCTCCGGAAAATGTGAAGGGAATTCAAAGCTTCCTGGGCCATGCTGGCTTTTACAGGAGGTTTATCAAGAACTTCTCCTATATTGCCAAGCCACTCACCAATCTCCTGACTCATGAAGTGAAGTTTGTGTTTGATGACACTTGTTTGCAAGCATTCAACCAATTGAAAGATGCTCTCATCACAGCCCCTGTTGTTCAACCTCCTGACTGGACACTGCCATTTGAACTTATGTGTGATGCAAGTGACTTTGCTGTTGGAGCAGTCCTTGGCCAGAGGAAAGACAAAGCTGTACATGTTATACATTATGCAAGCAAGACTTTGGATGATGCTCAGATCAATTACACCACCACAGAGAAGGAGCTGCTTGCTGTTGTGTTCTCATTTGATAAGTTTAGACCATACCTGGTTGGGCACAAGTGCATTGTCTACACAGACCATGCAGCAATCGGATATTTAGTGAGCAAAAAGGATGCTAAACCAAGGCTCATCAGATGGATCCTTCTGCTCCAAGAGTTTGACATAGAAATTAGAGACAAGAAAGGGTCAGAGAACTCAGTTGCTGATCACTTGTCCAGAATCAACATTGATGAAAACAGAGAGATTCAAGACTTGATGCCAGGAGAACAGCTCATGGCAGTCAGTGCCACTTCACCTTGGTATGCTGACTTTGTGAACTTCCTAGCTTGTGATATTGTGCCAGCAGATCTCTCCTACCAGCAAAAGAAAAAATTCCTCCATGATGTCAAGAGTTACTATTGGGATGAACCTTTTCTGTACAAACATTGTGCTGATGGCATTGTGAGAAGGTGTGTTCCCTCTGATGAAAAAAGTGATGTGATGTTCCAATGCCATTCTGGATTGTATGGAGGACATGCTGGAGTGTTCAAGACTCAAGCCAAGATCTTGCAAGCTGGCTTCTTTTGGCCAAGTATGTTCAGAGATGTTCATGAGTACATAATGAAGTGTGATCCTTGTCAAAGAGCAGGAAAGATGTCAAAGAGAAATGAAATGCCCCAAACAGGAATCTTGGAAGTGGAATTGTTTGATGTTTGGGGAGTTGATTTTGTTGGACCCTTGCCATCTTCTCAAGGCTACAAGCATATTTTAGTTGCTGTTGACTATGTGTCAAAATGGGTTGAAGCCATTCCCACTGTTAATGCTGATGCCAAGGCAGTTTGTAGAATGTTCAAGACTGTCATTTTCCCAAGATTTGGAGTGCCAAGAGTTGTAATTAGTGATGGTGGTGCTCACTTCAACAATGACCAGTTTGAGAAGCTTCTGACCAAGTATGGAGTGCAGAATCACAGAGTGACAACTCCTTATCATCCGCAGGCCAATGGCCAAGTGGAGTTGTCAAACAGGGAAATCAAGCAAATCTTGGAGAAAGTTGTGTCCAAGACCAGAGGAGATTGGTCAATGAAATTGCCCGACACTTTGTGGGCTTACAGGACAGCATACAAGACACCCATTGGCATGTCACCTTTCAGAATTGTCTATGGCAAGGCTTGCCATCTGCCAGTCGAATTGGAGCACAGAGCGCATTGGGCAATCAGGAAGCTGAACTTGGACATTGGCAAAGCAGGAAACATGAGGAAACTGCAGTTGTGTGAGCTTGAAGAGCTCAGGAATGATTCCTATGAAAGTGCAAAGATTTACAAGGAGAAGACCAAGAAATGGCATGACTCCCACATTCTGAGAAGGGAATTCAAGGAAGGGCAGTCAGTGCTGGTGTATGATTCCAAGTTACACTTATTCTCTGGAAAGTTCAAGTCCAGATGGTTTGGTCCTTGTGTTATCAAGAAAGATCTAGGCCATGGTGCCTTTGAGGTTTATAGCTCAGCTGAGGGAACATTCAAAGTAAATGGCCAGAGGTTGAAGCACTACAGGATTGGAGATTTGATTGAAAACCAAGTTGAAGAAGATGATGAACCAGAGGATGGCTCCAATGCATCCTCTACCCATGCAAACTAGTGATGATGAAGCTATAGTCAAGCTAGTGACTTTAAACAAGCTCTCTTCCAGGAGGAAACCTGGTATCCCTTGTATCATATATTTCCCTTTCACCTTTTTATGTTTTTGCCTTGTGTGTTTGTTTCTTTTTGTTGTTTCAGTGAGAACTTGGATAGGGAGAAAGATTGCTATTGATTGACAAGGCAGAGAAGCAGGAAAACCACCAGGTGAACACTTTCCATTTCCACACATTTGTTAAAATCTGAATCAGAATATCCTATACTGTTGGTTGATCTTGTGTGAAAGTACTTTGTTAAGGAATGAATCAATTTCGCTTGCTTGGACTTGAAAATATCACTTTGCATGCTATGAAGAACTTTGCTTTGAATCTGCTTATAACTCTAGCAAATGCTTTGTTCAGAGCCTAGTTCCACTTTAGAACTTTTGTATGGCTTTACTCAAAGAACCTGTGAAACATCAGCATATTTGTTAATTGCCCTAAGAATGAAGTTCATGATCCATTTCTTAGCCCCTAACCAATTGCATCTGTTGCATTTTTTGCATTAGCAAACATGATCTCTGGATTGTGATTTGTGAAGCGCTAACATACTAACATACTAACATATTAACAGAAAGGAAAAAGTTTAGCATTAGCAACCATGATCTCTGGATTGTGGTGTGTGAAGCACTAACCTGAAAATGCTAAGTAAAACTTGTTGTAAATACCCAAAGCACTAGCACCTATGATCCTGGGATTGTAGTGTGTGAAGCACTAACTAAGTTGACCCATCAAGCTAAGTTACTAACTGACTAACTTGTCTATGCATTAGCCTATTATGTTCCTGGGAACTGTAATGGGTGAAGCACTAATTTTGCATTACATATTGGGCTATGTACTGGATCTTGAGTTTTCAATTTCAGAGTCAATTACTTTATACTCATGTGTCCATGTTGTTTGATCTAGACATACTCAAATTCTCTTGTGAAACTCGTTTTTGAATTGGCAATTGCAAGACTTATCTGCATTGAGTCAGCAATGTCCCTCATCATGCTCTGTTACATTTTGTTTGGTACAATGCACCATTCTTTACTTGAGGACAAGCAAAGGTTTTGGTCTGGGGGTTTTGATCACTCTAAGATTTACACATATATCTGAACCTTGCAACCATAAATCTTGTCTGTTTTACCTCGTTTCTACCAGTGTTGCACCAACATTTTACATCATCTGATCCTTTGTCACAGATCAGTGCGCCAAGGCACTTAAATCTACAAGTCAGAGCAATTCAAACATCAGCTCAAGCCACCAGGAATGGAGGAGTACATCTTGAGGAGCAAGAAAGAAGCCATCGGTAGAAACAGGCTGCCACGGCACAAGAAGACAGAAAAATCGGCAAAAGCAGAAAAGCCGATGCCGCCACCAACTTCCCACTACTCCATTTCGCCGCAGCAAGAATGCTACAAAAAGCCTTTAAAAGGAGAGGTCTAGGTTCACTCCCAGAATAATCCATCTCTCACCCCATCCATCCATCGCCACCCAGCCACTCCATCCATCCACCACTCCACCAAAACCTTCCTCCTCCATAGTCCAACACACCGAAAACCTCCACTTTTCCACCCACTTTCCCTCTACTCCTCTGCTGCAACAAGAACAGATCAACGGCGCAAGCAAGAACACCATGAACACCACCAAGAACACTTCCAAGAACGTCAAGATGGACAAGGCTCGAAGGATCTGAAGGCCAAGCTCTTCCTCATCCCTCTTCATCCTCTGCCACGACAGCAACATCTCTGCCTTCTTCTACTTTCTCTGCCACGGCAAGCCTTCGGTGACCAACAGCAACCTCTCTCTCCTCTCCCCCATGCTCTGTGATCTGATTTGTGTTGATCTTGCACTGTAAAACAGTTTAAACCTTGTCCTGGATCTTTGCTATGGTTTGAGTGACACACTCCATTGTAAACTCCAAGATTACTGTGATTTCTGTGTTGCATCTGCCTGATCTGTTAGGTGCAAGACTAGCCTCTGCATCTAGTCCCAAAAATGCATCCCTGCCTCACTTGCTCGTTTGTCCTTTGTTTCCTTGCCTGACAAACAAGAAACATTGGATTTGTTATGTTAAAACTTCCCCGCCTCACTTGCTCGTTTGTCCTTTGTTTCCTTGCCTGACAAACAAGAAACATTGGATTTGTTATGTTAAAACTTCCCTGCCTCACTTGCTCGTTTGTCCTTTGTTTCCTTGCCTGACAAACAAGAAACATTGGATTTGTTATGTTAAAAACTTCCAACCTAAAACCTCCTGTTATTTTCCTGTTTACAACACCAAAAAAACCCCACTTTTCTGCTTAGCTTCTGGAAATTAGGAAATAGTCTCATTTGTGTTGATCCCTGTGGAGACGACTAGAAAAACCCCCCCTATAATCTCAGCTAGATCAAGAAGACAACCATCTAGCTACTACTATGGACCCATAGTACAAGGTAGACTACTCACTCATCGCGCCGGAGGCAAGCATGGCGATGAAGAAGACCTCCGGTGGCGATTCCCCTCTCCGGCAGGGTACCGGGAAGAGCTTCTGGACCCTTCCGATCTCGGGTCGACGACGGCGGCGGATTGCGATGTATTCTGGAAAAGTGATCGGGTGTTTAGGTTTTTCCCGTCGGGGGGTCTTTATAGGCGAAGGGGCATCGTCAGAAGTGGACCGAGGTGGTCACACACATAGGGGGCGCGGCCAGGCCCTAGGTCATGCCGCCCTGTTGTGTGGGCCCCTCATGGCCCCACTCCGTCTCCTCTTCGGTTCTCTGGAAGCTTCGGTAAATTTCTGGATGTTTGGCTTTTTTTCATCCAATTCCGAGAATATTTCCTGTGTAACTTTTCTGAAACACAAAAATAGCAGAAAACAGGGAACTGGCACTGTGGCATCTCATTAATAGGTTAGTTCCAGAAAATGCATAAAAACGCCATGAAGTGTAACGAAACACTAAGCAAATGGTGTAAAAACAAGCATGGAGCATCAAAAATTATAGATACGTTTGAGACATATCAGCATCCCCAAGCTTAACTCCTGCTCATCCTCGAGTAGGTAAGTGATAACAAAAGAAATAATTTTTGAGGTGACATGCACCTACACAATCCTGATCATCTATGTAAGTGTTGTGCGCTGGGATCAAAAGAACTTAAAACATGGGCATGAAAGACATAATCTTGATAGAAGAAACTTAGCAACCATGTTATAACATGAAAAAGAACATAAACAAAAGATCATGAAAATGAAACAATGAAAATCAAACATGTGTTCAAATCATATGGAAAAATATACAAATGGTTTTTAGCTTGTCCTTCATGAGAGAGCAAAACATAAATGCATTGGACACCTTCAAGTTTAAGAGGGAGACTAGATACAAATAATTTAAGAACAAGTGAAACCAATATCATGAATCAATCAATGAAAACTATGGGACAATGCACATTATACTCAGAATGACAACTATGCTCTCTTAGATGGTGCATAAAGGTAGAAGGTGGTGACTCAACATAAAAGGTAAAAGAAAGGCCCTTCGCGGAGGGAAGCAGTGATTAAATATGTGCTAGAGCTTTTCATTTGTAAAACAGAGATAAAAATTGGGTTTTGAGAGGTGGTTGTTTCATGTCAACGACTGGCAATGGGGTCTTACTATCTTCCATAATAAACAAGTGAGAGCGGTTCCGAGTTCTTTGAAAATTTGGCACATTGGTGCTCTTTTATAAAGCTTTGGCACTCCTCCCGACCTTTTTCCTTTCTCAAACCATGGCTAACCGATTCCATCGGGTGCCCACCAACATTCACATACCATGGAGGAGTGCCTTTTTTCTTTTTTAGAATTAGATCGCAATGGTCTGACCAGCTCCCTTGCAAAATTAATCACGAGCAGATGAAGCTGCCTAGTCGAGGGGTACTTAATTTAATATGGAAGATAGCAATTCTGACCACTACGTCCCCATGAGCTAAAAACAGTGGCACAAAATGAGAAGTAGTTGAAAGTTTTGAAAGGTAGCACATAAAAATTTACTTGGAATGGCTTGCAAATACCATGCATAGGAATTTATAGTAGACACAATGGCAAACTTAGTTTTTAGGAGTTGGATGCACGAGTAGAGCTCATACTCAGTACAAAATGAGGGCTAGCAAAAGACTGGGAGTGAGCAACTAAGAGAGCAATAACGGCCATAATCATGCATAGCGACAAAGCAACATTAAAATGAGCATAAGATGGCATCAAAAGTCAAAAACTAAATGATCATAGAGGCTTATGGCGACTTGGTATGAGTCTAACATGTGTGAGCATGCGCCAAGTCAACCCAAATAAAGCATCAAAGGAGAAAACCAAAATAATGCTTCCAAATAATTAAAACAACGCATGATTTTTTCAAAGGCTCATTAAGCAATCTCAGTCATTTGAGACAAGTCATGCTATAGCAAAACCACTAAGCATACTATCAAAAATACATCAAGCACGACATGCAAAAGCCTAGGCCGCAGTCTACACAAGCTCCTTTTTGTACCACTTTTTTTGCATAAAGCTTTTTCTCTTTTCCAACACCATTCGAACCTTTTTTTTGAAACAACTCTTTTCATGAAAACCAACATGGACCAGAGGTCAAAATACACCTTGATGAAAATATATAACAATATCTGAACAAAAATCAAGGCAAAAAATGAAAGCTAAACGCAGTTCTAGAAAAAGAGAACACTCGTTGAACGATAAGAGTGAAAAAATGGAGTATTCTTGGCAAATGAAAAGCAATGCAACTTCTCCAAAAGGAATTTGTTGGGGTCCAACCATTTATTGCAGCAAACAAAACTAAACAAAACTGAAAACTAAAAACAACTGACGCTCCAAGAAAAAGCATGATGCATGAAGCAATAAGAATATAGTGTGTTGAAAGGTGACCTGATTTTTGCCGATGAAAAAGGGGTGCCTCGGGGGCATCCCCAAACTTTGACGCTTGTACTTCTTGGATATTTCTTGGGGTGAAATGGGCATCCCCAAGCTTGAGCTTTTTTCCATTCTTCAACTCATCTCATCATTCTCCAATCCCTACACTTGAAAACTTCCTTCATACAAAACTAAACACAATTCTATTAGCAACATTAGTGTAAGCATAATAATGAATCAACCCTTTTTGCTTCAGGTTTCAACTCAAAACCACCACATATAAAGCATATACTACTTTAGCAACTTCCCCAAAAGTTCCGTGATCATAGGAACTAAAAAAGAAAGAGATAAAGCGGCAAACACAAATATTGGTAGAAATCTATCAAAACAGAACAGCTGACAAATGTCGAATTTTTAGAGGGTTTTCTGTTGCTAAAATCAAAAAGTGTATAACCAATGAAAGTTTGGATATAACCTGGGGCATATGCAAAAGAAATCGCAGGTCCAAAAGATACACTGAGAATTTTGACGAATTTTTACGGTGCAGCACCGAAAACTGTTTCAGGACAGCAACATCCCCAAATCTTACCTCACTCAAATTAGAGGCTTCTCTTGGCACAAAAACGAAATAAAAAGGATAAGGAGAGGTTATTACAGTAGTAATAACTTCCAAGACTCAAATAAAAGAAAAAGAACTGAAAGTAAAAAAAACATTGGGTTATCTCCCAAGAGTGCTTTTCTTTAACGCCTTTGAGCTAGGCGCAGAAAGTGCGAATCAAGTATTCTCAAGTGATGAAGCATCAAGCCCATAATTTGATCTAAGAATAGAGTCAAAAAGTAATTTATTTCTCTTCCTAGGAAGTGTTCCATACCTTTCTTGATCGGGAATTGATATTTGATGATGCCTTCCCTCATATCAATGATGGCACCTACAGTTCGAAGAAAAGGTCTTCCCAAAATAATAGGACATGAAGCATTGCATTCAACGTCCATAACAAGAAAATCAACGGGAACAAGGTTATTGTTAACCATAAAAATAACATCATTAATCCTTCCCAAAGGTTTCTTCTTAGCAACATCAGCAATAGGAGCATCATAATAGCACTTTTCAAGCGGTGGTAAATCAAGCATGTCATAAATTTTTCTAGGCATAATAGAAATACTAGCACCTCGATCACATAAAGCATGGCAATCAAAACCATTAACATGCATATCAATGATGGGTTCCCAACCATCTTCTAACTTCTTGGGAACAGAAGCTTTTTGCTTCAACTTTTCATCCCTAATTTTTATGAGAGCATTGGTAATATGCTTAGTAAAAGCAACATTTAAAGAACTAGCATTGGGAGTCAAAGCAAGCTTTTGTAAGAACAAAATAACTTCAGATATATTGCAACCATAAACATCAAAATCATTAAAGGAAATAGAGCTATCATCTCTCACACTCCGAAAAATTTCAGCACTCTTTTGAGAAAAAGTTTTAGCTGTTTTAGGCTTTTTAACACTAGGAGTAGGAGTTTTATCTACACCAATCAAAGTAAGAGGATTGCTAGCATTAGGAACAACATCATTAGAGGTAGTAATGGTACATACCTTCATCTTCCTAGCCATCTCATCTTCTCTTTCCCACCTGGCATGCAATTCTGCTAGCATCCTAACATTTTCTTCAATTCTAACTTGGATAGCATTAGCAGTGGCAAAAGGATTATTCTCCTTCACATCATTAGGCAACACTTTTAATTTCAGAAGTTCAACATCATGAGCAAGGCTATCAACTTTAGAAGCAAGAATATCAATTTTGCCTAGCTTTTCCTCAACAGACTTGTTAAAAGCATTTTGCTTACCGATGAAGTCCTTGAGCATTACCTCAAGCTCAGAGGGCGCAGCCCTAGTGTTGTTGGAGGAATTACCATAAGAGTTACCATAACCATTACCATTGGTAGAAGGATACAGTCTATAATTGTTACTAGCAAAATTGTTCCTATAAGCAGTGTTGTTGAAGTTATTATTTCTAATGAAGTTTACATCAACATGCTCTTCTTGATCAACCATAGAGGCCAAAGGAACATTATTAGGATCAACATGAGTCCTATCATTAGAAAGCATAAGCATAATAGCATCAATATTATCACTCAAGGAAGAGGTTTCCTCAACAGAATTTACCTTCTTACCTTGTGGAGCTCTCTCGGTGTGCCATTCAGAATAATTTACCATCATGTTGTTGAGAAGCTTGGTTGCGGTGCCCAAGGTAAGGGACATAAAAGTGCCTCCAGCAGCTAAATCCAATAGGTTCCTTGAAGAAAAATTCAGTCCTGCATAAAAAGTTTGGACAATCATCCAAGTAGTCAGTCCATGAGTGGGACAATTCTTTATCATAGATTTCATTCTTTCTCAAGCTTGAGCAACATGTTCATTATCAAACTGTCTAAACTTCATAATATTGCTACGCAAAGCTATAATCTTAGCAGGAGGATAGTATCTACCAATAAAAGCATCCTTACACTTAGCCCATGAATCAGTACTATTTTTAGGCAAAGACAGCAACCAATCCTTAGCTTTTCCTCTCAAAGAAAAAGGAAACAACTTAAGCTTAATAATATCACTCTCTACATCCTTATATTTCTGTATCTCACATAGCTCAACAAAATTGTTGAGATGAGCTGCAGCATCATCAGTACTAGCACCAGAAAATTGCTCTTTCATAACAAGGTTTAACAAAGCAAGCTTAATCTCATAAAAATTAGTAGCAGGAGCAGGTGGCGCAATAGGAGTGCAGATAAAATCACTATTATTAGTGCTAGTAAATTCGCACAACTTGGTGTTCTCATGAGTACCCATTCTAGCAAAGCTAAAAGCAGACAAGTAAAAACAACTATAAGGGAACTAATTTTTTTGTATTTTTGATAAAACGAAACAAGTAAAATAAAGTAAAGCAAAACTTAAAACAAAGTAAAGGATGTGTGTGCGAAACTCCACGAAGTGTAACGAAACACTAAGCAAATGGTGTAAAAACAAGCATGGAGCATCAAAAATTATAGATACGTTTGAAACGTATCAAAGAGCAACCAGGAGGAGGAGATCATCCACAAGAAGGAGTTCATCATCAACAAGAAGAACAAGCTACTCTCCAAATGTCACTAACTTTTTGTAGGGTAAAACAGTGGGAGAGAATCCCACTACAATTTTTATATATTAATAAAGAACTTGTACAAATAATTACAAAAGAGAGAGGAAGGAAATAAAAAGAAAGGGAACAAGACAAGTACTCTAGATTCTGAATCCAGGCTTTAAAATGTCGCTAGCTAAACTCATACTCCCTCCATTTCCATGCATAGGGCATAAAAATCCTAGTGTGGCGCTTAAGGAGAGCCACAAAGATTATTCCCTTCCCGTCATGCCCCTCATAAATTTCTAGTTACTATTATGTTATAGGGATTTCTATTTTCGTGCCCTCGGGTCCTTAGTTGTGCTCAGTTTTCCCCAGCCGCTTAGTTTTTCCTCAGTTTTGTCCAAGCGCTTGTCTGAAACCCTCACAAGGAGCTCGGACGAGAGGAATCCCGTTTAGTTGACCGTTTGTTGGTGCTGGCAAGTGGGGCCGCTGTTGGTGCCCCACAGTGGACACGTCTCCACTTATCTAGATCATCGTGGGACCCACAACTTGTCCACGTTAGCGCGTCGGACCCATAGCTTATCCAGGTGACCGTTGCAAAATGGGAGCCCGAGCCAGCCCGTGCCATTGCTTCCCCTTTCTTTCCTCGTGTCCCATTGTTCTTCTTCTCCGCCAGCGGCAGCCCTTCTCCGGCAGGCGGGTGATGTCTAGTTTCTCTTCAACCTCCCGTTCTTCATGGCCGCAGTAAGGACCCGTGCCTTTGACAAGATGCCCTGACTGCCCACGCCAGGAGCCTCTGAAGCGGTCGATGTGTAAGACGGACGACAATGACAACCGTGGACGTGAGTTCCTTGCATGCGAGAGCTTGCCATATAGAGAGGGGGGTAAGGTTAGATCTCGCTCCAATTGCTCTGTTTTCTCTCGATTTTCTTGTTATTCCCTCAAATTTGGGATTTAGGGTTCACGTTGTTGTTTCCAGATCCTAAAGAAATGCAGGTATTTCGAGTGGATCGATGTGTATGTTCAGAGGCTTAAATTGCAGGAATCAATTGGCGCTATTGGGGAGCGCAATTTGGGAGGGGGACTTGCTGTAGAGAATGCGGCGGAGAGAGGAACCGTTCCGATTATGCCTAATGCTCCCAATGCAGAACTGGTGGAAGTGAAGGGAGAACTGAAGAAAATGAACAAGCAGTTAAAGCAGTTGATCGAGTTGAAGAAGCAAGCTAATCTGATGGCTGGTTGTTTTTTTGTTGTATAATTGCGATCGGATTCTTATCATTGCTCATCAAGCGCTAGAAGTTGTTACAAGGGATCCCTTATTACAAATCCATTAGTCAGTTACATGTACTTGTAGTTGTTTTCAAAGTTAGTGTGTGCATTCACCGAAATTACCAAAAAAAAAGTGTTAGAGAATAAGATAGTTAATAATTGTTAGAGGGGTGACAAATAATGCATTCACCAAAATCCCACAAATATGTATGTCTCATGTTTATACCAAAATTATACCACTTTTGGGACGTTTCAAATAACCAAAACTATATCCCAAACTATATTCCCTAAAAGAAAAGGAATGCTAAAGAAAGTTGATAATTGTTAGAGGGGTGGTAAATAATCCATTCACCGAAATCCCCCAAATATGCCAAATATGTATGTCTCATGTTTCTACCAAAATTATTCCACTTTTGGGCCGTTTCAAATTGCCAAAACTATATTCCCTAAAAAAATAATGCTAAAGATAGTTGATAATTGTTAGAGGGGTGATAAATAATCCATTCACCGAAATCCCCCAAATATGCCAAATATGTATGTCTCATGTTTCTACCAAAAATTATACCACTTTTGGGCCGTTTCAAATTGCCAAAACTATATTCCCTAAAAGAAAAGGAATGCTAAAGATAGTTGATAATTGTTAGAGGGGTGATAAATAATCCATTCACCGAAATCCCTCAAATATGTCAAATATGTATGTCTCATGTTTCTACCAAAATTATACCACTTTTGGGCCATTTCAAATTACCAAAACTATATTCCCTAAAAGAAAAGGAATGCTAAAGATAGTTGATAATTGTTAGAGGGGTGATAAATAATCCATTCACCGAAATCCCCCAAATATGCCAAATATGTATGTCTCATGTTTCTACCAAAATTATACCACTTTTGGGCCGTTTCAAATTACCAAAACTATATTCCCTAAAAGAAAAGGAATGCTAAAGATAGTTGATAATTGTTAGAGGGGTGATAAATAATCCATTCACCGAAATCCGCAAATATGTATGTCTCTTGTTTGCACCAAAATTATACCACTTTTTAGTTTAACATTTTTAAATCATGGAAAATAATGCATAAATAGAGGGAATATAGTTACGTGGCAAAATAATCCATAAATGCATGTCTCTTGTCACACGGATCGACTCCACCAACCGTTGATCCACCGACAGAGAGAGAGAGAGAGAGAGAGGGGTGGCCACAAAGAGAGAGAGAGGGGTGGCCACGAAGAGACGGATAGGGGTATACTGCCCGTTAGACGTTAGATCAGTGGATCAATGGTTGGTGGAGTCGATCCGTGTGACAACGGCTCAACCAATCAGGATAAGTTTGGGCTTCTGTGAGCATTTGTGACAGTAATTGAGGGCAAAACTGAGTAGTACTAAGAAACCAAGGGCACGTAAATAGTAAATAGACTAAGGAATTCAAACAAAAGAATTACAAAATGAAAAATGCGTGTTTTGTACAATGTAATTCATATTGGGCTACATCAAATTATTTGCAATTCAAATATACATGAGTGTGACAATTATGGCCTCATTTAGACAAACTATGTTTTGGGGAAGATGTTTTGCAAAGGGGTTTGAGTGGAAAACCATGCATCTTCATAGCTACTAGTGATTCTGAGAAGTGGCAATTTGTGGTAAAACATGATTTATCTATGTTTGTTCAAGGTGGCAGGTTGCGTAGGAAGACTCCATGAGTAGGTGCCACTATGTTTTTATTTTTTGGATTTTTTTGCGCATGAAATGACTCAATTAGCTATGTTAATCTCATTTGTTGACTCTCTGTTGACCAGCTACTTGAGGGTAGAACTGAGTATATTGCACTTGCCAGTCTAAGTACTCGAGGGGAAAACTGGGTACAGATAAAATTTATGTATAAGGCTCGAGGTTAGAACTGAGTACACCAAACGTCGAAGGGTTAGCCTCGTGTCGCGGTGCACGCTGCAGCCGTCTTTATAGCGGACGCGTGTTGCGGTACACCAAACGCCACCTTCGTCTTTATAGAGCCCCTCTTTCTCTCCCTCGACGCTCGCCCACTCTCTCATTCTCACTGCAACCGCCTCTCCTGTCCCATCATCTTCTCCACTTCGCGTCGAAAAAACCCCGAAGAAAAAACCCCAGCGATGGAGAAGAATGACATGCCCATTGTCGGCGCTTCCGACGTAGCCGGCGGTGCATCAGGCGCCGGCACATCGGCCGCCGGCGCATCGGCCGCCGGCGCATCGCCCGCCGCCCCCGTCCAGGACCCCATCGCTGCTTACGACGTAGCCGCCGGCACATCGGCCGCCGGCACATCGGCCGCCGGCGTATCGGCCGCCGCCCCTGTCCAGGCCCCCGTCGCTGCTTCTGACGTAGCCGCCGGTGCATCAGCTGTCGGCGCATCGGCCGCCGCCCCCGTCCAGTTCCCCATCGATTGGGACCCGTACGAACAAGAGCCGTACGTCGCCCCGGAGAACCCCTACGACACCAGCATTGTCGACGACGAGGAGGTAACCCTTTGTTCCCTTGTTCTTATTCCATTTCAATCCTTTTTGTGTTAGATCTTGCGTTATTAGGGTTCATCTATTCCTAGTTCTATCATTTTGTGTTAGATCTTGCGTTAAAAGGGTTCGTCTGTTCCTAGTTCAATCCTTTTGTGTTAGATCTTGCGTTAATAGGGTTTGTCTGTTCCTAGTTCTAGATCTTACATGTTAGATCTTGCGTTATTAGGGTTCGTCTGTTCCTAGTTCTAGATCTTGCGTTATTAGTGTTTGTGATTTGCTTTTGTTTAAGATTCGGTTAAATTATGTGAGTAATCAATCCCATCCGGTTAATTTGTGCCGATGATGATGAATATTTGGGCACAAATTGATTAAGGGTTTGGTCTGTGAACAATTGGTGTTTTCAAATTTGTTGTGCATGATCTTTGGTTCACTGACCCAAATCCTGGATATAAGTGTGTTCAATGTAATTGAGGCTACCTCTTTTTTTCGTGCCCATATTATCATGCATGATCTTTTGTTCACTCTCTGTTCCATCATCGCTGCAATTGACTCCGTGTTTTTCGATCTTTGGTGCTACGTGACAGGTGCAGAGCAGCGACGTTGACAGCGACGACAAGTCCTTCCACACCAAGACTCGTCACGTCCTCAGGAGGCTGCAGTCCGGCCATTACGATCGCCACTTTGCTGGCGGCGTTTACAGGTGCCCCTTTTGCAACAGGAGGCTCTGCGCCACCGACTTTAACTGCATAGTGAACCATGCTGAATCCATTGGCAGAGGCGGCGCTAGAGTTGGAATGACAGTGAACGTGTATGCGTTCATGGCCAAACACAAAGCACTTGGGATTCACCTGCGCAGCCTCCAAGCTTAATCCCATGTAAAATGTAGGAGTAGCTTATGTTGGATCTCGGTAGTACTGTTGGATCTGTCGTGATCCCATATATCTATGCTATGTTGGCTGCTGTATGCAGCTTATCGTATATTTTTTCTGGATTTGTGCCCTAGATTTCCTACTCCCTCCGATCCATATTACTCTTTGCTAATGTGGTTGTATCTAAACATATTTTAGTGGTAGATACATCCATATTAGTGAAGAGTAATATGGATTGAAGGGAGTACCTGATTGGGTAAAAACGAAGGCATAAAGAAATGAATGGCATTAAAAAACAGAAGGAGAAGCTGCTCTAGATTTGGTACCAATTTGGGCAATCAAGAATGAATGAGATCGAGCGAGAGAGAGGAAAAAGGTGCATTGAAAACTGCTAATCTGGGCGAAAGAGACCGAAACCACTCGTGCCCACATCCCGGACCCACACGGCTCCATACGCTACGGCCCCACACGCTACGGCCCCAGCTCCGCTCGTATGACCAAACACGGTCTCGTCCTATCCCACGCGGTCCCTTTCTACTAGCCCCACATGGCGCGGCCCCACTTGTCAGCACGGAACGGTCAACTAAACGGGAATCCTCCCGTCCGAGCTCCTTCTGAGGGTTTCAAACAAGGGCTTGGGGAAAACTGAGGAAAAACTAAGCGGCTGGGGAAAACTGAGTACAACTAAGGACCTGAGGGCACGAAAATAGAAATCCCTATGTTATATATCTCGCTTCTGATTTGTTGCGTGTGTAGGTTGTTGCGTGCATCTCCTTGGTTCCATCCATGCACAACATATCAACATTAACTCTAAAACCACACACAACCAAACACAAGGCATCATCACACACTACATATCCTAAATTCCCACGAGAGGAAATGCTAATTTTGGAAAGTTAGAATTTTTAATGTACCCACAACTTATTCTTTCGCAAAATTTTGAAAAATATTTACGCCTTCCGCATGGAAACGTATGGAGTATAGAGTAATTAGAAAGCAGTAGTAGAAAAAGATCAATATGATATACTCAAAGTAATTTAAGAGTTTGATCGAGGGGATCAATACCTATAGATGTGGATAGTACCAATAGATCATTCTCATACATGCATGTTATAGGATGGGAAAGCACCTAGAATACCTAAAAATGCTAAGCATGCTAACATACCTCTGTACACTCATTAAAGAGGCACCACTTTATCATCAACATGCTAGCAGAGCACATGGTCACATTGAAGTAAACAAATAATTCATCTAGATAACTAAGTAACATACCAGCATAAGTGATTTAACTAAGATGAAGAAACATCTTCATAGTTGAACTAGCTAGAGAAGATAGACAATGGATAATTTATGTTCATCGGTGATAAGCAAACTCATTAAAGATAGATATGTAGAAATTCAAATCAATTATATATCATAATTTATCTTCTAAACCTAAACAACTGTAAGAAAATACATACTATGTAGATGATTGAAATCATCTCAAGAAATAAAATTGAACCAAATATAGGTAACACTGTCAGTTAACATAGATGAAACTGACTCCAAAAATCAGTTAACAAAACATGAATACATGTATTAGTCCACACTAAGACGAGTCAAGATTTAACCCTAAAACAAAACCCAAGTCATCATCAATCACAATTAACAGTAACATTAGGAACCCTAAAATCGAAAGGGGAATCGAGTACAAAGAGAGAAGAAAGTAGAGGATTTGTTGGGAGTGTACCGAGTTAAAAAGTCATGGCGGTGAGCTCAGCTCAACCACGCAATGACTGGAGATGGAGACGACAAAGATGGCAGTGATAGAGGAATGGGCAGTACTCCTAGTGGCATCTCGGCCTGCACTAGCCACACCAGGCGGCAAGTAGCATCAAAGGCAATCTCCTAACATAAGGGATTCATCATAGAAGCAGCGGATCACGATCGCGCAACCTCATAGAAAATTCTACAGTTGGGCACGGCCACATGAGAGAGCGAGAGGAAATTGAATTAGATAGGAAGGTGGAGAATCAAACAGGGGTTCGATTGAATCTAGGCGAGGCGGTGAAATTGGCTTGAGCTGGCCGGAATTATCACGTGACGCGGCCGACAACTCGGAGAACTCGAGAGGAAGAGAGTGGTGAGAGATACATGGACACGTATGGGCCAGTTGGAACAAATGGTTTGGTCCAACTTAACTTTAGTGGAACGACTAGTCGGCCTAGAGGGTATTTTGGTCATTTCATAAATTCAATTAACTTATACAAATGACACACTCACGTATTGTTAAAAATATAGAGTAAAAATATCTCAAATTAGGAAAAATGCGAGAAAACCAAATATTATTTTTGTGGAATTATTAGTAATACTTTAATCTGAATAAAAATTGGCGTATATAAATACCAATAGGCAATCATTTAGTAATTCCAAATAACTCTCAAATACAATTAAATTTCATAAATATTATCCAAATAATATTTGAAATGGTATTATTGAATTTAGAGAATATTTCAAAGTTTAAGAATTAACTCAAATATATATAACATTATTGTTCAATACACATAAATCCTATAATGGTAATTTGGTAAAATAAAATATAAAACAATAATAGGCCTATGTAAAGGGGGTTTAACAACACATGAAAGACTATATTTCCTAAATATTCATAATGGCATGAAATTTGATTATTTAAACATTGTACTTATCGGACAGTGATGCTATTTCGGGACCCGAGGTCAAGGGTCAAATAGAAACTTCGAACGACATTATCTTGCAGTCACCACTCAAGTCCAGTATTGCATGCATTTGGAATAATTTATACAAAGTACTTCTATAAGTATTACATTATCTCTTGCATTTAGGAGCAAAATATTATTTTATGAATTAACATAAATGAAGTGGTGGGCAATGCAACTATGGTTGTAATACATGTTGGGAGAACCTGTGGTGGAGGTTTCACTGTACTTGGTAAATGCATATAACAACCAATGTAGTGAGTCGTTCTAAGTGACTTATAGACACAACACTGACCACATATCTTTGTACGGGGCAAACGAGCCAGAAGTATTTTATTCCTTTCGTATGTCTTTGGATACTAGGTGGGAATGTAATCCATAGAGGATAGAAGCGGTGGTACCTGATACGTGTATTTTGCATCATCATAATAGCATTATATAGGAATAGTTTACATTGTTATTTGCATCAATCAATCATTATTTAAGCCTTTTTAGACGATACAGACTTTCCTACATAGTCCCTTTTATTTGTATTTAATTTCTGGGAGGCAGAAAACCTTATTTTTCATATTTTGATGTTTTAGGGACCTTATGGAACTTAAAAAGCTCTGGGATATTTACAACGTTAATATTTTTGCACGAGGAGCACCTAGAGCATAAGAAACACACGAGGGAGGCCACAAGGCCCAAACAAGACATGGTAGTGCAGACCTCATCATAGGCCACTCCACCCATGCTTGTTTCCTCGTGGAGCGTCGTCTCGCGTCCGTCTTTTTATGTACGCCTCGGTACTGGATCAAAACCTACGCCATATATTCCTAGAATTTTTTTAGGCGGAACCCTTCTTCCACTTCTAGAGGGGCCTGATCATGTCGTCTTGCTGCTACCGCCACTGGGAAATCACCGCCATCGCCACCACCAACTCCTCCTTGGCGTGGGGAGATTCATAATCATCATCACTATCACCATCACCACCATCTCCATCTCGAGATCCGACGTCATCTCCCTCATAGTTTGTGGTAGATCAACCCTGGATACTTTTTAAGTGATGTGTGCATGTCTATGATTGACATCTTGTCATTATTTTGTGGTAAAGTTATACTTTCATATTGTGTTGTAATTCATATGCCACTAATTATGATCATGTTTGACACTTGTGATTAGTTCCCATTGTTCATGGGGCATAAGATGAATTGGCTATGATTTTTATATAATATGCAATGAGTATTTGGTTAAGTTTTAATAGTTTATGTGGTTCTATGATGGTTATGTGCGAATGTCGACAACATGTTACTTTACTTATATGGGCTCATAGGGCTGCACCTTATAGTAATAAAGAGAATTAGGAATGAGGGAGAGACAGAAACCTATTCCGTCGACTTGGCGTTATGTTTAGGGGGGTTATTGATCGGGGACCTTAGAACTTTATGCAATGGTTGGACATTTACATCTTAATGTATCCCTAGGTGATCATACAAATTGCCTTAGGAAAAATCATTAGGGGTTTTGTAGCATAAGAATATGGCTACACCTACTTTTGACTCCATCCAACGAGAATAAAACTTGACAAGATACTCATACATGCCGTCTTAGAAACCTGTATGCTAAGTAATCAATGCCGCCCCTGGATATGTTTGTCACATATAGTTACACACTTGAGCTTGTCCTCTTGCTACATAGAGGATTGGGCTTTCTCTGAAAAGAGCATTTACACTACTGCAAACTTTACTTTCTGTAATTTACTTACTTGCAAACATAAACCAAAACCCCAAAAACTAGTGCTTTATTATTATTTTTTCCTATTAAACATGCTAACCAATACCTTCAGGTTCTCATAGGTTTGACAACCTTTTTTATATTGAAAGGTACTAGAATTGATCTCCTCCACTTGGGAGTCATTAGTAGCCCATAATGTTCTTGTCATGTATGTTCTGTAGAGTGTTTAGGGAATTCAACTATGATCATAGCGGGAAAGGGACTCCATGCAGACCTCCCAACTAGTATAGCCTAATGGACATAGTTTTTCCAAATAAAACTTGCCTTTTTAAGAAACCATTTTCAAAAACTTGCATAGACCAAGATATCTAATCCACGGTTGTAGCTAGTGCATCAAACACCAAGATAGGTAGAACTTGAAGGGAATATGCCCGAGAGGAAATAATAAAGTGGTTATTATTGTATTCCATGTTTATGATAAATTTTTATTTCTCATGCTAGAATTGTATTAATCGGAAACATTAATACTTGTGTATTTAATTAACAACCAAAAGGTTCCTATTGAAGCCTCTTTTTTAACTAGCTCGTTGATTAACGATGATCAAGGTTTCTTGATCATGAACATTGGATGTTGTTAATAATGAGGTCATGTCATTAGAAGAATGATGTGATGAACACCCACACCCATAGTACGAATAGCAATACGATCAAGTCATCAAGTTTCATTGCTATATCAAACTCACACAAAGTATTTCTAATCCTTAGACCATGAGATCATGTTAATCACTAATACTGGAAGGGTACTTTGATGATATCAAACATCACAACGTAACAGGAAATTATTAAGGTTGATTTGGGTACTCTGAAAGTATTTGTTGAGGCTCATGGATCAAGAGTGGGATTTGTCCATCCAGATGACGGAAAGATATTCTCTGGGCCCTCTCGGTGATATTGCATTGACATCGCTTGCAAGCATGTGACTAGGTCACAAGAATGCCTTATCACGGAACGAGTAAAGAGTGCTTGTCGGGAACGAGATCGAACTAGGGTATGGTTGATACCGAATGATCAGATCTCAGACAAGTAATATATCGCAAGACAAAGGGAATTGACTACATTCGTTAATGATTCACATGATCACTAGATCATCGTTGAGTAAGTGGGAGTCATCATGGATTTCCAAATCTCGCTGATGATTATTAATTGGAGAGGAGTCTCGATCATGTCCATATTATTCACGAATCGTAGGGTCACACACTTAAGGTTCGCTGACGCGTTTTGAGTGAATTTGGAACTCTGACTGAATTATTGGACAACATAGGGGTTGTTTCAAAAAAGTGCCAAAACTATTTCGGAATATCAAAATGACTCAAGGGGTAATTGGTAATGTTTGTTAATTGATAGAATTAACAAATATTAAAAGAAATAAAAATGTTTTATTAAATTCAATAAGTGTGGATTTTAATTAACATGAATGTCATGCAAAATTAAAATGGGGGTTACTCATTTGATGAGGGGGGTTACCTTTCCATGAAGGAGGGGGTTTCTACCACCATGAAGAGGAGAAAAGGACAAGGGGCTGGCCGCACCCCTCAGTGTTATCAGAGCCATATCTATGCGTAGATGTTATGCACGATTAGAACACATGAAGATGTGGGCGTTGATGATCATGTTATTGCTATTTTTTGTATTATTGGATCATAGTGGCATAGTGGGATGAAGCTGCCCGAGACTAACCTTACGTGACCATGTTCACGAGACTTGTCCTTGACGTGCTTTGGCATAAGTGGCTTAGCAGTTCCCGTTTCTCCCACTATATTTATGATCTATTTTACAAAGAGTTGCTAATAATATTTTTATCACCGTTGAGGTTACATGTTCGTAGGTAAGAACGATTCTTCCTAGAAAGTCCCAAACCACGTAAAATATGCAAGACAAATTAGAAACGTCTAACTTGTTTTTGCAGGGCATGTGATGTGATATGGTCATATTGTTTATGTTACAAATTGTATGCAATGATCCTTTTTGTAAGTTATAAACAACCGGCGGGAGCCATATGGTTGTCATTTCATTTTAAGGCCTGTGTGTCGTATATGTATATCAAAGTGATATATTGTAATGCAGTACGACAATCAAGATGGCGCTCCATGGACCTTGGTGCTACGCCGGTGGAATGATGGAGATCATGCCATGACGCACAAGATGGAGATCGAATGCGTGAAGGACCATATCATATCACATTATATATACATGTGATGTTTATCCTTTTATGCATCTTATTTTGCTTAGATTTGATCGCGTGGTAGCATTATAAGATGATCCCTCTCACATAATATAAAGATAATAATAAGTTCTTCCATAGTATGCACCATTAAGAAAGTTCGTCGTTTCGAGACACCACGTGATCATCGGGTGTGATAGACTCTACGTTCACATACAACAGATGTAAGCCAGATTTACACATGCGAATACTATGGTTCTACTTAGCGAGCCTAGCATGTACAGACATGGCCTCGGAACACGAATTGAAAGGTAAAGCACGAATCATATAGATGATATGATGACCATGTTGTTGCTCGCCTTTGAAACTATGTCGTTTCACGTGATGATCGGTTGCGGTATAGTGGATTTGGTTTGTGTAATCACTTAAGAAAACTAAGAGGGATGTTTTTTTTACATGGGAGTTCACTTAGTAATTTTGAATTAAAGAACTTAATTTAGCATGAACTAAATCAAAGTGAATTTGCATAGTTTGTTGTAGTCATTGGCATCCGTTTACTACCTTGCGATTAGCTATAATTGAGATAACAGAACTATAGAATTCCGGATGTTAACTTTACGAACTGGTATTGTATTGTTTGAATGTCAATCTAAAGTTTAAAGTCCTATTGCAAACTTGTAGCAAACCTCACTTACTCGATGAAATTTAATAAGTAGTATTAAATCAAGAGTAACAATTCCAAGGTTAGTATCTGAGTATTCACATGTGCCTCCATGATCCTTGATGTTCAAAAGTTGTTTTCAGTATCAAGGATATCTAGGAGTTGAAAGAATTGTTTCATAAACTATCATGTGTGGAAGATATTGTGATATCTGAAGAAATGTTTGGTTACAATGTGATAGAGTATAATTTAGTAAGACATATATTCTCATATTGTATGGGAATTTGTGAAGATTGGAGATGCTAGGCGTCTAGATCGCCTAAAAAGGTCTTGGGAACTAACATTATACTCACAATTCGTCCTCATGAGCTATAGTAGCTTGATCATGAAAGTTGTCATGATAGGATGAATACAAGATGTAGGTAAAATGTTTACTACAATAAAAGATTACTAAAGAATGGAATTTGGAAGAACGCCAAATATTTGATGATGGTGATCTACTTCAAAGTGTGAGTCCAAGGGTAATAGTGTTTGACTAATCACGCTTTGAACTATGTGCCATATGAATGGCACCACTATTGATGTTGATAGATTCTTCTTAAAAGGAAAGGAATTGCTAAAAGAGAATACTAAAATTATTTTGGTGGAAAACAAAAGACTAGAAATGTCCAACACAGGTATATAGTAGATATACATGTCATAGGTGTATTCGTTGCCAGTTAAAACAATGTGGTTCTTGGATATTTGATATTGAATTGGTTGGTATGAATTGTCATACAGAACAACGCAATACAAGAACTACAATGGCCTAATTAACTAGCTAATGAATATTGGATGATTATCATTGAAAACTATAAAGTGTTATTGTGTTTCGTTAGAATTAAACATAGCCTTCAAGATTTGTTTTAATAATTGTTATTTTGTTTTAGTATTATGAGAACAATGGTTGTTCAAATTATTACCGCATTCATAAAAGATGGATGAACACTTATCTTGTTGAAGAAATCACATCCATAACATTGATGCTAAAAATGTCTCAAGGCAAATGATTAGAAGATCACTTATGAGTGGCACCACCGTTTAAATCATACTGGAAAGATAAAAACATGAAAGAACTCCATATTGATGGAATTTTGGAGTCTTTTGATTTTGAATCAATTGACACTTGTGATAATTTCCTAGAGATGATTAAAACTCCATTTATAGGCCAAATAAGAATAGACGACTAACTTATTGGAAATTGTACATGTTGATGTATATAGTCCATTATGTGTAGCCATGAGTGGAAGATCTTCGAACTTCACTTACTTTAACCGAGGATTTGAGTAGATATATGTGTATATTTACTTGATAAGGAAGAAGCATGAAAAATTTGAAAATTGTTCAAAGTATTCTAGATGAAGTGGAAAATCATTGTAACAAGATAATAAAGAATTTATGATTGGATCATAAAGGAAGGTATTTAAGTTACAAGTTTAGCAAACACCTAAAAGTTGAGAAATTGTTCCATAGACTTGTATTTCCCAAAACATCATAGAAGTATGGCACTAGTAGAGAAAAGGCTATCCCTGGCACACCAAAATTGCTTATCCCTGGCGCATTTTGGTTCGCCGATGACCTACATGCCGGCGGTAATTTTTTCCGCTGGCGAATGTTACAGTTCGCTGGGGATAAATTCTTCTACCGCTAGCGCATTTGGTATGTGCGTTGGCGATAACATTTTATCCTTGACGAACTAGTAATAGGTGCACCGGGGATAAAATTTCAAAAAATCCAAAAAAAACTAAAAAAATAAATCCAAAATATTTTAAAATTGTAAAAACCTAAATAATATGAAAAACTATGCATATATGATTTTTGATCATTTTATCACAGCTAAAATCTCCTCAATTCACACCAAAACGACGAGTTTGGTATGTGCGCCGGGGATAACATTTTATCCCTGACGAACTATTAATAGGTGCGCCGGGATAAAATTTCGAAAAATCCAAAAAACAAAAAAAACTCCAAAATATTTTAAAATTATAAAAACCTAAATAATATGAAAAACTATGCATATATGATTTTTTGACTATTTTATCACACCTGAAATCTCCTCAATTCATACCAAAACAGCGACTTCCCACTCGGTCAACCATCCTCAGAGTGCTCTGGGCCTAGCACGCTTAACTTTCAAGTTCCATTGGCATGAGCTATAGCTATATCCGTTATACCTTATTGATACTATTAGCCTTTCAATCCTTATATGTGTGAGTGTTGGAGTATGTGTATGTGAGTGTGTGCGTGTGTGTGTGCGTGCGTGAGTATGTGCATGTGCAAAAATCCCAAAAAATCTAAAAATCTAAAAAAATCACAATAAAATTTAAAAACTCAAATAATTCAAAAAATCTCAAAACCTTTAGAAATCGCAAAAATCTCAAAAAATCCCACGTAAATGATAAAGAATCCAAAAAATCTTAAAATCTTTTAAAAATCCGTAAAATCTTAAAATTTCATAAAACTAAAGCGCAAAAAAGTCCATTTCCCTTTTGAATTTGAGGAATCTAAAAATTGTCCAAACGACCGTAGGTGCTTAAATTCGGATGTAACTTTTTGTTTTGATATTTTTTCATATAAAAAACTTTTGAATCCGATGTTGTATGCAAAATTTATCGCGATTTTACTGTGACATAACGTTTTTTGGCAAAATATATTGAATTGACTACATTTGTTAATGGTTCACACGAGCACTAAATCATCATTGAGTAAGTAGGAGTCGTCATGGATTTTTAGATCCCGCTGATGATTGTTGACCGGAGAGGAGTCTTGATCATGTCCATGTTATTCATGAACCGTAGGGTGACACACTTAAGGTTCGCTGACGCGTTTTGAGTGAATTTGGATCTCCGGCTGAATTATTGGACAACACAAGGGTTGTTCCAGAAAAGCACCGAAAATGTTTCGGAATATTGAAATGACTCAAGGGGTAATTGTTAATTGTTGTTAATTGATAGAATTAGCAAACATTAAAGAAATAAAAAATTTTATTAATTCAATATGTGTGGATTTTAATTAACATGAAATTGATGCAAAATTAAAATACGGGTTACTCATTTGATGAGGGGGGTTACGTTTCCATGATGGAGGGGGTTACCACCACCATGAAGAGGATAAAAGGACTAGGGGCTGGCCGCACCCCTAATGGGTGGCTGCCCCCTTTCTCCTATATATATTGGATACTCCTCTTCTCTTTACACACTTAGTTCTTTCCATCTCCTACCTTGTTGCTCCACCATGGCTGTTGCTTAAGCAAAGCATTGGCGAAATTGTTTGCTACCAGCACTTGGAGAAGTGGAGGAGGAGGAGTTCTGATGGATCCCTACTTCTGTTGCCTCGCTTGACCGAGGGCTTGGAGGACGTCATCGAACCATACGTGTGACCTGATGTCTACGCACTTCTATTCTTGTAGACACTTGTTGGGCCTCTAAGTGCAGAGGTTTGTAGAACAGCAGCAAGTTTCCCTTAAGTGGATCACCCAAGGTTTATCGAACTCAGGGAGGTTAGAGGTCAAAGCTATCCCTCTCAAGCAACCCTGCAATTACGATACAGAAAGTCTCTTGTGTCCCCAACACACCCAATACACTTGTCAGATGTATAGGTGCACTAGTTCGGCGAAGAGATAGTGAAATACAAGTGGTATGGATGATTATAAGTAGCAAACGTGATGTGAAATAAATATCGCTGCGAGCAAACAAGTAACGAAATAGCAAGTAAACGGTATGCAAAGCTTGGAAACAAGGCCTAGGGATCATACTTTCACTAGTGGACACACTCCCAACAATATAACATGAATGAACAAGTAACTTCTCTTTGCTAAGGTACTCTGAATTACTCTCCTATTGAACATCACTAATCATCGCGTAGTGGCTACGGAAGCACCCCTTAAAGTTCATCAAGTACTTGACAAACACCACTCATAGAGATAAACAAATCAGATCACAACTCAAGATAGAAATCATTGCAACTTAAACCAAGTACTAACACGGTGCACACACTGTCAACTTTACACCATGAAAGGAGGAATAGATCACTCAAACTATCATAGCAATAATTATTCTCATAATCCACAAGAGATCACAATCATAGCCTAAACCAAGTACCACCATGATCCACGCACTGTCACCGTTACACCATGGCAGGAGGAATAGATTACTTTAATAATCACTACTAGAGTACACTAAATATCTGAATAATAACATGTACTTGTTCAACATGATACAAAGCTCACGATCACATAAAGATCACATCATGGGAGAGAGAGGTGAACCACATAGCTACCGGTAGAGCCCTCAGCCCCGGGGATGAACTATTCCCTCCTCATCATAGGAGACAGCAAGGTTGATGGAGATGGCGGTGAGGTCGATGGAGATGGCGGAGATGGCGATGGAGACCGATGGAGATGGCTCCGGGGGCACTTCCCCGTCCCGGCAGGGTGCCGGAACAGAGACTTCTGTCCCCCGAAATTCGTCGGTGGCGGCGGCGGAGCTACGGAACTCTTTCTGGAAATCTGATCGGGGGGGCTTAGGTTTTTCCGTCCCGAGGCTTCTTATAGGCGAAGGGGCGATGTCAGGGGGTGGACCAGGCGCCCACACACGGGCCCCGCGCGGCCAGGGGTCTGGCCGCGCCACCCCTGTGTGTGGGGCCCTGGTGGCCCCCCTCCTACTCCTCTTCGGATCTCTGGAAGCTTCCGGGTAAAATAAGACTTCAGGAACTTGTTTCGTCCAATTCCGAGAATATTTCCTGTGTATCACTTCTGAAACACAAAAACAGCAGAAAACAGGAAACTGGCACTGTGGCACTTCGTTAATAGGTTAGTTCCGGAAAATGCATAAAAGTGCCACTAAGTGTAACGAAACAATAGGCAAATGGTGTAAAAACAAGCATGGAGCATCAAAAATTATAGATACGTTTGAGACGTATCAAGCATCCCCAAGCTTAACTCCTGCTCGTCCTCGAGTAGGTAAGTGATAACAAAAGAATAATTTTTGAGGTGACATGCACCTACACAATCTTGATCATATATGTAAGCATTGATGAGCTGGGATCAATAGAACTTAAAACATGGGCATGAAAGATATAATCATGACAATAAGAACTTAGCAACCATGTTGTAAACATGCAAATGAACACAAACAAAAGATCATGATAATGAAACAATGAAAGTCAAACGTGTGTTCAAATCATAAGGAAAAACATACAAGTGGTTTTCAGCTTGTCCTTCAAAGAGAGCAAAACATAAATGCATAGGACACCTCAAAGTTTAAGAGGGCGACTAGATACAAATAATTTAAGAACAAGTGAAACCAATCAATATGAGTCAATCAATGAACCTTGGGACAATGCATATCACACTAAGAATGACAACTTTGCTCTCTTAATGGTGCATAAAGAAAGAAGGTGGTGACTCAACATAAAAGTAAAAGAAAGGCCCTTCGCAGAGGGAAGCAGTGATTGCAAGTTTTATAACCTTCAAAAATTATGGTACTTACCGGCTTTGAGCTCTCATTGCCCCCATCATAAGCATCTTGAATGGTTAAAGTTAATGCGAGAACAATTATGATGCATATGCTTGACAAATCATAAGTTGAAAACCTCGTGTCCCGTGAATACGAGTACCCAAACCATGCTAGTTTACTTAGAGTCCCAAGCAAGGCTCTTGTCATTGTAAGTATATGCATATCATTGAGAACCGCCAATGGGGTACCTCCGTGCCCGATGACATGGAACAAGCCCACACCAAAATAACAGGACAAGCAGACAATGAACACCTCGACATCTCTTTTATTTGCTATATTGTTTAGCTTTTTATTGTGAGATGCGTCGTCGAATGTTCACCATGGATATGCTGCAAATTTCCACCATGAATTATGCATGGCTTAGATTGGCGGCCCGGCGTTTCCCTAACACATATAAAAACTCCATGATCCTCACAAGATTCCCAATTCATTTCACACAGCGGGCATCCATAAACAAAAGATCACGATATCAACTCAAATAAGAAGTGCAATGTTGAAAGCTTGCCCCATGACAGCATGGCTGGGCTAGAATCCAACTTACAACTTGCAAGCATAACAACTCAACATAAAAGACCACAATGTCAAAATTTTAAGAACAGGAAAAAGTAAAGTGTGCCTTCCGGTTCGTGAGAGCTTTACTGACCGAATTTCGCATAACACTGGTAAGAGTTTAATTTGAAGAGAATATAAAAGCAAGTCAAATTTACTTGGAATAGCAAATTGCTAGTAGGTATGTATGGTGGACACTTTGGAAAACTTTGGCTTTTAGGAGTTGGATGCACGAGTAGAGCTCATACTCAGTACAAGGCGAGGGCTAGCAAAAGACTGGGAGCGACCGACTAAGAGAGCAATAATGGCCATAATCATGCAAAGCGACAAAGCGACATTAAAAGAAGCATACGATGGCATCAAAAGTCAAAAACTAAATGATCATGAAGGCTAATGGCGACTTTGTAAGAGTCTAACATGTGTGAGCATGCGCCAAGTCAACCCAAATAAAGCATCAAGGAGAAAACCAAAATAATGCTTCCATACAATAAAAACAACGCATGATTTTTTCAAAGGCTCATTAAGCAATCTCAGTTATTTGAGACAAGTCATGCTACAGCAAAACCACTAAGCATACTATCAAAAAGACATCAAGCATGACATGAAAAAGCCTAAGCCGCAGTCTACACAAGCTCCTTCTTGTACCACTATTTTGCACAAAGCTTTTTCTCTTTTCCAACACCATTTGAAATTTTTAAAGACACCTCTTTTGATGAAAACCAATAAAGATCAGAGGCAAAAATACACCTTGATGAAAAGATATGAAAAGATCTGAACACAAATCAAGGCGAAAACGAAAACCAAAACCAGTAGCAGAAAAAGAAGAACACTCGGTGAACGATAAGAGTGAAAAACTGAGTGTTCTTAGCAAATGAAAACGAGTTCATCTCCTCCAAAAGAAACATGATGTGATCTAACCATTTATTACAGCAAACAAACAAACCTAACCAACTAAGAAAACTAAAACAACTGACGCTCCAAGAAAAACACATAGTGCATGAAGCAATAAAAATATAGTGTCTTGAAAGGTGACCTGATTTTTGCCGATGAAGAAGGGGTGCCTCGGGGGCATCCCCAAGCTTTGACGCTTGTACTTCTTGGATATTTCTTGGGGTGATGCATGGGCATCCCCAAGCTTGAGCTTTTGTCCATTCTTCATCTCATCTCATCATTCTCCAATCCCTACACTTGAAAACTTCCTTCATACAAAACTAAACACAATTCTATTAGCAACATTAGTGTAAGCATAAAATATATTCAACCTCTTTTAGCTTCAGGTTTCAACCCAAAACCACCACATATAAAGTATATACTACTGTAGCAACTTCCACAAGAGTTCTATGATAAAAAAGAACTCAAAAGAAAGCGATAAAGTGGCAAAAACAAAGATTGGCAGCAATCTGTCAAAACTGAACAGCTGACAAAGGTCGAATTTTTGAGGGATTTTCTGTTGCTCAAATCAAAAAGTGTTCAACTAACGAAAGTTTAGATATAACCTGGGGCATATGCACAAGAAATTGCAGGTCCAAAATATATACAGAGAATTTATACGAATTTTTACGGTGCAGCACCGAAAACAGTTTCAGGACAGCAATAACCCCAAATCTTTACCTCGCTCAAATTAGAGGCTTCTCTTGGCACAAAAACGAAATAAACAAGATAAGGAGCGGTCATTACAGTAGTAATGACTTCCAAGACTCAAATAGAAGAAAAATTACTAAAAAGTAAACATTGGGTTATCTCCCAAGAGTGCTTTTCTTTAACGCCTTTGAGCTAGGCGCAGTAATTTGCAAAGATGCTCATGTGGGCGCCATATAAGAGCTTGAGGCAAAGGCGCCATATAGGAATTTAAAGCAATTGAGAGCATCAAAAAGCAAGTATGGAACACATTTAAATCCAAACCACTTCCTATGAAAAATAGTCTTGTAAAGAGACAAGTCATGAAAGCGCGAAGCAAAAAGCATAGGAAGGCAAAACAAGTACAACTTCAAGAATTGCAACGTAAAGAGGGGAAACTCAATATTGTTGAGATCCATCAAACCATGTTTCCCTCTCTCATAGTAACTTTCAGTAGCATCATGAATAGAATTAACAATGTAACTGTCACATAAAGCATCCCTATCATGAGCCACATGCATAAAAGGATTAATACTCCCCACATGAACAATAGTAGTAGGAGCAGATTCAACAGAATAATTATTCTCATCACCATAATCATCAAAGACAGGAGGCATATTGTAATCATAACTATTCTTCTCCTCAAAAGTAGGTGAACTGAAAATATTATACCCATCATCACAAGCTAGAGAACTACTATGTCGCAAAGCATACTCATCAAACATATCATCATAAGAAGGAACATGGATAGCACTAATGGTACAACAATTATTAACCTTAGAATTGGTACCAAAAAGATTTTCAATATCAAAAGTAGAGTGCTTTTCCCAATCATGATCACTAACATAGGTAATAGGCATAGGAACATCATCCCAATCAGAATTATCATAATCTATAGCAGGATCATAAAGCTTAAGGGAAGATACCGTGTCCTCTCGCCTTTTACTCCTCTTCTTCTTCTTCTTCTTCTTACTCTTCTTACTCTCTCCTTTAGGAGGAAGAGACTTAAAGGACATCTTCTCCACATATTCTTTAGGAGGGAAAGGCATCTTCTCCACATAATCTGGTTTGCTGACAGAAACAACAGAAGAAACTTTGGAGGATTCCTCCTCTCTATTAATAATATCGAAACATCTATTAGTCCTGTCATAGCTTGGCAAAACATCATGTTTAATAAGATCTTGTAAGTAAGTATTTGCAAGGCAATCTTTAGCACAATAGAGATGACAACCAACAAGGGTGCTATTAATATCAACATCATTCATGTCTATCAAAGCAAGCTTTCTAGATATCTCTTCACAATTCAAAAACAGAGTAAGCTCATCATGCTGATTGAGAGTAATCTTATCATCACAATACAAATCTGCGGTACTCGTTCGATTAATTGGACATTGAAAATTAAAGTGACCTTTTTCACCGCAATATTCACAAAGAAAAGGATAAAGCTCACAAACCCATTCGCCAAGCACATCTAGATCCTTGAGCCACATGCTGGTTTCTTCATTTGCGTGGGTGATGCAATAATCTTCCTTGTTGTAACTCTGTTCACAAGGTCTATGTACTCCACAAAAATTAACATGCTTATAAGAAATAGGACTTTTAGAAGTTTGAGCATGTTTATTGCAATCATCAATAACAATATCACTTTCTATGCAAGTGTCCTTAAAAGGTTCATGATACACGTCCCCATTTCCTTTAGGAACATTCATATGGGAAGCAAAGGCTTTAAAGCAATCAACCATAATTTGAGGATCAAGACCATATTTAGCACTAAGCTCTTGAAAATTAGCAGTTTCAGCGAAAGACTTAATGCAATCAAACTCGTAATTCATACCTGATCCTTTACCTTTGTCGTTTTCCCATCCTTCAGCATTCTCTTGTATACGGTCAAGAAGTTTCCACTTAGCATCTTCCTTCATATGAGTGAATGATCCAAAGCAAGAAGCATCCAAATAATCCTTATCAGGAAGAGTAAGCCGTGCATAAAAATTATCAATAACAATATTACGGGGAAGATCATGAATAGGACATTTATGCATTAGTAACTTCAATCTTCCCCAAGCTTGGGCAATGCTTTCTCCCTCATGCGGATGAAAATTATAAATGTAATTTCTATCTTTATAAACCTGACTAGAAGGATAGAATTTAGAATAAAAGAGATGCACAATTTCCTCCCAGCCAACAGATGGACCATCTTCAAGCAGCCGATACCATTCCTCAGCTCTGCCTTTCAGTGATAAAGAAAATAGCTTCTTCTTAACTTGGTTCATCGAAATACCTGCACACTGGAACAACTCGCATAATTCATGTATAAAGAGCAGATGATCACGAGGATGGACAGTTCCATCTCCTAAATAGCAGTTATCCCTAATACGTTCAACAATCTTCATAGGTATTTTAAAAGGATGGGGAACACAAGCATCATTAGAAACATCACATACGGGAGATAAAATATCATCAGAGCAAACTTTCTCCACTAAAGCTGGGGGACTAAAAATATCATACTCAACAAAACCAGCTTCCCCAAGCTTAGACTTTTCTACAGCATTAGCATTAATAGTATTCAAAGCATTCGTGCTAATAACATTGCTATGCGAAATAAGCTCCAAAGGATTTTCAATTTTCTCTTCAAATCTAAAATCAGGAAAAAGACTACAGAACTCATTATTTTCCATTAAGCCTAACTAGTGAAAATAAAAACAAGAAACAAAAAGATGTAATCGCAGAATCTAAAGGAAATAACTCCGAGCACTCACACAGGAGGATGCGAGTACCTTTTACCTTACCTCCCCGGCAACGGCGCCAGAAAAGAGCTTGATGTCTACGCACTTCTATTCTTGTAGACACTTGTTGGGCCTCCAAGTGCAGAGGTTTGTAGAACAGCAGCAAGTTTCCCTTAAGTGGATCACCCAAGGTTTATCGAACTCAGGGAGGTTAGAGGTCAAAGCTATCCCTCTCAAGCAACCCTGCAATTATGATACAGAAAGTCTCTTGTGTCCCCAACACACCCAATACACTTGTCAGATGTATAGGTGCACTAGTTCGGCGAAGAGATAGTGAAATACAAGTGGTATGGATGATTATAAGTAGCAAACGTGATGTGAAATAAATATCGCTGCGAGCAAACAAGTAACGAAATAGCAAGTAAACGGTATGCAAAGCTTGGAAACAAGGCCTAGGGATCATTCTTTCACTAGTGGACACACTCCCAACAATATAACATGAATGAACAAGTAACTTCTCTTTGCTAAGGTACTCTGAATTACTCTCCTATTGAACATCACTAATCATCGCGTAGTGGCTACGGAAGCACCCCTTAAAGTTCATCAAGTACTTGACAAACACCACTCATAGAGATAAACAAATCAGATCACAACTCAAGATAGAAATCATTGCAACTTAAACCAAGTACTAACACGGTGCACACACTGTCAACTTTACACCATGAAAGGAGGAATAGATCACTCAAACTATCATAGCAATAATTATTCTCATAATCCACAAGAGATCACAATCATAGCCTAAACCAAGTACCACCATGATCCACGCACTGTCACCGTTACACCATGGCAGGAGGAATAGATTACTTTAATAATCACTACTAGAGTACACTAAATATCTGAATAATAACATGTACTTGTTCAACATGATACAAAGCTCACGATCACATAAAGATCACATCATGGGAGAGAGAGGTGAACCACATAGCTACCGGTAGAGCCCTCAGCCCCGGGGATGAACTACTCCCTCCTCATCATAGGAGACAGCAAGGTTGATGGAGATGGCGGTGAGGTCGATGGAGACGGCGGAGACGGCGATGGAGACTGATGGAGATGGCTCCGGGGGCACTTCCCCGTCCCGGCAGGGTGCCGGAACAGAGACTTCTGTCCCCCGAAATTCGTCGGTGGCGGCGGCGGAGCTACGGAACTCTTTCAGGAAATCTGATCGGGGGGCCTTAGGTTTTTCCGTCCCGAGGCTTCTTATAGGCGAAGGGGCGATGTCAGGGGGTGGACCAGGCGCCCACACACGGGCCCCGCGCGGCCAGGGGTCTGGCCACGCCACCCCTGTGTGTGGGGCCCTGGTGGCCCCCCTCCTACTCCTCTTTGGATCTCTGGAAGCTTCCGGGTAAAATAAGACTTCAGGAACTTGTTTCGTCCAATTCCGAGAATATTTCCTGTGTATCACTTCTGAAACACAAAAACAGCAGAAAACAGGAAACTGGCACTGTGGCACTTCGTTAATAGGTTAGTTCCGGAAAATGCATAAAAGTGCCACTAAGTGTAACGAAACAATAGGCAAATGGTGTAAAAACAAGCATGGAGCATAAAAAATTATAGATACGTTTGAGACGTATCATGACCGAGTACGGAGGCGCCACCGGTTGTGGTGCCTCGTACACGATCTTGGGATCATCAAGTGAATGGCTACGTCGACTACATATGTCTTCATCGAGTCTTCACACTACTAGAAAAAAGGCTATCCATAGCTCACAAAAAATGGTTGATCACCCACAAGTATAGGGGGTGTATCGTAATACATTCGATAAATAAGTGTGTCGAACCCAACGAGGAGCAGAAGGTGTTGACAAGTGGTTTTGATCAAGTATTCATTGTAAATACTAGCAAACGGGTTTTCAGGGGTATTTGGTAATACAAATAAATAAAGTGCGAATAAATAAAAGACAGTAATAATAATTGCTGCAAGTGGCCCAATCCTTTCTAGAGCAAAGGACAAGCCGGATGTGTAACTTATGATGACCAAACGTTCTCGAGGACACACGTGAGTTTCTGTCAAGCGCTTTCGCTTCATACCGCTAAATATTTTTTATTGGTTTGATAAGTGTTATGGGGGTGAACCTGTGCTAGCGCACTACCCTTACTAGGATAAATACACACTTGTGATTATTGATACGTCTCAAATGTATCTATAATTTTTGATGCTCCATGCTTGTTTTTACACCATTTGCCTTGTGTTTCGTTACACTTCGTGGCGTTTTTATGCGATTTCCGGAACTAACCTATTGACAAGATGCCACAGTGCCAGTTCCCTGTTTTCTGCTATTTTTGTGTTTCAGAAACGCTACACAGGAAATATTCTCGGAATTGGACGAAACAAGTTCCTGAAGTCTTATTTTTCCCGGAAGCTTCCAGAGATCCGAAGAGGCGAAGGAGAGGGGCCACATGCCAGCCTTACACTAGGCCGGCGCGACCCAGGCCCTGGCCGCGCCGCCTAGGTAAGAGGAGGCCTGGGGCCACTCCTGACGCTGCCCCTTCGCCTATATAAAGCCTCGGGACAGAAAACCCTGGGGGAGTCGGCGAAATTTCCAGAACAGTTCCGTAGCGCTGCCGCCGCCACCGACGAATTTCGGGGGACAGAAGTCTCTGTTCCGGCACCCTGCCGGGATGGGGAAGTGCCCCCAGAGCCATCTCCATCGGTCTCCATCGCCATCTCCGCCGTCTCCATCGACCTCACCGCCATCTCCATCAACCTTGCTGTCTCCTATGATGAGGAGGGCGTAGTTCACCCCCGGGGCTGAGGGCTCTACTGGTAGCTGTGTGGTTTACCTCTCTCTCCCATGATGTGATCTTTATGTGATCGTGAGCTTTGTATCATATTGAATAAGTAGATGTTACTCTTCTTCATTATGTGTACTCTAGTGTGTTATTAAAGTAATCTATTCCTCCTGCCATGGTGTAACGGTGACAGTGCATGCATCATGGTGGTACTTGGTCTAGGCTACGATTGTGATCTCTTATGGATTATGAGAATAATTATCACTATGATAGTATTGAAGTGATCTATTCCTCCTTTCATGGTGTAATGTTGACAGTGTGTGCACCGTGTTAGTACTTGGTCTAAGTTGCAATAATATTTATCTTGAGTTGTGATTTGATTTGGATATCTCTATGAGTGGTGTTTGTCAAGTACTTGATGAACTTTAAGGAGTGCTTCGTAGCCCTACGCAATGATTACTGTTATTCAATAGGAGAGTAATTCAGAGTACCATAGTGAAGAGAAGTTATTTATTTGTTTAATTATGTTATATTTGTTGAGAGTGTGTCCACTAGTGAAAGTATGATCCCTAGGCCTTGTTTCCAAGCTTTGCACACCGTTTACTTGCTGTTTTGTTACTTGTTTGCTTGCTGCCATTTTTATTCCAGATTGCATTTACTACTTATAATCATCTATACCACTTGTATTTCACTATCTCTTTGCCGAACTAGTGCACCTATACATCTGACAAGTGTATTGGGTGTGTTGGGGACACAAGAGACTTTCTGTATCATAATTGCAGGGTTGTTTGAGAGGGATAGCTTTGACCTCTTCCTCCCTGAGTTCGATAAACCTTGGGTGATCCACTTAAGAGAAACTTGCTGCTGTTCTACAAACCTCTGCACTTGGAGGCCCAACACTGTCTACGAGAACAGACGCGTGCGTAGACATCAAGCTCTTTTCTGGCGCCGTTGCCGGGGAGGTAAGGTAAAAGGTACTCGCATCCTCCTGTGTGAGTGCTCGAAGTTATTTCCTTTAGATTCTGTAATTATATCTTTTGTTTCTTGTTTTTATTTTCACTAGTTAGGCTTAATGGAAAATAAAGAGTTCTTTAGTCTTTTTCCTAAATTTAAATTTGAAGAGAAAATTGAAAAACCTTTGGAGCTTAATTTGCATACTAATAGTGTTGTTAGTATGAATGCTTTAAATACCGTTGTTGCTAATGCTATAGAAAAGTCTAAGCTTGGGGAAGCTGGTTTTGTTAAGCATGATATTTTTAGTTCCCCAGCTTTAGTGGAGAAAGTTTGCTCTGATGATATTTTATCTCCCCTATGTGATGTTCCTATGCCTGTTACCTATGTTAGTGATCATGATTTGGAAAAGCACTCTACTTTTGATATTGAAAATCCTTTTGGTACCGATTCTAATGTTAATAATTGTTGTACCATTAGTACTATCCATGTTCCTTCTTATGATGATATGTTTGATGAATATGCTTTGAGAAATAGTTGTTCTCTAGCTTGTGATGATACTAAACCTCTAGTTTATGATGGTTATGATGATGACTATAATATTTTCAGTACACCTACTTTTGAGGAGAAAATTAGTTATGATTACAATATGCCTCCTGTTTTTGATGATTATGGTGATAAGAATAATTATTATGTTGAATCTGCTCCTACTACGATTGTTCATGTGGGGAGTATTAATCCTTTTATGCATGTGGCTCATGATAGGGAAGCTTTATGTGATAGTTATGTTGTTAATTCTATTCATGATGCTACTGAAAGTTATTATGAGAGAGGGAAACATGGTTTGATGGATCTCAACAATATTGAGTTTCCCCTCTTTATGTTGCAATTCTTGAAGTTGTACTTGTTTTGCCTTCCTATGCTTTTTGCTTTGCGCTTTCATGACTTGTCTCTTTACAAGACTATTTTTCATAGGAAGTGGTTTAGATTTAAATGTGCTTCATACTTGATTTTTTATGCTCTCTTTTGCTTTAAGTTCCTATATGGCGCCTTTGCCTCAAGCTCTTATATGGCGCCCACATGAGCATCTTTGCAAATTACTGCGCCTAGCTCAAAGGCGTTAAAGAAAAGCACTCTTGGGAGATAACCCATTGTTTATTTTCAGTACTTTTTCTTTTATTTGAGTCTTGGAAGTTATTACTACTGTAATAACCACTCCTTATCCTTTTTGTTTGGTTGTTGTGCCAAGAGAAGCCTCTAATTTGAGTGAGGTAAGATTTGGGGATGTTGCTGTCTTAAAACTGTTTTCGGTGCTGCACCGTAAAAATTCGTGAAAATTCTCTGTATATCTTTTGGACCTGCGATTTCTTGTGCATATGCCCCAGGTTATATCCAAACTTTAATTAGCTGAACACTTTTTGATTTGAGCAACAGAAAACCCCTCAAAAATTCGACCTTTGTCAGCTGTTCTGTTTTGACAGATTTCTGCCAATATTTGTGTTGCCGCTTTATCGCTTTCTTTTTTAGTTCTTTTGATCACGGAACTTTTGGGGAAGTTGCTACAGTAGTATATGCTTAATATGTGGTGGTTTTAGGTTGAAACCTGAAGCAAAAAGGGTTGATTATATGTTATGCTTACACTAATGTTGCTAATAGATTTGTGTTTAGTTTTGTATGAAGGAAGTTTTCAAGTGTAGGGATTGGAGAATGATGAGATGAGATGAAGAATGGACAAAAGCTCAAGCTTGGGGATGCCCATGTCACCCCAATAAATATCCAAGAAGTACAAGCGTCAAAGCTTGGGGATGCCCCCGAGGCACCCCTTCTTCATCGGCAAAAATCAGGTCACCTTTCAAAACACTATATTTTTATTGCTTCATGCATTATGCGTTTTTCTTGGAGCGTCAGTTGTTTTTGTTTTCAGTATTAGTTTGGTTTAGTTTGCTGCAATAAATGGTTAGATCACATCATGTTTCTTTTGGAGGAGATGAACTCGCTTTTCATTTGCCAAGAACACTCTAGTTTTCACTCTTATCGTTTAACGAGTGTTCTCTTTTTCTGCTACTGCGTTTAGCTTGCATTTTTCGCCTTGATTTTTGTTCAGATCTTGTTTTATCTTTGAATCAAGGTGTATTTGGACCTCTGGTATATGTTGGTTTTCCTCAAAAGAGTTGGATTTAAAAAGTTCAAACGGTGTTGGAAAAGAGAAAAAGCTTTATGCAAAAAAGTGGTACAAGAAGGAGCTTGTGTAGACTACGGCTTAGGCTTTTGCATGTCGTGCTTGATGTCTTTTTGATAGTATGCTTAGTGGTTTTGCTGTAGCATGACTTGTCTCAAATAACTGAGATTGCTTAATGAGCCTTTGAAAAAATCATGCGTTGTTTTAATTATTTGGAAGCATTATTTTGGTTTTCTCCTTTGATGCTTTATTTGGGTTGACTTGGCACATGCTTACACCATGTTGACTACAAAAATAAGTCGCCAATAGCCTCTATGATCATTTAGTTTTTGACTTTTGATGTCATCTTATGCTTCTTTTAATGTCGCTTTGTCGCTTTGCATGATTATGGCCATTATTGCTCTCTTAGTTAGTCGCTCCCAGTCTTTTGCTAGCCCTCGCCTTGTACTGAGTATGAGCTCTACTCGTGCATCCAACTCCTAAAAACCAAGTTTGCCATTGTGTCCACTATAAACTCCTATGCATGGTATTTGCAAGCCATTCCAAGTAAATTTTCATGTGCTACCTTTTAAAAAGACCTTCAAAATACTTCTCATTTTGTGACATTGTTTTCAGCTCATGGGGACTTAGTGGTCGGATTTGCTATCTTCCATATTGCTTATTCCAAAAATAAAAAAAATAAAAAAAAGAAAAGAAAAAAGGCACTCCTCCATGGAATGTGAATGTTGGTGGGCACCCGATGGAATCGGTTAGCCATGGTTTGAGAAAGGAAAAAAGGTGGGGAGGAGTGCCAAGCTTTATAAAAGAGCACAAAAAGTGCCAATCTCTCTCTCAAAAACTTGCTGCATTTTTCTATGGAAGATAGTAAGAACCCCATTGCTAGTCGTTGACAAAAGCAACCACCTCTCAAAACCCAAGTTTTACCTCTCTGTTTTACAAATGAAAAGCTCTAGCACATGTTTAATCACTGCTTCCCTCTGCGAAGGGCCTTTCTTTTATTTTTATGTTGAGTCACCACCTTCTACCTTTATGCACCATTAAGAGAGCATAGTTGTCATTCTTAGTATAATGTGCATTGTCCCAAAGTTTTCATTGATTGATTCATATTGTTGGTTTCACTTGTTCTCAAATTATTTGTATCTAGTCGCCCTCTTAAACTTGAAGGTGTCCTATGCATTTATGTTTTGCTCTCTCTTTGAAGGACAAGCTGAAAACCATTTGTATGTTTTTCCTTATGATTTGAACACACGTTTGACTTTCATTGTTTCATTTTCATGATCTTTTGTTTGTGTTCATTTTCATGTTATAACATGGTTGCTAAGTTTCTATTATCAAGATTATGTCTTTCATGCCCATGTTTTAAGTTCTTTGATCTCAGCACTCAATGCTCTACCTCATTGATCAAATTGTGATCGTGCATGTCACCTCAAAAATTATTCTTTTGTTATCACTTACCTACTCGAGGACGAGCAGGAGTTAAGCTTGGGGATGCTGATACGTCTCAAACGTATCTATAATTTTTGATGCTCCATGCTTGTTTTTACACCATTTGCCTTGTGTTTCGTTACACTTCATGGCGTTTTTATGCGATTTCCGGAACTAACCTATTGACAAGATGCTACAGTGCCAGTTCCCTGTTTTCTGCTATTTTTGTGTTTCAGAAACGCTACACAGGAAATATTCTCGGAATTGGACGAAACAAGTTCCTAAAGTCTTATTTTTCCCGGAAGCTTCCAGAGATCCGAAGAGGCGAAGGAAAGGGGCCATAGGCCAGCCTCACACTAGGCCGGCGCGGCCCAGGCCCTGGCCGCGCCGCCTAGGTGTGAGGAGGCCTGGGGCCACTCCGAATGCTGCCCCTTCGCCTATATAAAGCCTCGGGACGGAAAACGCTGGGGGAGTCGGCGAAATTTCCAGAACAGTTCTGTAGCGCCGCCACCGACGAATTTTGGGGGACAGAAGTCTCTGTTCTGGCTGCCGGGACGGGGAAGTGCCCTGATGGTCCTTGTGCGTGGTGAATGACCAGCCCGTTGGGAACCCCAAGAGGAAGATGTGATGAGTATAACAGCTAGTTTTCCCTCAGTTAAGAAACCAAGGTTTATCGTTCTTGGAGAGGAGAGACAAACGACTGAAGGTGATGCTTGCTAGTTTGCGACAGCTTCGTACAATTTATATATGGCGCCTCGTCCAAGCTTTGCTTGCTAGCTGCAACGTGGAACCTGCACACAACACAACCAAGTACTTTGTTCCCAACTTGCGATGAGGTTGTCAATCTCACCGGTTTGCTTGAAACAAAGGTTATGAGTGTATCGAGTGGAAAACAGTAGAAGCATGTGAGTAAAGTAAACAATGCGAGTAAAGTAAACAGGTGATAGCAATATGATGGAAATAGGACCGGGGTCCACAGTTCACTAGTGGTCTCTCTCCATAAGATAAATAACACATGCTGGGTAAACAAATTACAGTTGGGCAATTGATAGAATAAAGATAAACGTGATATGTCAAGAAGATCACTATGAGATTTACTCTGGGCATTACAACAAAATACATAGACCGCCATCCAACTGCATCTATGACTAATAATCCACTTGTGGCGAATCAATCCGAGAACTCCACAAGTATTAAGTTGCGAACAACAGATAATTGCATTAAGCAAAGTGTGTAATGTAAACAAAGCATATGCCCTTGAGCATATGAATGTTGTTTTCTCCCTAGTAGCAACAGCACATCTACAACCTTAGAGGTTTCTGTCACTCCCCCAGGTTAAATAGAGGCATGAACCCACTATCGAGCATAAATACCCCCTCTTGGAGTCACTAGCAACTACTCGGCCAAGATAGCTACTAACAACGGAGAGCATGCAAGATCATAAACAACATAGAGATAACAAAAGATATATTTCAGTATAGCAACTCAATCATAACACCAATATTCATCGGATCCCAACAAACCAAACATGTAGAATTACATAACGGTGATCTCAATCATGTAGGGCAGCTCATGAGATCTAAACATGAAGCACATGGTGGAGAAGACAACCATCTAGCTACTGCTATGGACCCATAGTCCAAGGTAGACTACTCACTCATCGCTCCGGAGGCAAGCATGGCGATGAAGAAGACCTCCGGTGGCGATTCCCCTCTCCGGCAGGGTGCCGGGAAGAGCTTCTGGACCCTCCCGATCTCGGGTCGACGACGGTGGCGAATCGCGATGTGTTTCTGGAAAAGTGATCGGGTACTTAGGTTTTTTCCGTCGGGGGGTCTTTATAGGCGAAGGGGCGATGTCAGAGGTGGAGCCAGGTGGCCTCACGCCTGGCTGGCGCGGCCCAAGCCCTGGCCACGCCGGCCTGGTGTGTGGGGCCCCTGTGGCCCTCCCTCCTACTCTCCTTTGGATCTCTGGAAGCTCCCGGGCAAAATAAGACTTCAGGAGCTTGTTTCGTCCAATTCCGAGAATATTTCCTGTGTATCACTTCTGAAACACAAAAACAGCAAAAAACAGGAACTGGCACTGTGGCAACTTGTTAATAGGTTAGTTCCGGAAAATGCATAAAAGTGCCACGAAGTGTAACGAAACATTGGGCAAATGGTGTAAAAACAAGCATGGAGCATCAAAAATTATAGATACGTTGGAGACGTATCATGCCCCCAGAGCCATCTCCATCGGTCTCCATCGCCGTCTCCGCCGTCTCCATCGACCTCACCGCCATCTCCATCAACCTTGCTGTCTCCTATGATGAGGAGGGAGTAGTTCACCCCCGGGGCTGAGGGCTCTACCGGTAGCTATGTGGTTCACCTCTCTCTCCCATGATGTGATCTTTATGTGATCGTGAGCTTTATATCATGTTGAATAAGTAGATGTTACTCTTCTTCATTATGTGCACTCTAGTGTGTTATTAAAGTAATCTATTCCTCCTGCCATGGTGTAACGGTGACAGTGCGTGCATCATGGTGGTACTTGGTCTAGGCTACGATTGTGATCTCTTATGGATTATGAGAATAATTATCACTATGATAGTATTGAAGTGATCTATTCCTCCTTTCATGGTGTAATGTTGACAATGTGTGCACCGTGTTAGTACTTGGTCTAAGTTGTAATAATATTTATCTTGAGTTGTGATTTGATTTGGATATCTCTATGAGTGGTGTTTGTCAAGTACTTGATGAACTTTAAGGAGTGCTTCGTAGCCCTACGCAATGATTGCTGTTATTCAATAGGAGAGTAATTCAGAGTACCATAGTGAAGAGAAGTTATTTATTTGTTCAATTATGTTATATTTGTTGAGAGTGTGTCCACTAGTGAAAGTATGATCCCTAGGCCTTGTTTCCAAGCTTTGCACACCGTTTACTTGTTGTTTTGTTACTTGTTTGCTTGCTGCCATTTTTATTCCAGATTGCATTTACTACTTATAATCATCTATACCACTTGTATTTCACTATCTCTTTGCCAAACTAGTGCACCTATACATCTGACAAGTGTATTGGGTGTGTTGGGGACACAAGAGACTTTCTGTATCGTAATTGCAGGGTTGTTTGAGAGGGATAGCTTTGACCTCTTCCTCCCTGAGTTCGATAAATCTTGGGTGATCCACTTAAGGGAAACTTGCTGCTGTTCTACAAACCTCTGCACTTGGAGGCCCAACACTATCTATGAGAACAGACGCGTGCATAGACATCAATTATACCCCTTGCAAGCATCCGCAAATACAAGAAAGTAATTAAGATAAATCTAACCACAGCCTTAAACTCTAAGATCCTATGCTCCCTGGTGCAATGGTTTCCCAACGAAGGTTTAGGTTTCTGTCACTCCAGCAACCCCACAATTGGTAGCCAAATACACAATGCATCTCACTAGGCCCATAAATGGTGAAGTATCATGTTGTCGACGTTCACATGACACCACTAGTGAAATAGCACCACAACAAATAAATATCAAACCATCAAATATTACTCAACATAATTCCACTACTAACATCTTGACTTCTCCCATGTCCTCAAGAACTAAACGAACTACTCACAAGACATCATATGGATCATAATCAGAGGTGAAATAATGGTAAATAACAATCTGAACATAAACCTTAATTCAACGGTTCCACTCAATAGCATCAACCACAAGAGTAATCAACACCGGGAAAGTTTCCCCTAAGAATTTGACAAGATTCAACTCAAGATGTTACAGCGGGATGGTGTGGTGATGGTGAAGATGAAGGTGCTGGTGATGAGGATGATGGTGATGATGATCCCGATGAAGTCCAGCGCGATGATGATGACGATGGCGACGATCTCCCCTCTCTGGGAAGGAATTTCCCTGGCAGATTTCTGCCTGTCGGAGAGCTTTTCTCTCTCTGGTGTTTTCCGCCCCGCAGAGGCGGCGATGTCTATATCTGAGCCCCCCTGATTTAGGTTTTCGGGGACGATGAAACACGCGAAGGGGCAATGGAAGAGGTGGGCCAGGGCGGCCACACAACAGGCCGGTGCGACCAAGGATGGGCCCGCGCCCCTTGTGTGTGTGCCTGCCCTGTGGCTCCTCTCGCCTCCTTCTTCTGGCTTCCTCAGTCTTCTGCTAAAATATAAGTTTCTAGTATTTTTCTGGAATTTTCCGATCTTCCGAAATATGGTGTCTTGACGATCCTTTTTCCAGCAGAATCCTGACTCCGGCCGGAAATCCTCCAATGATCATCAAACATGTAAAAATAGAGGAAAAAACATAAATATCATCTCTAAATGTGAAATATATCAATGAATAACAGTAAATTATGATACAAAATAGTGATGCAAAATGGACGTATCAACCCCCCCAAGCTTAGACCTCGCTTGTCCCCAAGCAAAAACTAAACTCAGTAAACATGACCACAGGTTTATGGAGTGAAGTGTCGATAATCAAAATACGGACAAGAAGCATCACATTGACCAAGGCACAAATTATAATAGACAACAACTTCCCTTTATATGATATAGACTTGCAATAAGTAATAGCGAATCACAAATAAAGATGCACAAGGTAAATTATAATTGGTGATGGCAAACCTTAGTTCTTGGTCAGAGAACAATGAACAAACTTTACTTGCTTTTGAACGGAGCCTTTTAAAACAGAGCTAATATAGCAAAAACCATATGCTCAACGAAACAAACTCTTTGCAATCATAGAAAGCTTTCAAAGATATATTCCTTCAGATAAAAGCATTGTACTAAACAAAAGAAGTTAGTAAACATGATTGAACGGATCAACATATGGATGAGTGAAACATAACAACTCAAATGCTTGCTTGAGATAGAAGGGAATAGGTTGACTCAACATAAAAGTAAAAGACAGACCCTTCGCTGAGGGAAGCAGTGATTAAACATGTGCTAGAGCTTTTCATTTGTAAAACAGAGGCAAAAATTATTTTGAGAGGTGGTTGCTTTTGTCAACGACTAGCAACGGAGTTCTTGATATCTTCCATACTAAACAAGTGAGAGCGGTTCCGAGATGTTGATTAATTGGCACAATTGTGCTCTTTTATAGCTTTGCACTCCTCCCCACCTTTTCCTTTCTCAAACCATGGCTAACCGATTCCATCGGGTGCCCACCAACTTTCACATACCATGGAGGAGTGCTTTTTCTTTTCTTTTTTTTAGATTACAATGGTCTGACCAACTCCCTTGCAAAATTAATGACGAGCAGATGAAGCTGCCTAGTCGAGGGGTACTTAATTTAGTATGGAAGATAACAAACCCATCCACTATGTCCTCATGAGCTAAAAACAGTGGCACAAAATGAGAAGTATTTGAAGATTTTTGAAAGGTAGCACATGAAAATTTACTTGGAATGGCTTGAAATACCATGCATAGGAATTTATAGTGGACTCTTTGGAAGTAACTTGGTTTTTGGGAGTTGGATGCACGAGAAGTATTAGCTCTCAGTACAGGTTTTTGGCTAGCAAGGCTGGGTAGCAAGCATAAGAGTTGCATGAAACAAACAAACATACATATAAATAGGAACAATCATGCAAACTTCTTTGAAAGTACAACGATTTTAACTTGAGAATACTAATGCTTATGAGCCAAACATGAAGGAAAGCTGAAATGATGTATCCACTAGCACTACTTTCTTCTTTTCTACTCAAATCTCACGGTAATGTTGCTACTGACCAAGCTAAGTTTGCCAAAACCAACTAAATTTACTCATGCTCCCAAAGTGATACCAATACTAATCAACAAGACTAATCATATAAGAGAGATTGCAAACTAAAATAAAGTGTGCAGAAAGTAAACGATAAAACTTCTTATTAATATTTCATTGCTGCAACTCACACCAAGGGATACATAGATAACCAACTAAGGAGGATACTTCCACACTGCAAACTATTCTATAAGATAACTTCTCTATTCATGATATGACTCTACTTGAAAAAGTAAATGAGTAAAAGATAATGATGTGATACCGTGGCACTCCCCCCAAGCTTGGAACAAGCCAAGGGGATGCCTATACCAATGACGAATTACTCCTTCGGTGGTGCTGGTAAGTCTTTATCATCTTCAGACTTCCAAGGCAGGGGTTCCCTGATACGTCTCAAACGTATCTATAATTTTTGATGCTCCATGCTTGTTTTTACACCATTTGCTTAGTGTATCGTTACACTTCGTGGTCTTTTTATGCATTTTCTGGAACTAACCTATTAACAAGATGCCACAATGCCAGTTCCCTGTTTTCTGCTGTTTTTGTGTTTCAAAAAAGTTACACATGAAATATTCTTGGAATTGGACGAAACAAAAGCCGAACATACAGATATTAAACGAAGCTTCCAGAACACCGAAGAGGAGATAGAGCCGAGCCAGGGGCCAGCCTCACCATAGGGCGACGCGGCCTGCCCCTGGCCCGCGCCCCCGATGGGTGAGACCCCCCTGGTCCACCTCTGACGCTGCCCCTTCGCCTATAAAGACCCCCCGACGGGAAAAACCTAAGTACCCAATAAATTTTCCAGAAACACATCGCGATCCGCCGCCGTCGTCGACCCGAGATCGGGAGGGTCTAGAAGCTCTTCCCGGCACCCTGCCGAAGAGGGGAATCGCCACCGGAGGTCTTCTTCATCGCCATGCTTGCCTCCGACGCGATGAGTGGGTAGTCTACCTTGGACTATGGGTCCATAGCAGTAGCTAGATGGTTGTCTTCTCCACCATGTGCTTCATGTTTAGATCTCGTGAGCTGCCTTACATGATCGAGATCACTGTTATGTAATTCTACATGTTGTGTTTGTTGGGATCCGATGAATATTGGTGTTATGTTGAGTTGATGTGTTGAATCATATATCTTATGTTATCTCTATGTTGTTTATGATCTTGCATGCTCTCCGTTGTTAGTAGCTATCTTGGCCAAGTAGATACTAGTGACTCCAAGAGGGGGTATTTTTGCTCGATAGTTGGGTTCATGCCTCTATTTAATCTGGGGGAGTGACAGAAACCTCTAAGGTTGTAGATGTGCTATTGCCACTAGGGAGAAAACAACATTCTTATGTCCAAGGGCATATGCTTTGTTTATATTACACACTTTGCTTAATGCAGTTATCTGTTGTTCGCAAATTAATACTCATGGGGTGTTCGGACGATATCCCCGTGGGTGGATTATTAGTCATAGATGCAGTTGGATGGCGGTCTATGTATCTTGTTGTAATGCCCAGAGTAAATCTCATAGTGATCCTCTCGACATATGCATGTTATCTTTATTCTATCAATTGCCCAACTGTAATTTGTTTACCCAGCATGTTGTTATTTATCTTATGGAGAGACACCACTAGTGAACTGTGGACCCCGGTCCAATTTCCTTTATATTGCTATCACCTGTTTACTTTACTCGCACTGTTTACTTTCTCGCATATTACTATTGCTTTCCACTTGATACGCTCATACCTTTGTTTACAGCAAACCAGTGAGATTGACAACCTCATCGTAAGTTGGGAGCAAAGTATTTGGTTGTGTTGTGTGCAGGTTCTGCGTTGCTACTAGTTGAAGACGCGCTAACGAGTTATCGTTAATGGCGCCCTTGTTGGAGTGTCACTAGGCTAGCAAGCATCACCTTCTGGAGTTCGGTTTTTTCCTGGACTGACAAAGCTTGGTTTCTTACTGAGGGAAAATTTGCTACTGTGCTCATCATACCTTTCTCTTGGGGTTCCCAACTGGATGGTGAAATTACATCAACACTGTGCCGCATCATTCCCCATCAAGGAAGGATGTCTTGGTCTCCAATATCCTGAAACTGGCAGCTGCACTCATTTGTTTAAACCTAGCTTCATACTCACAGTTTTGGTTCTGCAAGTCATAGAGTTGTGCTCGTAATTTGTTGGTGGTCTCATGGAGTGACAAGATGTCGTTCCAGAGCTTTGTAGTTTCTTTCTTGTACTTGGCGATGAGTTCTTGATTAATCCTACAGATGATGTCCACCTCGTGTTCCGCCATCTTTTTGTACTTAAGAACTTCTTGCTCCAGCGCTTCCATCCTGGCTTCGAGACTCCCTTCTCCTGTAGGCCCTTGGACATCTTCTATCTGCAACTTCCCCTCCTTGAGTGACAACTCCTTTGGATGCATCTTCAACTCCCTCATATACGGATTAATGATGTCCGCAAGAGAGTTCTCCTTGTCATTGCTTGCAGGGTCCATGATGCTCCCAAAACTGAGATCAACTCCTGACAGAAACAGCTCGAAACGAAAACACGATATACTGACCTTGGGCAATCCGGGGGGTTATATAGGCGAAAATTAAACATCGAGGTGAAATCACAGGAGGAAATCGGGACGGAAACGAGCTCCGGGGTGCTCTCCCCACAGGGTGGCGTGGCCTGGAGTGGGCCCGCGCCCCCTGTGTGTGAGGGCACTCCGGACTCCGTCTCCTGCCCGTTTTCGTATTGTGATTTTTCATATTTAGCAAAAACAATAAAAATATAACTAAAAAAGTTTAACGTGAACCTTTTCTGACTAGAACTGTTACCTATTCGAAAACGAACTCTGCAGGTTCCTGCATATTGTCCTGGATGAATTCTTCCGGAGAAACTGTTTGAATAACATTAACATCTTCATTATATGAATCTCTAGCGATATAATGTTTGAGTCTTTGCCCATTCACCACTTGTGTAGTGTCATCTTTTAACGAAGCAATCTTTATCGCACCAGAGCGGAACACCTCTTCAATAACATAGGGTCCTTCCCATTTTGAGAGTAATTTTCCTGCAAAAAATCTGAGACGAGACCTATACAATAGAACTTTCTCACCAACATGAAACTCTCTCTTAAGAATTCTCTTATCATGCCATTGCTTGACTTTCTCTTTGACAAGTCTGGCATTCTCGTAAGCTTCGTTTCTCCGCTCATCTAAAGAACTCAAATCTAACAACCTTTTCTTACCGGCAAGTTTAAAATCCCTATTAAGCTCTTTCACTGCCCAAGAAGCTTTGTGTTCTAATTCTAAGGGCAAGTGACACGCTTTTCCATAAACCATCTTATAAGGAGACATGCCCATGGGGTTCTTATAAGCAGTTCTATAAGCCCATAAAGCATCGTTTAACTTGCTAGCCCAGTTTTTCCTAGATCTATTGACAGTCTTCTGCAAGATAGACTTGATCTCTCTATTTGAAAGCTCTACCTGCCCACTAGTTTGGGGATGATAAGCAAAAGCAATTCTATGATTAATGTCATATCTAGCAAGAGTTTTTCTAAAACCACCATGTATAAAATGAGAATCTCCGTCGGTCATAAGATATCTAGGTACTCCAAACCTAGGAAAAATAACATCCTTAAGCATTTTTAACGAGGTCTCGCCATCGGCACTCTTTGTAGGTATGGCTTCTACCCACTTGGTAACATAATCAACAGCAACAAGTATATGAGTATAACCTTTTGAAGGAGGAAAGGGACCCATAAAGTCAAATCCCCAACAATCAAATGGTTCAATAACAAGAGTGTAACTCATAGGCATTTCATTACGTCTAAAAATATTACCAACTCTTTGACATTCATTACAAGATAAAACATACCTTCTAGCATCTTTAAAAAGGGTTGGCCAATAAAAACCTGATTGTAGAACCTTTTGTGTAGTTCTATCTCCAGCATGATGTCCTCCATAAGCACTTCCATGGCATTTTCTCAATATTTCTTGTTGTTCATACTCTGGAACACATCTTCGCATAATACCATCAACTCCTTCTTTATATAAGTGTGGGTCATCCCAAAAATAATGCCTCAGATCATAAAAGATTTTTCTTGTTTGTTGAGTTGTAAAGGTTGGAGGCAAATACTTGGAAACAATAAAGTTAGCATAATCAGCATACCAAGGATTCTCTCGCGAAGTTACATTTATCGATGCCAACTGTTCATTTGGAAAACTATCATTAACAGGAATAGGATCAAAAGAAATGTTTTCCAATCTAGACAAATTGTCAGCAACAGGATTTTCAGCACCTTTCCTATCTACAATATGCAAATCAAACTCTTGTAAAAGCAACGCCCATCTAATAAGCCTAGGCTTAGCATCCTTCTTCGACATAAGATATCTAATAGCAGTGTGATCAGTATGAATAGTAACTTTAGAATCAACAATGTAGGGTCTAAACTTATCACATGCAAAAAGAACAGCAAGAAACTCTTTCTCAGTGGTAGCATAATTCTTATGAGCAGCATCAAGAGTCTTACTAGCATAATGAATAACATTCAACTTCTTATCTACGCGTTGTCCAAGAACAGCACCAACAGCGAAATCACTAGCATCCCACATAATTTCAAAGGGTAAATTCCAATCAGGTGGTTGAACAATAGGAGCAGTAGTTAAAGCCTTCTTAAGAGTTTCAAAAGCTTCCTTACAATAATCATCAAAAACAAATGGTACATCTTTTTGAAGAAGATTAGTAAGAGGCTTTGAAATCTTAGAGAAATCTTTAATAAACCTCCTATAGAAACTAGCATGACCAAGAATACTACGAATACCTTTAACATCCCTAGGACAGGGCATTTTCTCAATTGCTTCGACCTTTGCTCTGTCAACTTCGATACCACTTTCAGAAATTTTATGTCCAAGAACAATTCCTTCATTCACCATAAAGCGGCATTTCTCACAATTAAGAACAAGGTTAGTTTCTTTACACCTTTGCAAAACTTTATCAAGATTGTGCAAACAATTATCAAAAGAAGTTCCATAGAAATCGTCCATGAAGACCTCCATAATTTCCTCACAAAAACCATGAAAAATAGCAGACATGCATCTTTGAAAAGTAGTAGGAGCATTGCACAAACCAAACGGCATACGTCTATAAGCATAAGTTCCATAAGGATAAGTAAAAGTGGTTTTCTCTTGATCTTGCGGTTTAACAACAATCTGAGAGAAACCAGAATTACCATCAAGAAAACAAAAATGAGTCTTCTTAGATAACCTCTCTAGCATTTGATCTATAAACGGTAAAGGATAATGATCTTTCTTAGTAACTTTGTTTACCTTTCTAAAATCAATGCACATCCTATAACCAACTACTACCCTTTGAGGAATAAGCTTGTTATTCTCATTAGGCACAACAGTGATACCTCCTTTCTTAGGAACACAATGAACATGACTAACCCATCTACTATCAGCAATAGGATAAATAATACCAGCATCAAGGAGCTTTAATACCTCATTTCTTACCACTTCCTTCATCTTGGGAATTAAGCGGCGTTGATGTTCAACAACTGGCTTTGCATCTTCCTCCATATTAATAGCATGCTGACATATAGTGGGAGAAATCCCTTTTAAATCATCGAGAGTATATCCCATAGCTCCTCGGTGTATCCTCAATATCTCCAATAACCTTTCTTCTTCCCTTCCTGAAAGCTTAGAACTGATAATAACAGGATATATTTTCTTATCATCTATATAAGCATACTTAAGATCATCAGGTAAAGGTTTTAATTCAAAAACAGGATCTTCCTTAGGTGTCAAAGTGGTACCTAGATCCTCCATAGGTAAATTGTGCTTAATCAATGGTGGTTGACGAAGAAGAATATCATCAATCTCTTCTCTTTCCTCCCTGAAGACATCACTTTCATGGTCCTCCATAAATTGATGCAAAGCATTATTAGAAGCAAGAGCAATAGAGGCAAGCTATTCAACTCGAAAATTTTCATTAGGCAATTCATTTTCAAAAGGAGTTTTAGCGAACTTAGAAAAATTAAACTCATAAGATTCTCCATCAAACTTAGTAAAAAATTTCTCCTTCTTACAATCTATCACAGCACCACAAGTATTCAAAAAGGGTCTACCAAAAATAATAGGACAAGTTTTACTAGCTTCCTTACCAAGTACTAGAAAATCAGTAGGATATTTAGTCTTACCGCATAAAACTTCCACATCTTGAACAATACCAAGTGGCAAGACAGTCTCTATGTTAGCAAGCTGAATAACCACATCAATATCCTCAAGTTCACAAGGGGCAATTTCATGCATGATTTCTCTATAAAGCTCTATAGGAATAGCACTTGAACTCGCACCAATGTCACATAAACCATAATAGCAATGATCACCAATCCTGACAGAAATAACAGGAACACTTGTTTTCCTACGCCTACTAGGATGTGAAACAATGTTAGAAGCATCTTCACAAAAGACAATATGTTCATCTCCTACATCTTTAGTAACAAGGTCCTTCACTATAGCTAACAAGGGTATAGATAATAGAGCCCGTTAGTTAGCTACCTCTAAGGCCCGTTATGCTAGGCCCAATTGTAATACTAGTCGAAATACGAGTTCATGTCTTATGTCGATATTGCAATCTGTGTCGGATCCCTCCCGATCCCTGAGACCTGGCCACCTATATATAGGGGCCAGGAGGGGACGGTAAGGGACAGATTGAAAGCAAGCCATGTTTATACCCACGTTTACTTTCGATAACCACCTAGTTTGATTGATTTTACCTTCGAGTTCATCCGACGCCCTGTCTCCCCGATCCTAAGTCCTTCATCTAGGACATTTGTCGAGTTAGCCCTTGTCAATAGCCACAGGAGACTTAATAGTAATTTTCTCATCAGGTTCTACAGCTTTCTTAGTACTTTTATTAAGCACACTTACCAAAGTAGAATGCTCCTTTACCTTAGCAGGGAAAGGCGTCTTCTCGAAATAAGGTTCAGGCAAAATGTGATCAACAGTACAAACTTCAGTAGCTATAGCAGAAATATGACTAATGGAATCTTTATAAGGCGCATGATATTTGTTCCAATCTTTCTTTGGAACATCAAGATAAGAGGCAAAGGCCTTAAAACAGTTAGCAAGTATCTGAGAATCAAGACCATAAACAGTGCTAACATTATGAAAGTCATCGGTTCCCATAAAAGCTTTTATGCATTCATAATCATAATTTATACCTGACCTCCTACCTTTGTCGTTCTCCCATCCTTCAGCATTTTCTTGAATATGATCAAGAAGATCCCATTTAGCTTCTCCTTTCATATGGGTAAATGATCCAAAACAGGAAGCATCCAAATGATCCTTGTCATGAAGAGCAAGCCTCGCATAAAATTTATCAATAACAATATTACTAGGGAGCTCATGAATGGGACATTTGAGCATTAGTAACTTCAATCTCCCCCACGCTTGGGCAATACTCTCTCCATCATGAGGCCAAAAGTTATATATTCGATTACGATCTTTATGAATTTCACTTGGAGGATAAAATTTGGAATAAAAGAGAGGTACAATTTCCTCCCAAGCAATAGATGGACCATCCTTTAGCAGCCGATACCACTCCTCAGCTCTGCCTTTCAGTGATAAAGAGAATAGCTTCCTCTTAACCCTGCTTGATGAAATACCTGCACACTTGAACAACTCGCATAATTCATGTATGAAGAGTAAATGATCACCCAGATGGACAGTTCCATCTCCTGAATAGCAGTTATCCATAACACGTTCAACAATTTTCATAGGTATTTTAAAAGGATCTAATTGAGCAGGTGGAGGTGGTGGTTCATCCACATCCGCAACAGTGGTAGTAGTGTTCCCAAATAGGAAACCAAATGGAGAACTCTCCATAGCAAGATGAAATAAAAATAAGGGATTTCTATTTTCGTGCCCTCGGGTCCTTAGTTGTACTCAGTTTTCCCTAGCTCGTTAGTTTTTCCTCAGTTTTCCCGAAGCCCTTGTCCGAAACCCTCAGAAGAAGCTCGGACGGGAGGATTCCCGTTTAGTTGACCGTTCCGTGCTGACGTGTGGGGCCGCGTCGCGTGGGGCTGGTAGAAATGGACCGCGTGGGACAGGACGAGACCGCGTTTGGTTGTACGTGAGAGCTCGGTTCTGTCTCTCTCGGCCCAAATTGGCATTTTTTAGAGCGCCTTTTCAGAGCGCCTTTTTCCCCTCTCTCTCTGTAACAGTTCTCTCTCTTTTCACCAAATTAGTATCAAATCTAGAGAAGCTTCTATTTCTGTCTTTCTTCAATGATTGTTGCCTTTTGGCCCTTGTTTTTTGCCCAATATGGTAACAATTCTATTAGCAAATCTAGAAGCTAGTATAGGATAAATTCACAGCAGCATAATAAATCCAGAAAACTAAGTATAATACATAAACTACATACAACAGCCAAAAGCAGCCAATAACGATGTTAATGTTCACGACAAACTATGCTGAAAATAATACAAGACGCAATGTATGGCCAACATGAAGATTAGGATACCCCAGGATGAATGAATCTGTTCTTCATTCCTCATATATTTCATCATCGCTACATTCCATGAGATGAAGGAAATATTCACTAAACTCCTTCCGTCTGCAGTGTGCAGCTAATACATCCTCCAAACGGTATGTCCTTTGTTCATTTCTCAGACCGTAGTATCCTAATCTATCCACACGTCGTGGCCACTCATCCCAGGCCTTTCTATCATCAAATTACTCTCTGATATAACCCAAATCCACGTAGTAGATGCAGCCAGGTCGAACTATCGGGTGCACTCTGGTGTCGACGGAGATACACCGGATATAATTGACGAAGAAGGCACGACTGCCAATGTTACTGATGGCATGGAGAGAGCGGCTCTCAGTGTCCACACGGTACACCAATGGTTGACCTTCCTCCAAATGCTTATTATTGTCAATGCTGCCGCCCAACAACACAAGCAGCAGATCACCATCCGACTTCACAAGGTAGAACTTGGAATCATTTCCAAGTTCTGGAAATGAAAATAGTGTCTCCATGTTGACAGTGCTCGCGCGCTGCTCCAACTGGACATTGTTGGTGCACACTAATTTTCCGACCTCAAAACTGTTCACAGCTATTCACCATTGAACGGGGTAATGCAACGCAGAGAATGGTGCTCGATCGAAAATCTTCCTTCTCCCCAATCTTCTTCATCTATATCCTTAGTTGGAGTGCTCTCATCGACCCAAGCAATTTCTATGGGGTAACCTATGCAAACGAAGACCATAGTCGGGGACTTCATTACATCGACTGACTCCACAATAATAGATGGCATCTGCGCCTCAAACGTAGTGTTCAATGTCTTTGTGAGTGGGTTTAGAAGCCGTATCTTGTGCGACTGGTTCTTCTGGGCAAGCATGATGACGCCACGGTAAAAGCCGATGAAGTAGTATCTAAAATATATTGATGAAGATAACATTCAGCACTAAGATGTTTACGATTGAAAATAAAAATAGATTAACTCTATAGATATGGAGGAATTTGAACTTTGCATGAACTTCCGTTAGATCGATGCTGACGTAGCGGGATGTGCGGAGGTTGAGAAAGGAGAACTCAGCGGCGCATGGAAGGGCATGTTCTACCATGATCCATTCGTGCAGGTGTACGTCGGGCTCAGGTAAATCTGAGCGCCAATTTGTACAAACTTGCCTCAAAGCAGAGTAGGTGTCCACGTACTCCTCGTTCGCCAGTAAGCAGTCGCCGATCTTATGAAGTGGTCCATCACCCTTAAGAGAGGTCCAGTTCACGGAGGCGCCGCGCTTGGATGCGCCGCCCTCGGAGGCGACGGGCTCGGCGGCGATGGCCTCGGATGTGATGGGCTCGGCGGTGACGGGCTCGGATGCGACGGGCTCGGAGGCGATGGGCTCGGAGGCGATGGGCTCAGAGGCGATGGCCGCTGGCGCATTCTTCTTCTCCATCGCCGGCAGGGGAGCGCACGTAGGGCGGTTGGGGTTTTTTCGATTTGGAGAAGGTGATAGAACGTGAAAGGCGTGGTTGCGTGCGTGAGTTATAATGAGACAGTGTGCAGAAGGAGGGAGAGAGGGGCTCTGTACTGGCAAAGTGACGGTTCATCTATGTAGTTTGGTCTCAACACGCGTCCGTGGTACTGCACGTCTGCACCGTTACGCGTACTTAGTTCTACCCTCGAGTCTTACACTAGAAAAATATCTGTACTCAGTTTTCCTCTCGAGTACTAATACTGGCTAGTGCAATATACTCAGTTTTACCCTCAAGTGGCTGGTCAACAGAGAGTCAACAAATTGGATTAAGCCATCTAATTGAGTCATTTCATGCGCAAAAAAATTCAAAAAAATAAAATCATAGTGCCTCCTACTCATGGAGTCTTGTTACGCGACCTGCCACGTAGGAAATCGTAACAATCATATATAAATCAAGTTTTAACACAAATGACCACTTCTCAAATCACTAGTAGCTATGAAGGTTCATGGCTTTCCACTCAAACCCCTTCTCAAAACATCTATACCCAAAACATAGTTTGTCTGAATGAGGCCATATTTTTCACACTCATGTATATTTGAATTGCTAATACTTTGAGATGGCCAACCTAGGTTTCATTGTACAAAACATAAGTTTTTCTTTTTCTAAATCTCTTATTTGAATTCCTTAGCCTGTTTACTATGTACTTGCCCTTGGATCCTTGATACTACTCAGTTTTACCCTCTCCCTTCTCACAGAAGCCCAAACTTGGCCTGATTGGTCGAGCTGTTATCACACGGATCGTGCCCACCTACCATCGATCCTATGATCTAACGGGCAGGATAACCCCTCTTTCTCTCTCATCATGGCCACCCTCTCTCTATCTGTCGGTGGCAAACTACTACCCCTCTATGTATGCTAAATAATGAGTTTGCCACCGGATTCAACAAGTTTGGTAATCATGAATTTCTTATAGGCATTACTTTTCACGGTAAAATGATAAACTATCACGAATTTCCATTTCTTTTAGGCATTACTTTTCACGGTAAAATGATAAACTATCACGAATTTCCTTTAGGCATTACTTTTCACAGTAAAATAATAAACTATCACAAATTTCCATTTCTTTTAGGCATTACTTTTTTGTTGAGATATAAACCTCCACAACGGTTATCTCCTCCTTAATTTATTGTGTAAACCCCACAACGGTCATCTCTACCTTAATTTATGGTGTAAACCCCACAATGGTCATCTCTCCCTTATAAACCCCCACAACGGCCATCCCTCATGTCAATAGGTTTTACCTCTCTCTTCTTCGTTCACATACACTTGATCTATTGCCATGGCTTCTACGTCTCGGACGCCGACCGGAAGGGGAAGGGGAAGGGGAAGGGGAAGGGGCGGCCTGGGTGGTGGATCATCATCATTGCCACCACCACCGTCAACACTGCAATTGATCATAGAGGAGTTCTTAATCGTCATCTATGAAGACCCTTTGGCCAAGAAGGTACGTACGCTTTCCCACATATATGATGCATGTGATTAATTATGTGCATGTTCTAAAAAACCTTTAATTTCAAACGATCGACGCTCGATCTCTTTGCAGGCACTCCCAAAAAAGTTTGCAGACTACCTTGACAGCCAGGAGCCCACTAAGGTGTATCTGCGAGTAGCTGACTGCGGTCCTCGTCTCTGGACCGTGGAGGTCCTATTTGACGGACAAGGCCGGATGTACCTCGATAAGGGCTGGGAGAATTTCGCCATCGCGCACGGTGTGGATTTTGGCTACATCCTACACTTCAAATATGAAGGCGATGATGTGCTCACAGTGAAGGTGTTCGACGTAATAATGTGCAGAAAGTACTACTACACGGACGACAAAGATACTGACGATGAAAGCGACGACGACATGAAGCCATGCATCCATCCCCTTTAGATAAGGGGATTATGACCAAGAATATATATGTAGCTTCATATGCATCGATTTAGAGATCTAGCTATTTTTTATATATTATGCATGTAAAAATAATAGGGAATCGCAATTTCCACCATGATTCGAGCACCACAGCCTCCAAACGATGCCGATGCCGATATCGGCATGGTCAGAACAGCTATGCATGCTCGCCGCCACTGCTAGGTCACCATCGGGATGCACCCTCAATCCCGTCCCCTCATTCGATCACTGACACACCAGAGATACCGCCGAGGCCAATGACGAACGTACATGCTGATGCCAATGCCGAACATGCACGCCGCTGTGGGCACGGCCACGCCGCCCCGCTAAGCTGGACGCCACAGACCACCGCTAGGTCTTTCCCTTCGCCACCACACTCCCCTAGCACCCATCTATACACGCCAGAAAGGAGAGACACTAGTTTTCTCTACATTGCTCGCGTTTGTGTCCGACACCGTCAGTCAAAGTGTTGAGGTCGTCGTCGATGTCCTCAACCATTTCTTCTCTTCTATGCATGGTTAAACGCGTCTAGTTTATATCTATCTAATGCGTCTGGTCTCGCCTTATGCAGTTCTTTGTGGACGTCGATCTCATCTCGGCACCCCGCAGGCCACCTCCTCCGTGCCATCGCTGTAGAGCTCCGTTTAAAAATCTAATCCTACCCGTGTATTGCCCCTTGTATCAGCATCATGGCCCCACTTGTCATTCGATATACCGAAGCCCCACTCGTCCGCGTTTTGGTCAGGGATACGGCGATGCTTACGGTCAAACAAAGATGGATGCTCTGATGTGTCTTTGCGGGCTCTACGTGGCCCCACTAGTTAGCAGATAACGGTCAAAGTTGTTGACCCGTCGGGCAACTGGCCGTTCCAGCACTTGTTAGGGTTTCAGACAAGGGCTTGCACAAAACTGAGGAAAAACTAAGGAGCTGGGGAAAACTGAGTACAACTAAGGACCCGAGGGCACGGAAATAGAAATCCCTAAAAATAAAAGATAGAAATAAAAACAATACTCACAACGACGGTTACCTTTACCAATTTCACTCTTCAATAGCGCTTCACTCCTCGGCAACGGCGCCAGAAAATAGTCTTGATGACACACAAGTATATGGGGTGTATCGTAGTACTTTTGATAAATAAGAGTGTCAAACCCAACGAGGAGCAGAAGGTGTTGACAAGTGGTTTTGATCAAGGATTCACTGTAAATACTAGCAAACGGGTTTTCAGGGGTATTTGGTAATGCAAATAAATAAAGTGCAAATAAATAAAAGACAGTAATAATAATTGCTGCAAGTGGCCCAATCCTTTCTAGAGCAAAGGACAAGCCGGATGTGTAACTTATGATGACCAAACGTTCTCGAGGACACACGGGAGTTTCTATCAAGCGCTTTCACTTCATACCACTAAATAATCTTTATTGGTTTGATAAGTGTTATGGGGGTGAACCTGTGCTAGCGCACTACCCTTACTAGGATAAATACACACTTGTGATTATACCCCTTGCAAGCATCCGCAAATACAAGAAAGTAATTAAGATAAATCTAACCACAGCCTTAAACTCTAAGATCCTACGCTCCCTGGTGCAATGGTTTTCCAACAGAGGTTTAGGTTTCTGTCACTCCAGCAACCCCACAATTGGTAGCCAAATACACAATGCATCTCACTAGGCCCATAAATGGTAAAGTATCATGTAGTCAACGTTCACATGACACCACTAGTGAAATAGCACCACAACAAATAAATATCAAACCATTAAATATTACTCAACATAATTCCACTACTAACATCTTGACTTCTCCCATGTCCTCAAGAACTAAACAAACTACTCACAAGACATCATATGGATCATAATTAGAGGTGAAATAATGGTAAATAATAATCTGAACATAAACCTTAATTCAACGGTTCCACTCAATAGCATCAACCACAAGAGTAATCAACACCGGGAAAGTTTCCCCTAAGAATTTGACAAGATTCAACTCAAGATGTTACAGCGGGATGGCGTGGTGATGGTGAAGATGAAGGTGCTGGTGATGAGTATGATGGTGATGATGATTCCGATGAAGTCCAGCACGATGATGATGGCGACGATCTCCCCTCTCCGGGAAGGTATTTCCCTGGCAGATTTCTGCCTACCAGAGAGCTTTTCTCTCTCTGGTGTTTTCCGCCCCGCAGAGGCGGCGGTGTCTATCTCTGAGCCCCCCTGACTTAGGTTTTCGGGGACGATGAAATACGCGAAGGGGCAACAGAAGAAGTGGGCCAGGGCGGCCACACAACAGGCCAACGTGGCTAGGGGTGGGCCCGCGCCCCCTGTGTGTGCCTGCCCTGTGGCTCCTCTCGCCTCCTCCTTCTGGCTTCCTCAGTTTTCTAGCAAAATATAATTTTCTGGTATTTTTCTGGAATTTCCCGATCTTCCGAAATATGGTGTCTTGACGGTCCTTTTTCCAGCAGAATCCTGACTCCGGCAGCAAATCCTCCAATGATCATCAAACATGTAAAAATAGAGGAAACAATATAAATATCATCTCTAAATGTGAAATATATCAATGAATAACAGTAAATTATGATACAAAATAGTGATGCAAAATGGACGTATCAATGGTTACTCGTAGCGCATTATCGGTGCGCTGCGGGTACCACGCCATTGGTATTTAATTACCTGTAGCGCATGGACTGATCCGCTACGATTAATTTACTTACCAGTAGCACACCAGCCCATGCGCTGTGGGTAGTCTGGTCTATGCGCTACGGGTAAGTTTTGAAAATTCTAAAAATCCAAAATCCAAAATAATGAAAATTATAAAAATCAAAATAATCTGAAAAAACCCTAACATTTGAATTTTCTGAAGATTTTATCACATCATGAACATTTTTAAATCACACCAAATTTCTTGACTTCTTGCTCGGTCACATATCCTTAGACTACTCCGGGCTGAGCACGCTTAACTTCTTCATTCAATTTGCATGAGCTATCCCTAAGCTACCCATGTCCTTATTGATATTACTATCATATCAATCCTCTTAAAGCCTATGTGTGTACGTGTATATATATGTGTGTATATATGTATATATGTGTATGTGTGTATATGTGTATGTATATGTGTGTACATGTGTGCGTATACATGTGTGTATGTGTGCGTATATATGTGTGTATATGTGTGCATATATGTATGTGTATACGTGTGCATGTGTGTATATAACAAATCTAAAAGTTTAATCCAATATAAATAAAAAAAATAAAAATAAAAATTTGAAAATATAAAAGTGAGAAAAGTCTATTTTCCCTTTTGAATTTGAGTATTCTAAAAATTGTCGAAACGACCATAGGTGGTTGACGTCGGATGTAAAATTTTGTGTAGATACTTTTTCATATAAAAAACTTTTTCATTCGACTTAGTATGCAAAAGTTATTGCCGTTTTACCGGGGCATAAACTTTTTTTGTAAAAAATATCAAAATTTAAGTTTATTATATTTCCTAATAACTAGATCACATAACATAACTATGTCTCAATTTTTATATCATTTTATTTTATTTTTTTATGGAAAACTGAAAAGGCGGTCCGTGGGGGAGGGGGGGGGGGTGAAAATTCTAAAAAACTTACCTGTAGCGCATGGACCATGTGGTGCGCTACAAATTTTGAAAATTTGCCGCCGATTCAAAAATGTTTGAAAATTTTCTTGCCTATTCAATTTTTTTTAAAGAATTCCCGTCGATTCAATTCTTTTGGTTGGGAACTTATCCATAGCGCACCATTTATGTATACCCGTAGCGCATTGAGTGGTGCGCTACGGGTAAGTCTAAAAATTTAAATTACTTTAAATTTTGTTCCCGCCCAACTTACCCGTAGCGCATGGGGCGGCATGCACTACAGGTAGTATAAATTACTCGTAGCGCATGCTCTATCCGTGCGCTACGGGTAAGTTGAGGGAGGCCCGCCCTCCAGGGCCACAAATACCCGTAGCGCACGGACAAGGGTGGTGCGCTACGGGTAACTTCACTAGGCGCGGTGCATGGGACACGGTGCGCTACGGGTAAATACCCGCAGCGCACCATCTTTGAAATGTGCTACGAGTAGCTCTGCTACCTATAGCTATTTTCCTAGTAGTTTCATCGACAATGTTTGTGCGGGAACGTAAAATCCCGCTTCTGATCTTTGAGGGTTAGTTAATCGTTGCTTCCATCTCATAGATGATCTTGGCTAGTTTTGTGTTCATGTGTAGGATTTTCTTTGTTTTCTATGCTACGAACCCATCAGAACTTGCTGAGTACGTTTGTACTCAACCATACCTTCCCCACCCTTGCTTAGATTATGAGAATAACGGAGAGGAAGCTTCTAAGAACTTGAAGAGAAAAATGTTAGGGGCTCATAGAAGGTCATGACTACATAAACACAACATATGGAGCTGAAGAGAAAGACCTAGAAGGGAAATCTTGGATAACCTAGAAAAAGGTAGATGAGTCGAGCAACTATGTATATAACTCTTACCGAATAAAGTTGTTGAATTCCAACAGTGCTATGCTTATATGTACCACTCATCCTATAATTTGTTAAGTCGAATTTGAATTCAACCGTGAGTCCTCATTGGATCGAGGACGATCTTAGTCCTTAGAGCTTTTGCACACTTTTGGCTTGTAATAATAAATTTGTGAAGTGTTGGATCCATGGTGTTTTGTTGAACCACTCCGAGGGATGTAACCTTTGCGGAGCGTTCTTTCCTCAGTGTTATATCATCATCTTTGCACAGTACACACAGTACAATATGCAATGTGTGCTAGTGGTGTGCTAGGTCACCACAAGTTAGTCATGTATTAAACAATTATTTGTAGTCTACGTGAAAAAAATGAGCTAGCTAGAGTAACATTTTTAGGACGTGACAAATGATTGGTTTTTCCCCACTTGAACTCTCTATATTATTACAAGTCATTTTTATGCTATAGGTTTTTTATTACAAAATGAGCAAGAGTAACATGTTCGTCTTATGAAAAATGATTGGTTAGTTTTTATCGTCTCCAAGGAACTAGGGTTCCTCCGATCGATGGGGTGGGGATGCCAAGCATGTCTCGGGAGTCAAGGAGGATGGTGGGCCTAGGGGACTCGAGACAGATCTTGGGTTGGTTCACGAGAGGACACCCACAACCAAGTCCACCGGGAAGGGAATTTCATGGTTGACTGATGGCAACAACCCCTATTCTTTAATGCCACTTGTTGGGACTCCAAGCGCGGAGTGATGTAGCAAGAGATGTTTTCCCCAGAAGGGTGTCTCGGGGTAATTATCAAACTATCGGGGGAAGCCTAAGGTTGGCTCCTTTTCCTTGCACTTTAAACAACCCGCAACAGTAAAAAAATATGATGGTAGAATCATGGCTCCTTCCACAATATTGTCCATGTAATGCCTTCAGGCAATTCTTCCAAGTCCAGTGCATACAATCGATGGAAGACGAGCGGGTTGCACGTGGTGGCGGCTGCAGACGGATCTAGACCTGCCGGCTGGAGGGATCGACAAAAGATGGCCGAAATCACGAGTTGCAGGCGGCGGTGGAGGTTGATGGAGGAAGAGGGAAAATAGCTAGGGCGTGCACTGAAACTTCTGTTTCCGCAAGCGTTTACATGGGATAGATAGTCCGCCAATCCTTGTTTATGTGGGTTTGCGTGGAGACTTTGCACCCCGCCCCCTCTAAATTTTTTGCTGGTCGCGCAGGTTTGCGCAGCTGGTCTAATTGCAGATTTCGTTAAAACATCAAACTGACGATTATTTTGCTGTTCGGTCCGAAATGATGCTCTAACGCTGGTCTTTACGGTCAAGGAAAAGGGCAAGCGAATACAAAATCTTCTGGATAAAATACTGTTAAATTTGTTTTTACACAATCAGGTGGCGTGGCCATCATGCTAATACTGTAATGTACGTAGAGGTAGGTGGATCGGTTGCTCCATAGGAGGCGGATCCATTCCTAGGTTTGATAATGTAAAAAATATAGGAGGAAAAATTAGGACCGACCAATACAATACTCGCGCGTCAGAAGAATAACGCAATGCAATAGTCGGCTCCCCCCTGCTGGTCGCCTTCCAGGAATCTTCCAGTTCTAGGGTAGCCTGTGGGAACTGGGAACGCCACCGCAACAGCAGCAGCTTTTTCCCCATACACTTTTACCCAAACAAATGGAGGAGTAAAAACAGCAGCTGCTGCTCCGATTAATTACCACGCCCCTTCACCTACCCAGGATCGATCTCATCCCATCCTCCCCACGCCGATCGAAGATCCAGCCAGAGCCAGACGCTCGCGCGCGGGTCAATGCAGCGCAGTGCAATGCTCCCATGAATTCCTCCTTCCCAATCTCGTCTCTCTGTCGTCCTCGTCCTAGCTAGCTGGTCAAATTCGCTCGCGTACACACCCACGCGGCGCAGTACTCGGTAGATATACAAGGCCTCCTGTCCCGTACACCGCTGGATAGATCCCCTCTCGCTCCCTTCGCTCTCCCTGTGTCTGCTCGCCCTCCTCTCCGCCACGCCGCCTCCCCGCATCCACACCAGCGGAAAACCCCACCGGAAAGGGGAAGGATCCACCAGGAGGGCCGCGCTGCCGGAGGTCATGGAGTTCACCGCCGCGTCGAGCAGCAGCAGGCTGTCGAGAGAAGGCGAGGAGGAGGAGGGGGAGGAGATGGAGGAGGAGGAGGGGGACGAGCCCTCTCCGCGTGAGATCTCCTTCATGACGCCCGCCGCATCCCCGCCCTCCGTCTCTCCTTCCGCGGCGGCCTCGGCGTCCGCGGCCTCCGCCTCCGCGTCGGGCTCTCGCGACGGCGCGGGGGCGTCCGGGAGCGGGGGAGGAGGCGGCGGGGCCGACGTGGCGGAGGCGATCGACAAGGAGCACATGTTCGACAAGGTCGTCACGCCCAGCGACGTGGGGAAGCTCAACCGGCTGGTGATCCCGAAGCAGCACGCGGAGCGCTACTTCCCGCTGGACGCCGCCGCCAACGAGAAGGGCCTCCTGCTCAGCTTCGAGGACCACGGCGGGAAGCTCTGGCGCTTCCGCTACTCCTACTGGAACAGCAGCCAGAGCTACGTCATGACCAAGGGCTGGAGCCGCTTCGTCAAGGAGAAGCGCCTCGACGCCGGGGACACCGTCTCCTTCTCCCGCGGCGCCGCCGACGCCACGCGCGACCGCCTCTTCATCGACTGGAAGCGCCGCGCCGAGCTCCGCGACCCGCACGGACGGCTCGCGCGCCTGCCCATGCCCATGCCCACCGCCTCGCCCTACGGCACCTGGGGCGCCGGACCGGGCGGATTCTACATGCCGCCTGGGCCTCCAGCAACGCTCTACGAGCACCACCGGTTACGCCAGGGCTTCGACTTCCGCAGCATCAATGCGGCCGCCAGCCCGGCCAGGCCGCAGGTGCTCTACTTCGGCTCCGCTGGGATGCCCCCGCACCACGCGCACATGCCGCCTCCGCAGCAGCCGCAACGTCCTCCGCTGCACATTGCGGTGCAACCCAGCCCCGCGGTCACGCTCGGCATCCCAATGGTCCTCGACTCGGTGCCCATCGTCAACAGCCCTACGGCGGCCGCCAAGCGCGTGCGGCTGTTCGGAGTCAACCTCGACAACCCGCAACTCCACGGCGGCGAGTCAAGCCAAGACACCAACGCATTGTCCCTGCGGATGCCCGGATGGCAAAGGCCGGCACCATATAGGTTGCCGGAACAGCTGCCTCAGCACGGTGCAGCGGGAGCGGAGTCCTCTGCCGCCTCGTCGCCTTCCTCCTCGTCATCCTCCAAGAGAGAAGCGCATTCCTCCTTGGATCTCGATCTGTGAACGAGCTCGTCGATCGGAAGCGTAGCCAAAGGAAAGTTCAGCAATTCGTTCATCAGTTTGGCACCTTTTTTTCTCCTTCTTCTCCGCCTTTTGCGATTCCATTATAACATCGATAGGAGCCAGCATTTGACATTTTGTTTTCGGTTTTGTTTTGGCCAATCAAATTCTTGGTGTTGGTTTGAGAATTAATATATAGAGAGAAATTAGGCAAATTAATCAATTCTTCCTGGATTATTACTTCGGTTTCAAATCAGATTGGTTTCTTCACCACTATCCAAGTATGCTCATGACTTCCCCGTGCTATTTTTCTCTCCATGACTAATTTGCTTGGTCCTCAGTTTGATAGACCAATTCCATCTGCCCCTACATATGATAACACACCTCCAAATTTTGCACACCCCAACAGCAGTATTGCCAAGATCTGAATCATATGACCACAGGTGCAGTGGTGATCTACATCATCCCAAACTCGTGCCATATGTGAGTGATCTTCTCCCCTAGAGCCAAGCTTCAACGCTGCTCCCAGAAAGCAATGTGACGCAAAGGCATTGACGGTGGATTTGCCAATCGATGCTAACAGCAGCCACTGAACAAGCTACACATACGAGCATTGCAGGTCAGACCCTTTACTTCTGATCTTTCAGAGAGATCCTTAAATTCCTATGCTTTCGTCCTTTTCACTAGTACTGCTAAAATCATCCCTTATAATAGTATTTATGTGCTTAGCATTCTTGCTTTTAATTCGAGCTTTAATTTGCGATTACTTTCTGTACCGTTCCATACTCTCTATACAATGCATCATCAGCGGATCATAATGGCAAAGATCACACAGACTGGGCACAAGCAAATGAAACGAATGTCTGTTGCTGGTTTTACCAACCGGGAACTGGAAATTAACCCCCATATGTATAGGGTGGGCCAAAATATGCGTCTAGTTTCCTTTGTCTGGGCCTTGAGTGGTATACACTCCAAGAGTTCTTTATGTTCTTGGCAGTCTGTAGAGACGGGGTGCACTGGGCACTTGCCTGGCTAGTGCCCTTAACTTCTTTGTACGTCTGTTAAAAATTTATGGGGGAAGAGGAGGGACCTCAGTACTGGCTCGACTGTTGCTGTAATAGTCAGAACAGTGGGATGTGCGTATATGCACATCGCTTGGAGTGGTGCATGTTGCTCGCTCTCGTATCCTTGTCCTTTCTGTGTGAGGCAGTGAGAAAGAGGAAGGGGTATATATATATTTATCTTCTCCTTTTCACTGCAGTGAGTAGGTACGGCGTGTACGCTTGCTGCTGGGAGCAATGGAGGCAAGGCCACGTACTGACTCCTCGATAGGTATCCATGAGGGCATGAGCAATGGGGGCAGTGGTATGCTACCGCCCCACGTAAGCACGAACCTAAAAAAGTAAATGGAGCAATAGATGTGAAGAATACTGGTCTAACCCATGATATTTTCTCTCTCCCTCAAAAGCTGCTTTAGTTTCTCTCTTTCTCTCTCACCTTTTACCCTCCTTCTTCACTTTTAGTGTTGAAGAGGCAGCCTCCTGCAGAAGAGACCGCCTCCCTAAAAGTACATCATCCAAGCCTAAACTGGACCACCCGAACCTAGTTAAAGCTGCGAAGCAGCACCCCTGGGGCTATGCATTGTACATGCCCTAACTAGCAAGGTGTAGGAGGGGGATCCTTTTGCACCGGCATGGCCAGAATAGATATATAGATGCTGTGCCTCCTAACCAAAGTACTTTGGGTCCATTGTAAGCTGAAAAAGGAATGACAGTTAATGAGGAAGTGAAAAAGAAGAGGACGAGAGGGAGAGGGTCTATACCAATATATGCTTGTGTCTGCTTGGTCGCTCTTTGCTTGCATGATATTTACTTCGATTCCTTTTTCAACCTAATTGCTGCACTCAGTTGATGCAGTTACTCCTAAGAATAGCTGCAATTACATAGTTCATAGTTCTGATTACCTTTAGCTCGAGGTTAATGCATGTCTTCTGATAGCCTCCCTCTTAGAAATAGCATATCAGTATCAAGACCAGTCTAATAATCAGTAGTTCTAACAATCAGTAGTTTATGTGTCTCTTGTGTTTTGCAACCTCTGAAACAACAGAAACATATACTCCCTCCGATCGGAAATAAGTGTCGGCAATTTTGTACTAGCTTAGTACAAAGTTTATACTATGTCCCCGATAGTTATTTTCGACCGGAGGGAGTAACGTTTTACCTAAGAAATATAATGCCAAGATAGTATAGCACCCCCTTGTCATTTCTCAATACATCTTTCTGCTTTTGTCATGATTTTATTAATGCTGCATACACCCTCAAATATTACTTTTGGGTTAATCATCAAGTTAAACAATGCATTTTACATCTATTTATCTATTTATGTACATCTTTTATATTTTATTTGGAAGATGATATGTTTGAGGGTCTTCTGTTTCTTACACATTAGAACATTTTTTTTCTGCAGAAAACACATGAGAACATTTTCAAGCATATGCAAATCATAAATCCAGATGGCAGTAAAACATGACAAATGTTCTTATAATTAAATATCATAATTTCCGTCTATTTTACAACCTGCATAGCCTCTCTGTAGCAGATTGATCTGATAATTGTTTGCACAATAACTTTACAGTCTTTGTGAGTTTGTTTTAAAAAGTACTTCACATATCTATCCTTACAAGTAAACTGTAAGAAAGGTAGACATCTGCGAGGCTCTATTCATGAAAGTTAGACCAACTGCTAAAATTCTGGATATGAAATATAAATCAGAAACAATAAGTTTATCGAGATTGTAAGGAGTTGTAATAGCAGAATTGAAATTATGACATCTTAGATCAACTCTCCATACATATGTCGGTTTAGAATATAATAGACATATCATATTACTCCCTCCGTTCACTAATATAAGACATTTTAGATGTTTTAAAGTTGACTAGATACGGACCAAACTGAGTGAATCTACACTCTAAAAGTAGTCTAGATACGGACCAATATGGGTAAATCTACAAATTGCTAAAATGTCTTATATTAGTGAACGGAGCAAGTACTATATGAAGGCTAGGTAGATAGAACAGATGCATGGTGTTTTAGCCTTTTCAGACTGACCACCTCATAGCTAAGTACTCCCTCTGTTCCAGATGTTTCAGCTCATCATTGTCATGCATGTATCTAAATATTTTTTAGTGTGTAGATTAGAAGCAAAAGGAATGAACATATGTACTAAAAAGCATCTAGATACATGCATGACAATGATGAGCTAAAACATCTTATATTTTTTATATTTTGAAACAGAGGGAGCTGTAAGCAAAGCCTGAACTACAAAAATAACATCATGCTATGCACTATATTCAGTTGTTGCTCGATATGAAAAGTTTATAAATCTCTACTAGTGTCTAATATTTAATATGACAACGTACATTGTATTGTTTACTACTAGCTATTCATCAGTTTGTTTTTTCATGTTGGTTCATCTCTAGATTCTACTTAATTCTCTTACTCCAAATGTATTAGAAGGGTCAATTTTAGGAAAGCCAATAAATGCTAAGTGATAAGGTGTAATGAAAGATACTTGTACACTGTAGGAGTATATATATGCATCTGCCTGCTCAAATTATCATATGCCTGCTCAAAATAATTAGAAGAAAATTTAGTACTTAATAAATCTAAGGCGGTAGCCATTTGTGTGTGTAGTTCTAATTAGTATGACGGGCTAACACAAGTATGATCCTGTGAATGGACTACAATATACTCCCTCCGTCTCAAAATATCATATGCCGGATCAAAATAATTAGAAGAAAATTTAGTACTTAATAAATCTAAGGCGGTAGCCATTTGAGTGTGTAGTTCTAATTAGTATGACGGGCTAACACAAGTATGATCCTGTGAATGGACTACAATATACTCCCTCCGTCTCAAAATATCATATGCCTGCTCAAAATAATTAGAAGAAAATTTAGTACTTAATAAATCTAAGGCGGTAGCCATTTGAGTGTGTAGTTCTAATTAGTATGACGGGCTAACACAAGTATGATCCTGTGAATGGACTACAATATACTCCCTCCGTTTCAAAATATAAGATGTTTTTAGCTTTGTGAAGCAAATGTTTCTAGACATCTTTTAGTGTGTAGGTTCCCTTGAATATACACACTAAAGCATGTCTAGATACATTTGCTTCACAAACCTAAAACATCTTATATTTTGAAACGGAGGGAGTATCACCTTGTGATTTGCTTCCGAGGTGGAATGTTCACGTGTTTACTTGATGAAAGGCCTGGATAAGCTATCATTGGTGCATAGTCATGTTCTTGATATGTTTTTTTTTCTATCTGAACTGCGTATATGTGCAAATTAATGGGGTTACTCATGTCACATTGCTTCCATGAACGTTCTACAATTTGTCTCCTATTCTCCTTTGGCGCATGGCTGTCCTTTGAACGGATAAAATTGTAATGGTGCAATCATATACAAGTATTCAACGGCATGAGAAGTCCAGGTGTACTGTCGTGCTGTGTTTATTAACCTTTTGAATCCGTAACGGTACAACCAAAATGAGATGCTAGCATAACACACACACTCTCTCTAAAACACACAAAGGAGAGAGAGATAACTACGGCCTACGTGTGAAGAAAGGGAGACAATGGGAGTATGCATGTATGTTACTGTAACTTCTTATGTACAATGTGGTGTGCTATGAAGTATACATTACAGAGCAGTTAATATGCACTATGCCCAGATTTTAATATCATTTATCTTCCTTATATCTCTGACTGGATTTCTGGAACCCTTTTAACTATGCTGCTTGCCAGGTCCTGCATGCATGGCTTTGGTTGAATTGTCTCATGTGCTGCTGGATTTTGTTCGTACATTGGTGTTCTCCACGTCCCTTACACCTAAGTTCATTTTCATATGTTGTGAAAGGAATATATATCCTAATGTAGTTTCAAGTACGACTAATCAGGCACGTGCTTGAAGTCTCCATCTAGCTACTAAATCATCGATATCATTAGCACAATGGATAACATACCAATGACACAACAAATGCTCCCTCTACCCATTCATACATATCTATACACTAAAACACGTCTTAATACATGTGTATCTACACAAATCTGTGACAAATAATTCGGGATACATGGAGTACAAGAAGAACAATTAACAAGGGGCTTGAGCTTACGACATGCTGGACATAGATTGCTGCTGGTTTCCACATAGAGCACTATCTTTTCGTTTTGGTTTTGACTTTCTTGTATGAGCCAAAAAAAAAAACATAACTGATATCTTTAATTTCCAAGCACAAGACGTAGTTTCCCCTTTCACCTCTCGGGTCCCTAAAACCAGCAAACCACCTTCCATACCCCCCCCCCTTGCCAGCGTTCGTGGAGCCACCCGATCGTGGAAGGCGACATGGGGAGAGGACGCGCTCATGATAGTTCAATTTCGCACTGAGGACGACGTCAGGGGGCATCGCACGACGGAGGTGTGTGCGGTGGTGCACGGTGAGGTTGAGACGAGGCGGAGCAACTAGGAGTGCAGCTTGGGGGCCATGCATCCGATCGCGCGACCTTTGGCGCGACATTCCTTGGACAAAGAGGTGGCCTCGTGTGGTCACCGTCGCCTGGAGGTGGCATACTTGTGTGGAGGTGCAGCATGGGAGACGTGCTAGTGGCGATGCTGCCATGTTACGGAGAAGCGTCGTGCTGGTTGTGGTGCGGCCAGAGTTTAGCCTGATATGGGTCTGAGGGCTGCAACTAAAGCAACTGCTCGTGGAGTGTGACACTGTGGCGCAAGCTTGATATGACCGGGATGGAGATTGAAGTAGGTTGGAGGTGCGGGGAGAAGGGGTTGCTCTCATCCACGCAGAGGGCGGGTGAACCACGATGCTTCGACCATGCATGATGATGAGGTGCCACTGCAGGGGCGTTGTGAACAACATGGATTAGGGCCTCACATCTATGTGCAATAGGATGGGGATGTGCTACAATATGGACGAAAGTCTCGCCCATCGTATGTCGATGACAACAACGCTCACGGGTGTCATTCCCCTGCTTTGGAGGCGTTGGGTGTTGGCACTTCATTGTATTTCACTCCATCTTGGTAGAGGTCTTTTGGCGAATGCCCAGGTTTGGAGTCGGATCAGCGTGATGGCGACACCTCGATGTTGTACCTCTATTGGGAGCATCGCGGGTTGGAGCGGCTTGGAGATTCAATGGTGCACTTGTTGGGTGCTCCCCGATGTCCAAGGTTTGATCTTTAGGGGAGCTATGCGCATCACTGGCTAGGGGTGGGCAAATATAGTCTCATGGTTTAGCTAGATTTAGCTAGTTCATGTATGCACTAAATTGGAAGGATTGATATTGTGAAGAGAAATGAACTAGGTCTACTCTAGCCGGTTTCTACGGTGTCAGATTTTGCACCTATCGCTTGAGAATCCAAGATGAAGCCTTTCTTGGAAATGAACAAGTTTTGGCATCTACTTGCTGTCCTTTAGGCATCAAGGGTGGATATTGCGTCCACGAGGAAAGTTCGGTAGTTGTTGTTGTTCGAAGGAGCCCGACGTGTGATTCTCTATTTTGGACAAGCACTTTCATGTTGTAGTTGTTTCGTTTATGGTGGTTATCTTTGGTCTAGATATGTGGAGTTTGTATTACGCTCGTTGTTCGTTGCACGTGGTATTCATCTTTGTACATGAACCCTGCTTTCTATAAAATATTGTACAACATTAATGTACTCTAGAAAAAAATATCTTCATGCCTGTTTTGAATTGCATCTTTTTGAAATGGAGGTTTGACCCCTAGCCTCTGACGATGCACACGCCTTTTTTATTAGATTATTCAGAAAAACCTTACAAGAAGATTACAAAGATCAGACTGAAGCCACCATCTCAGCAATAGATTGCTATACCTACCAAACAGATGAAGGGGGTGATCATGAACAGAACTCTATGCCTTGCCATCACACCAATGCGCATCATCTAATACTGAAGGCTTCAACTAGCTGCCCATCGATAGCTAGGAGCATACTCGGTCCAGCAGACTCTTACCCACGCACACACATCTGAAGTCGCCGCCACCGTCTTTCACGAACCCATCTTCAGAATGGATCAACGTATTAATCTTACAAGATTTGCCATCAACGCCACCACGATTTCGTACAACCACATCGTCCTACGCAAGTCCATCAAGCCACGTCCATCATCGAGACTCCGATGCACCATGCAGTCAAGTATCATCGTCTTCGATGAAGTAGACGCAAATCTCTCCGCCTCAGAGCCCCTCTAGCCAACACCAGCTCCAAAAACGATGCCCCCATGGGGGTGAACAACGCCGACGCCGCCATCGTCCGATCTGGGAGACCCAGATCAAGGGTTTGTCCCGAAGCTGTCCAAACTTGGAGACGAGATCGATCACAACAAAGAAGCTCCTAGACGATACCTCCATGGAGGGTATGACGCTAAAAGTGCCACCATCGACTAATCCGAGGATCTAGGGTTTCCCCTGGAGGCTGTACTTTGTGCGAGAGAACCGTCCCATGTAGCAGCGTCGCCATGGCGTACACCACCAGCGAGGGCCTTGACAATGAGGTCGAGAGAGACGACCAACCCAGCTAGGGGGCTGCGTCACTGCCGCCGCCCTATGTTCCATCCTCCGCCGAAGACCATCTGAGGGAGGCCTTCCTTCGTGTCGCAGGCAACCTCACGTGCCGCCACGCGAGGCACCGCTTCACTAGGGTGCTTGGCATAGCACCACGCCCGCACGTAGCACGCATGGGGGAGGGAAACTCCCCACGGCCGCGACGCCCCATGGTAGGGGCGAAGGAGGGAGATGGGAGGGGCTGGCTAGAGGATCTAGGGTTCCTCCCCTGGCGGCGGGGGAGAAGTGTGATCAACCATTATGGGACCACAAACAAGTTGCAAAAAATGAGGCCATGTTCGAGCGTAATCCTTAAGAAATGGTAAATCAATACTAAATTAGAGCATCTCCAATGCCCCCTAAAGCCCCCCAAATCGTCGTATGGTGGCGCCGACGGAGAAAATCCTGCCCAGTCGTGCCCCCAAATTAGAATTTTATACGGCGCGACGCGAAGTTTCATCCGGCGCACCTAGTCCAAACCCGAACCAGGAGGGTGCCGGCTCGACGCATCGCGTGTCCACCTGTTAGCGAGAGTACCGACGCTTTGTCATCTCCACTCGCCTTCGTTGTCTCCCATGCTAAATAATGACATTGTACTGGCGGCATCCTTCTGCGGCGCAGCGAACTGTTGTGTCGGAGCATGGGTCATCGTAAATGCACGCCATGCATCTCACCCCTTCCCGCCCTTCATCTCCCGCTCCATTTCCTGCCCATGTACGGCCATATAAGCTCGGCGCTCACCGTTGCTTGTTCAAACCGCCGGGAGCAAAATGCCACACCGCCTCATCATGACGTACGCTATGCTACTGCGTGGGAAGCGACACACCACCACCCCCACCATCGGAGGAGTCGGTGCCACAGGCGGGCGAGGAGGATGACAACTTCGCCGACTTGCCAGATATTTCAGAAGTTGATTCAGAAAGGAAGTTGTAACAAAAAAAGAGGTTGAGTAGATGATAAGGTGGAACAACAATAGTGATAGGTATGTCAGTGCTGTTTGCGCGAATATTAAACAGAAGATATATGGTCAAGAGTATTTCAATAGCTATAGAAATGTGAAATAGAAGTGTGTTGTGAATGGGTATGTGTGTGAGAGAGAGGGAGGGAGAGGTGTCATGTATGAACTGATATCAAATAGCAAAATCAATGTGGAATAGAATTGTGTTGTGAAAGAGATCAAGTGTAACCCTTGGAAAGAGTTTTGTTGATGTTGAAATGAGATTAAGGTCTCTTTCTTCATATACCACAAATCAAACTTTATGTGAATTATGTTTACAAGGTGAGAAAAAACTTGGAGGACCCATGGCAACGCACGGGCATTCAACTAGTCTTGATCAATATGGTGGTGGCACTTCTTTAGGTATTAGATTGTTTGTCTTTTGTCGATACTGGGGTCTTCTTTACATATAATGTTGAAGTAGATTTCTTATATTGTACTCCATGTCTTGTAGATCTCCTTTCTTGGTACTCTTCGAGTTGAATTATGATTCATCTAGGAGTCCGAGCATCACACACAGAGTAGGTTGGTGTAACCCCGATAAATGGGAGCTCAACCTTAGCAGCATATATTCAACCGCGTACCACAGTCCAGCTGCTAACCCAGATGACCGAAGGGCGGATGCTTCGGGCTCTAATGTCATGTTTCGTTGGTTCTACCTCACCTTGTTCCTCCTGATCAGCGCGCCAAATGGAAGGATCTTCCGCAGCTTCACCGCGGCAACCAATGCCTGCTCTGTCCCAAGTGGTGTCGTCCCCAATGACGGATGCGTGGCCGTGGCGTGTAGCTCATATATAACTTCAGAGGAGAAGGATCCATTGGCATTTTACTCTCCATATTTAGGTTCTTTGTATAAAAGCTAAGGATTATACTGTAATCTTTTTTTATTAGAGAACCTTTTTGCAAAAGTTAATCCCGCCATTCCTGATTAATTATGGATCTAGGCCTTTGGGTCCTTGTTCAGAGTGTAGGACAAGAGTGTCATGGGAGCAAATGCTTAAAACCCACAATGGTATATATACTCCTTCGGTACTAGCAAGTGCAGAGCAGAGGGCACTGGTCATGTCGTTTGAGATGCAACGCCATGATGAGGCAGCTCGGCAGTTCATGGATGCCGAGAGGAGGGCGGCAGACAGGTTGGCGGAGGCGCAGGCAGCCGCCCGCGCCACAGCTCACCGTCAACATGTAGAGGCAGCCAGCTAGGGCAGCTGCGAAGGAGGCACGACATCGCCGAGAAAACCAGTACCCACTCCCCTCCTACCAGCCCTGGCAGGAGCGCGAGGAGGACCGGCAGGCCTTCACCTGCTTCCTTGAGGACGCCGAGCACCGCCGCCACGAGCGGGTGACAGAGGAGCGGCAGCGTCACCGCGGGCTAGTTGACCGACCACGTCGGTCCGATGACGGTGTTGGCCCGTTGAACGTTCCATCGAGCACCAACGCTGCTAGCAAGGACTTCGAGGACGACATCTGAATCTATCAAGTTTTATGTATTATGTAATAAAATCTATAAAGTTTGAATAAATTTCACCGTTTTAGCTAAAATTCACCCAGTTTTAAATTGGGGATTGGGGCACGGCTAGGAAAACGACGCCCCTATACAATGAACGGCACCGGCGCCCTTCCATACGGCCTAAAAACGCTTACGCCGGACACCGGAGAGGAGGGGGTAGGGGAGTGGAAATGCTCTTAGGGCATCTCCAGCGGGCCGACGCATCCTGCCAACGCAAACGGTCCATCCTGGTCCGTTTGCGTCGAGGGCAGGACACAATTTGCGTCGCGGTCCGGCCCGCCTGGCCGGCTCGCCCTGTGGCCGACGCATCCTGTCCGCCGCTAGCAGTGGTGCCGTGTTTGTAATTTGCAATCGGTTGATATAAAGTAAATTGCATTGCATTGGATTGGATTGGATACATTGCAAACATTGCATACAAGATCATACCCTAGAATAAAAAGTAATAGAATTAAGTAGCCCTTGGCTACTGGTCGTCCTCGTCGTCGGAGGAGGAAATGGCAGGCTTGCCGCGGGCGGGCGCGACGTACTGCCGACGGCACATGTCCTCATCGAAGACGTTGACCGTAATCTGATGGTCACCGTCAAAGTTGAAGACGAGGAGGTGGTCGGCCACGATGCCGTGCCGCTGGCAGAACCTCCTCCACCCGCTGGCCAGGTACGGCGTGCCGGTGCGGTCGAAGAGGAGCTTCGTGGGCCATATGCCGGTGGAGCCGCCATGCACCCACAGCACGACCTGGTTCGTCCTCATGTCGACCACCTTGCCAAACTTGCGGGGCAGCCTGACAGAGTCCTGGTCCGCACCGTAGTTGAGGGTGATGCCGAACTCGAACCCGTCAGTAGGCTCGGGCTCGGGCGTCGAGGGTGAAGAAGGAGAAGGCGGAGGACATGGAGATGGCGGTGCCACGATCCAATTTCTATGGCCGCCAGCACGGCTGCTCTCGCCATGCCGTCCACGATGTCCACGACGTCCTCGGTGTCCACGGGTGGGTGGTGGCGACGAGCTCTGGGCGCCGCCACCGCGGCTCCCTCCACGGCTCCCTCGACGCCTGCCTCCACGGCCACGGCCCGGTGGGCGCCCTAGCCACCCTCCACTCGATCCAATTCCTCTGACCATGGACCATGGTCCCTGCGGTTGTGTGGAGAAGAACGGTGGGGAAGAAGACAACGTCAGTGTGCGAAGAACTGGCCAGCCACGGCCGGTTTAAAAATCCATCGAGGCATTGGTTGCTGGCGCGTAGGCCGAAACGCCGACATTGAAGTTGCCTCGCCATGCGTCGGGCGGTGCAGCTGGCTGCCAATGGCGCAGCATAGATAGAAGTGACGGGGCGGTGCAGAAGGTCAGGCGGCGTGGCCAGCCTTTGACCACCATCCCTCCCGCCCGTTGAGTGGCTGTTATGCGGGGCCTAGACCCACGCGGGAGGACACGGGCGAACAGCGCGACTCAAATTTGATGGACCGATGCGTCGGACCGAATGCGTCGGACCGAATGTGTCGGTCCGGATACGTCGCACCGCTAGGGCGTGCGCAACCGACGCGCCGATCCGGTCAGACCAGTTCGAATGCGCGCAGTCGCGATGCGTCGGCTTCGTGGATGGCAGCTAGCACAGGGCACAGACGCATCATATCCTCATGCTGCTGACCACTTCGGTCGACCTATATGTCAGACTGTGCAATAGGATGGAGATGTGCTACAAAATCATTGAAACAGCCGGTGTGCGTGATACCTACTTCCTCCGTTTCAAAATATAAGATGTTTTAGGTTTGTGAAGCAAATATATCTAGACATATTTTAGTGTGTATATTCAAGTGAACCTACACGCTAAAAGATGTCTAGAAACATTTACTTCACAAAGCTAAAACATATTATATTTTGAAATCGGAGGGAGTATTTGTCTTGAACGAGGTATAATTTTCTGCTTGCTCAATTAAATTTGAAATTACAGGAGAGCATTGACATATGTGGAGGAGTACTCCCTCCGTCAGGAATTACCCTGCATTCTGTATTTGGTCAAAGTCAAACTTTTCAAATTTTGACCAAACATATTGGTAAAACTATCAATAACTATGAAACCAAATACATGCAATATAAAAATATATTTTATGACTTTGACTAAATCCAGAATGCAGGGTAATTCTTGACAGAGGGAGTATTCACTAGAGTACTACTCATGTCCTATCTACAAACATAAATCAATGGCATGCACACCGACACCGTACTGGATCCTAGATGTCCAAAATGAGCAGCTGAGCTAGCTAGCTAGCTAAGGTAAGGACCAACATCTCTGCGACAACTGCCCCAGCCTTTTGCGGCCGCATGCTAGCTCCAAGAAAAGATAAAATCGACAAATTTAACCTTTGACTGAAACTTCAGCACAAAATGAATCTAGTTTGAAACTATTTCAAAATCTAACCCTTTTTTGTGGAGCCCTGGTCTTAGAGGTCTACTGAGCTCCTCTCAGATCCGGTGTATGTGTGTGTGCGTTCGCTACCGTGACAGGCTCCACAAAAAAGGGTTAAATTTTGAAATAGTTTCAAACTAGGTTCATTTTGTGCTGAAGTTTCAGTCAAAGATCAAATTTGTTGATTTCGTCCCAAGAAAACACACAAAAAGAGCTGCCACAGCATGCATGAGCTGATCGACGCCAGAGGCTAAAACTGCAAAAGGAAGGCAGTGGTATGTACGTACAGTAGCATGCACCTAGCTAGTCCATGCCCAAGACAACTAGTCCAAGCGCAGGCTCGCAGCAGCTTTTATTTGCGTGCTCCAGTTGCTACTACCTATCAACAACTTTTTCATTTGCAGAAGATGTAGTACTACGTATGTATAGCCGTATAGGCATGAAGGCATGAACATAACTGATGCTAGCAGTACTATCCCGGCCAGTAATATGTCTACAGGATCGTGATTATTGATCGTTTTGATTCTAGATGAAAATTGCAAACCTAGGCCCCATCCAACTTACTAACTCAACTTTGCTATACTAGATGTTAGTCAGTACCCCCTTAGTTCTAGGTATTAGTTGTCGTTGATTCTAGCACTAATGATCCTTTTTTATAAAATAGTAATCAAAAATCATATTCTGAGTTTCAAAAAAGTTTCAAAAAATATTCAGATATAGCTAACTATTTATTCCACAAACATGCAAAAAATCATGTTTAAATACTTTGTATTTTGGGCTACACAAAAATGTCAACGAGTAGATTTGAGTATGTATATTTTCATACCAACAATTTTTATCAGATCTTTTCATTTTTGTGTAGCTCACAATAAAAAGAATTTCGTATTAGAATTGTGTATGCTTGTAGGTTGCATCATTGACTATATGTCCTAGTTTATTTTCATATTTTTTTGAAATTTTGAAATATATTTTTAAAATTTTTTAAACAAAGAGACCACCGGAGCTCGGAAGCCAAAAACACTTTCCGTGAACTAAATCGTCGACTTAATTTGGAACTGTTATTTGGAGCGCATGTTATATGCGCAAGGTGCGTCCTGTCCTCTTGTTTAGATTCGCGCAGACAGTATTTTTTGTGACTTTATCGCATGTCTTGCACGGACGACTAGCTCATGTACTAATCCCCATCGTGAATTGGTGATGTGATGGAAGCAAGTAAATTAGCAGCATCATGCAATAGCTTTGCCTCTCGAAAGCTCGCTCGGCCGCACGATTCGTGTACGTAAATAATTTAGCTCTATACGGCACGCACGATATCACATGGCAAAGGCGAGCGGCCGATGTACTTAAACCATAGCCAGGCAAGATGTGGCACTGGATACAACAGCTGGGCAAGCAAGCTGATGTCCTTAGTTAGTTATTACCTAATTAAACAAGGACGGCATAATGTAGTGTGGATCTATGATCTGTCTGAAATTTTGCCAGTTCAATTGCAGGAGCCATGGAGGGGGCAGGAGGTGACCAGAGAGAGAGAGGGAGTTTGAGGGGGGAGAGACAAAGTCGCATGGCAGATGGACAAAGCCCCATGCTGCTGCTGGTGTTGCAGCCATGGACAGCAGCATGCAGGCAGAGATGAGATGTGGATGTAGCGGCGATCGAGACGGGGAGGGAGATAGATGGATGGATAGAAGCATCAGGCACAATGATATGATGGCGCTTCCTCGTCACGCCTTGTGTGGAGTTGAGATTGAGAAAGTTCAGAGCTTTGGCCGAATGCATGGGCGGATAACTAACTGGAGGAGAGGAGACTAGAGGCGAGATCTCTGAATTGTTTTTGACCCCTCCGAAACTACTGAAAACGACGGCTCAGCAGAAAGAGCGAGTGGCCAACCCACTGTTCAAAGATGCCATCGATACAGTCCAGGCGCAGCCATCAATTAGTTTGGCATAGCTGGACAGGGGCCACCCCTAAAAAGGCTAGCCTGGCCTGACATGTGGGGCCAGAACGCAACAGAAGTCAGTGTGGTCCTGTATAAAGAAAAATTGAGGCTGTGGTCCTCTGTAAAACTTTTGTATTAAGACGAAAAATATATACGAAGGGTTCAAAAAAGCAAAGAAACAGGCTTCTCGTAAGTCGTAACCGGCAGGCGGCAGCTCCCTTCAGTAGTCATACTGGTAAAAAATGATACCGTTCTGAGCATAGTTTATGCAAATTTGAAAACTTTTATCAAACTTCCTGAAACAATGTTTTAGTTCTGCATGACGTAGTGTTCGTGGTTATTGATTCGGCCCCTTTTCAGTAAACTTTGGTATTAATTCAGAACATTGTGGGCTGCTTTCTCCGTTCCTCATAGGGTGCTTCTATTTTCGAGCCAATTTATCACCATGTTGTTTAAATTTACATCTTGCTAATTCTTATAACAAAAAAAAACTATAGGTGGAGTTGATCATGTTACGATATAATTGCAGATGACTTATGTCATGTGGATCTTATTATTATGGATATGGAATGCAATCTTCATGCCATGTTATCTTGGGAAGGCCATTTTTCAGAATCATTGGTGCAATGATTGATATGAAAGACGGGAATCAAAAACTCTGCGAGTTTCACCGATGTGGTGGGAAGTACACGTGGAGAAATAAACATTTGAAGCCAACAATGGATGTTTTGGAGAGAGTTTTGGTTTTTGTGAGTTGGGAAGCTTTGTTCCCGCTTGCGGTAATGAATTTCTTGGTCAGGTCTAGATCTGATCACAGCTGAATTGTGGTGGACTTGGGTAATGGAAAACCTTTGAAACCTAGACCATTTAGAATGGAACCATACTGGTTCACAACTCCTAACTTTTTAGAGATGGTTTTGGCGAAGTGGCCATTGCACATTCTTCATGATAAAATATTAGACTTTTGGAAGTTACAACAAAGCAAACTTCATAAGCACATGAAGGGATGGGTTGTGAATATGAAAGGTGACTTGCGAAGGTGTAAAGAGGCCATTTCGCGGGAGCTAGAGAATTTTGATAGCCAAGGAGATCTTGGTGCCTTGAATGAAGGTGACTGGCAACGTAGATATCAAATTGAAGCTGAATTATCAAAGATCTATGGGGAGAAAGAAGAATACTGGCAAAGAAGAGGTGGGGACCAATGGCTACTAAAGGGAGACAATAACACGTCATTTTTCCATTCGGTGGCGAATGGAAGGAGCCGTTGTCGTGGGTATAACCCGTCGAGTACCCACTGTTGGTATAATAGGTGTGGCCAAGCAGGGGGCCCACATGATGTTTGTTAAGGACATTAAACACAAAGAAGATTGGCAGCTATTAAGCCCCTGAAGCCTAGCATGATGACTCGATAAGCTGGACCCCCATGTCATACTAACTTGGAGTACAAGATAGAAGACTCTAGAATAACACTTGTAAACCCTAGGCTGATTGCATATATAAAGTCAGGTAGGAGAGGGAAATATCTCTTAATAAAAGCTTCTTCCAAGTTTTCCTAAGAGTTCATGCTACCATTAGGTAAAGAGGATTATTTTAGTTTCACAATGGCATTATCAATATTTTTAAACTTTTGCATATCGCATATCTCACAAAAATCATGAATATGCATATAAGCATCCTCACCAGAACTACCACCAAACTGATGCTTGCATATCTTTACTATTAAATTGGAGTTTATGATGGTACGTCGCCTCAAAAAAATTTGACATCAAACATTTGAGCCATCTTGACCATTCAATCACCATCCAATGTCACACAGGTTCCACCACAAAAGATGGCAAGATGGACCCAAAAATCGGGAATCAGATGTGCAATTAATGAGATTGTTAATTACCTAGCAAGAATAAAAGGGGTAACCCAATTATAGCTTGCAAATCGTGGAGAATTAATGTTTTGGTATGTTTTTTTTCTCGTGCATAAGGCTAGCCATAGTGCTACTATCATAGCTAGTATCATGCAAGCTAGGCCCACAAAAATACTTATATGGTAGTTAATTAATGAAGAAAGAGAAGATTAGAGTATCATAGATAGATACTATATCATAGCGCACATTACGAGAAATATTAAGCTCAAGTAAATTCTGAACACACATTTGTATTAAGATACTACCACTGGTGGAAAAGGGGCCATTAATCCCGGTCTATAACGGCCTTTAGTCCTGGTTTCCCAACCGGGACTAGCGAAGCGCGATTAAAGGCCCTCAGCCTTTAGTCCCGGTTGCAAACGAACCGGGACTAATGGCCGTCCACGTGGGCACGGCTAGGAGCGCCGTCTCGGGGACCTTTAGTCCCGGTTAGTAATGAGAACCGGGACTAAAGTGTTCTGTTTTTGTTTTTATTTTTGTTGCTGTTTCAGATTATAGGTTTAGGGTTTATGCTTAATTAGGGTTCATTTTAATTTCAAACGAGTTTCCGTACCTATATTCTATGACTAGTACATACACATTACACGTTGGTGCATGCATATATAATATTATACGATGTCTTGCGACTGTATATACTACAATTTCAAACAAGTGTATGTATAACTTTTTTCAAACAAGTTTCAAAACAAACTAAGTTACATGGAGATCACTAAATTACAGATAGTGTTCTTCGTCCTCCACATAGTGTTCTCCTTTCTCACAGAGGACCTCCCTCATGATGAATCCTGCCAGCTCCTCTTGAATTGCTTTTAGGCGCTGGGTTGGTACGAGCTTCTCCCGCATCACATACAACTTTAAGAAGATCGATATGGATATATATAAGTTGGATGAAACTCAACACAATTGATTATAATAAAAGAAAACTGTGAATATTATTTACGTACATCAAAGTCCGTGGTACGTGCTCTCCGCTCACTGGTGTACCACCGGATGAACTCGCAGACGTAGAATCCACAGAGATTGGTCCCCGGTGGTTGCTTCAAACCCTTTATCTTTTTAAAAGTTAGCTGTTCTTTGAATTCACCTATTACCGACTTTCTGAAACGTGTCCAAACGCTACAGGGCAAAGAAAATGAGCAAATAAGTTATTAAATACTTGATATCAGGAAATTAATGAAAGGAGCTGATATAGTCGGGTAATGATTGAAATTACTTTTGCAGCATTCTTTCATGTCGCTAAACAGGACGTCGGGCTTATCCAATGAGTCCAAGATATGAACAGTTGAGGTGTCCAATTGAATCTTTAGCAGAATCCAGTGGTAACTGCAGACACGCATGCATAACTGATCAATTACACTTAACATCGAGTAAGCAAAAAAGAATGTCTAGAAGATAGAAACACTCACTTGAAGTTGTAAGGAAATAGAAGTTCTCTTTTAAGACTTTGCTTCACAAAAAATCTGAAGAGGTCCTTCTCCACGTCTCTGGGGTGATCTTTTAACATCCTTTCATTAATGATATATGGGTCAATGAACCCAACGTCATGGATTCCAATTTTTTTGCATTCAAACATCTTAAATCTGCATAATAGCATACAAAAATCATATAGTTAATTAAGATATATAGGCAATGAACGAGCTTAGCTAGATACTTGAATATAAATCACTTACAGACAATAGCAACTGATGGTAGACTTGTCGAGATCGCGCTGATTGAATATGTGAAACAATTCGTCCATTGGAATATGTAACATGTATCTTTTGAAGTAATGCTCCTCTCTAACGTCCAAGAGGATAAAACGTTTGAAGTCCTTTTTTTGTATATGCACCTTGTACCAGCCGAGCAGATTTCGCATATGTGTTGATAGACCGCGTTCCTCCTCAGGCTTGATCAGAGGCCCCCCCCCCAGTACATATTGCTCTACTACCTCTCCCACTGGCGCTTCTTCAAGGCCTAACATAACTAGAAGAGGCACATTCAAGACGTCCGCGTTCTCTTTTGCCTCCCTTACAGTTAAACCCAATAGTTGTGCAGCTGCTACTACTCTGGGGTCCAATAACAATCGGTCCTCTTCCAAATCGGCTCTGAAGGACGTATCGATATCGGGGGGGGGGGGGGGGGCGACTATGAGCGGGGCGACCGATTGATTCTTCTGTTCTCCAAGCTGGGGAATTTGTTTCCCGCATCTTTTTGCCTTGGCCAAGTCACTTTGCCTTTCAATTTCGCGTTTATAGTCTGATGGCTGATTCATCTTATATTGGGGCTCTGCAGTAAGCATACCATAAGCCCAGTCCTTTTGTTTCTCCGTGTATGCCGGCTTGGGCTCAGGCACTTTTGGTGCAAAAAATGCCTTCACTTCGGCGCGTACTATCGCTTCGTTTTCCTCGGGAGTCCGGTCATAAGCTCTCTTGGGAAGAGGCTTTAGCGATGGCTCTGGTATCTTCGTGGTCTTATGTACTACCTTATCAGTAGTACTAACCGTAGCGGGCCTGCTCCGCTTTTTCCCCGTCTGAGTAGTATTGGGGGGCGGCTTCGCCTGACGCGCTGGAGAAGCACTGGGGGACGGCGTTGGCTGACGCGCGGGAGGTGCACTAGGGGGCGGCATCGGCTGACGCGTCGCCCGAGGTGGACTCGGGGGTGGCGTCGGCTGACGCGGCGCTGGAGGTGGACTCAAGGGTGGCGTCGGCTGACGCGGCGCCCGAGGTGGACTCGGGGGCGGCGTAGGTGGACGACGTTCATCGGGGGAGGGTGGACTTGGATTCCTCGGAGTCGATGGCCTTGGCGCTGAGCCTGGAAACTTGATGTATTTCTTTTGCCATAAAACGATTTGGCGCTTGACATCTCCAAGTCTCCGATCCCCTTCAGGTGTAGCAAAATCAAGCTCTAGGTCCTCGAACGAGCTGACTATGTCAAGCACCGAGACACGAGCATAGCCAGCCGGTATCGGGTCCCCATGGTGGAGTGCTTCAGGTAGACAAGGTAAAGCATCGCCGCTCGCCACCTTCAAGGTCATGTTCTTCACTGGCTGATGTAGCTCACAATTTGTCATCTCCCTAACATCATCCACGGGGTAGCGAGACCCCGGTGCTTCATGCTCATCAGCTGGGACCTCCGTGGAAGCCACGCTGCTTCTCCGCTGACTATTAAGATCCAATGCTGGATCTTCCTGCAGCCGAGATCCGCCTCCCTGGCTAAGTTGATGTATCATACTCTTCATGTCGGCTAATTCACGTTCTACCTTGCCGATCCGATCTGCTTCCCGATCCTTCTTTCTCTTACGGCTTTTGTAACCGTACGGATCTTCGTGCTGAGAAAACCCTTCCTTCCATGGAACACCAGCGCCTTTGCCTCTCGTTCGTCCTATGTGTTCTGGATTCCCGAGGGCGTGTGTCAGCTCGTCGTTCTCTCGGTCGACACGGATTAATCCCGCTTGAGCATCCTCCATTGCCTTAACAAGTTTTACTGTGGGAGTAAAGGTCTGTTTCCGATGAACACACTCCCCTGTTGCCTAGTCTAACGATCCTCCATGTCCGTACCACCAGTGCTTGGCCTTTTCGGGCCATCCCTCTGTACCAGGAGTGATTCCTCTATTCCTCAATTCATTCTCCATAGATTCCCACTTGGGCACTGCTCTCACGTAGCCGTCTGGCCCCAAAATATGGTGATGTTCCTTCTTCTCAGCATTTTTCTTATTTTTTTCTGACATTTCCTTGGCTCTCTCAGATGTCTTGAATGCCACAAATTCAGGCCACTGTTTTCTCAACTTCTCGTATGCTCCTTCGAACACTGGAGTTTTCTTTTTCGCGATAAACTTCGCGTATAACATTTTCTTGAAGCCCCGGAATGCTTCAGCCATCTTCTTGAGAGCGTACAGTTTAACTCTCCTTCTTCTTTCACGTCCACCCGGAATTTCATTACCATCATCATCCTTCTTGGAGTACTCCGGAGGTAGAATGAAATTTTCCATGAGCTTCCTCCAAAGGTCTTTCTTGGATCTTTTGTTCACAAAAGTAGCTCCAAGACGTGCCTTCTTTGGCTCGTACCATTCTTGAACCGTGATCGGGATCATGTCCCTAACAATCACTCCGCATTGATTTATAAATTTTGTTGCGTGCTGTTTTGGCTCCAACGGTTTGCCATCTGGAGATACAACATCGATGGTCAGCTTCTGATTCGCACTCAACATTTGGCTCGGACCTCGTTTAGAATACGATTTGCTCGATCCGGAGGGCTGAAAAAAGAAAAAGTCGTTAATAAAAATATGCATATTCCCTTCTTATCACCAAAAGCTAAATCTATATACCTCGCCATCGGCGTTTGTTTGCAATTGTCGTTCGGCATCGGTGTTTGTTTGCCCTTCGTCGTCAAACGTTTCTATCTCCATTCCGTCACCGGAAGGGTTAAGAAACGACGAAACATCATCTTCAAGTTTAGCTTCTCCGGCACCTTCTCGGCCGACTCCTTCTCGGCCGGCTACTCTGGGGTCTTCTCGATCGGCACCTTCTTGATGCACATATACATTCTCACGTATCATGCCAAATAAGAATTCTTCAGGGTGGCGTGGGTCATTTTCACCGTCCATGTCTCTTCTAAAGACAGGTAAAACAAGTTAGTGACACATATTTGATCAATAACCAAAAAAGGGGGGCGTTAGCCGAGCGCCGACGCGGTGGGGGGAAGACCCCCTCACCGCGTCGGCGCCCGGCCAACGCCCCCTTTTAGTACACATATTTGATCAATAACCAAAAAAAAGGGGGCGTTGGCCAAGCGCCGACGCGGTGGGGGGAAGACCCCCTCACCGCGTCGGCGCCCGACCAACGCCCCCTTTTAGTACACATATTTTTTTAACTATTTTTCTAACTAATAAAATCTAACCTAAATAAAATCTAACATAAATAAAATCTAACATAAATAAATTCTAACTATTTTCTATATATCTATTTTTCTAACTAAAAATTCGATTACTAAATTCTATTAGCATTTCTATTACTAATAAATTTTATTACTAAATTCTATTAGCATTTCTATTACTAAATTCTATTACTAAATTCTATTAGCAATTTCTATTACTAAATTCTATTACCAAATTTCTTTTAGCATTTCTATTACTAAATTCTATTAGCATTTCTATTACTAAATTCTATTACTAAATTATATTAGCATTTCTATTACTAATAAATTCTATTACTAAATTCTATTAGCATTTCTATTACTAATAAATTCTATAACTAAAAATTCTATTAGTAAATTCTATTACTAAATATCTAACTACACTAATTCTAATTAACACTAATTAACTAACTATCTAACACTTGCAGGGAACAACTAAAAAAAACTTACAGGGAAGAAGAGACGTACTCTACGCAGAGAAGAACGGCGGCGGCCGGCTGGGCTCGGGTGGTGGGCCGACGCGACCGTACGGTCGTCGCGCGACGGCGGCGTTCGGGGGAGTTCGGCGGCGACGGCGGCGCTCCGGGAGACGGCGGCGTTCGGGAGACGGCGGCGTCCGGGAGACGGCGGCGTTCGGGAGACGACAGCGGCGCTCCGGAAGACGGGGGCGTTCGCGGAGACGGTGGTGTTCGGGGGCGGTCGGGGAGACGACGGAGTACGGCGGCACTCCGGGAGACGGCGGCGTTCGCGGAGACGGCGGCGTTCGGGAGACGGCGGCGTCCGGGAGACGACGGCGTTCGGGAGACGACGGCGGTGCTCCGGGAGACGGCGGCGTTCCTGGAGACGGTGGCGTTCGGGGGCGGTCGGGGAGACGACAGAGTACGGCGGCGCTCCGGGAGACGGCGGCGTTCGGTGGCCGTGCCGCAACGATCGGCGGAGTTGCTCCTCTGCGCGCGTCGCCTCCTTCTCGATCCGAAACTGCTAAGTGAGTGAGAGGGAGGAAGACGAGGGCGGCGGGATATATATACCCCCACCCTTTAGTCCCGGTTGGTGGCTCCAACTGGGACTAAAGGGGGGTCTTTAGTCCCGGTTGAAACCACCAGCCGGGACTAAAGGGTCTTTAGTCCCGGTTGGTTTCACCAACCGGAATTAAAGACATTTGGGCGGTTCGCGCCCATGCCCCAGACCTTTAGTCCCGGTTGGTGAAACCAATCGGGACTAAAGGGATAATAAATGCGCGCCAAGGCCTTATATTTTTTCAGATTTCATTTGAATATGAAATTTGAAATTCAATTTGAATAACTTCTATATATTTTAGAATCTGACAAAACTTTGAATATGAAAAGTGTTTGAAATTTAATAACTAATTCAAAACTATTTTCTATTTTCAAAATCAATTAATCTAACTATTTAAACAATTAACTATTTTGCCATTTTAATTAAAACTATATTGATTAATATTCTTTTTGAATATTTTAAAATTTGATAAAACGTTGAATATGAAAAGTGTTTGAAATTTAATAACTAATTCAAAACTATTTTCTATTTTAAAAATCAATTAATCTAACTATTTAAACAATTAACTATTTTGCCATTTTCAATTAAAACTATATTGATTAATATTCTTTTTGAATATTTTAGAATCTGACAAAACTTTGAATATGAAAAGTGTTTGAAATTGAATAACTAATTCAAAACTTTGAATATTGATTAATATTCTTTTTACATACTTCTGAATCTGACAATTAACTAATTCATCTAACTATATAGATTTTTTCTATTTTCAAAACCAGAAGATTAAAATAAGTTTGAGATTACCCAACACTGTTAGAGGATATGGAGTCTTTCACGGGCTTGCAGAGAAATTTTTCAGAGGCGGAGCTTCCGAAGATGCCGTAGGGCGTGAGCACCAACGACATCTTCGAGAAGCTCCGCCACGGTAGATTTCCCAACCCTTTACCCAACACTGTTAGAGGATATGGAGTCTTTTACGGGCTTGCAGGGAAATTTTTCCGAGGCGGAGCTTCCGAAGATGCCGTAGGGCGTGAGCACCAACGACATCTTCGAGAAACTCCGCCACGGGAGATTTCCCAACCCTTTTCTCCATAACTGTTAGAGGAGATGGAGTCTTTCACGGGCTTGCAGGGAAATTTTTCCGAGGCAGAGCTTTCGAAGATGCCGTAGGGCGTGAGCACCAATGACATCTTTGAAAAGCTCTGCCACGGGAGATTTCCCAACCCTTTCCTCCATCCATGGGGATGAAACTCTCCCTGCCTTCGAGCTGTGCTTACCATGGCGTATCGATGCTCCTTTTATAGGCACGGCGCCACTTCTACTTTTGTCTTGTTCCTCCGACATGGGCGTCGTGCGCTACATGCTTTATCTCATCGAGCAGTGCATCCACCCATGCATCCTTATCCTGCCAACAGCTTTAGTCTCGGTTGCACCCACCAGCCGGGACTAAAGGTTACCCACACATCCTTATCCCACCGACAGTTTTGTTAGATGACACAAAAACCACCTTTAGTCCCGGTTGTACCCACCAGCCGGGACTAAAGGTTACCCACACGTCCTTATCCCACCGACAGTTTTGTTAGATGACACAAAAACCACCTTTAGTCCCGGTTATACCCACCAGCCGGGACTAAAGGTTAGATGGTTTCCCGCGCCACTGCGTTCCCGCCTATTTTCTTCCCGCGCTTTCCACCGCTTCCCGCCTCCGTCTTCCCGCCATTTTTCACTATATATATGTAGGCTTGGCCTCTATTTACATATCACATCTAGACTCATATCTATAAACCTCATCACTCTCTTCCATGGCTTCCATCGTATCTCTAACCCCCCAGGAGGCGGAGGCGCTTTGCGCCTCAAACTACCCCTGCCCGCCGGGCTACCGCGTCCCCACCGGCTGGATGCTGAGCGTCGGAGGCGTACCGGTCCCTCCTGTCCCTCTAGGTGTGGCGCGCCAGATGGCCATCACGAACCACTACTACTTCGAGCTCACGCCAGAGCAGCGGAGGAATCCCCAGTGGCATCCCGACTACAGCCCGACTTGGGATGCCTTCTTCATCAATCGGCGTGCGAGTGCGCTTGCCAGGCACGAGGAGGACGGCCCGCCTCGTTTGAACTTCAACGAGGCCGGCCGTCGGCTGTGGTGGCGCGGCCGGACTCTCTAGAGCGTCATGGCCTACCGTGGCCCCCGCCTGCGCTACCCTCAGTCTCAGCCCACGCGTGCTCACCCACCGAGGTTTGACTACCGCGACCCCGATGCCAGCGACGACGACGTCGGCGACTACGATGACTATAGTGGCGACGTTTATAGGGCTAGGCACGGCTATGACTGAATCACTCCAACATTCGAAAAAAAGTCCAGCCGATTGTGACTTAATCTGCCCATGTACTTTAATTCCAGTTCAATCGTTTCCCCACCTCTCGTGAGTGTTATTGTGATACATGATTAGAACAATACATTACATAAAATGTTTAATACATGATTAGAACAATACATGATTACACATCATTTCTTCGCTAGTGTCCCTTGCTTACGATTGTGGCGTAACCATGGGGAATCTTCATTATTTAACTTGAGGCTTGTGTCAGTGTTCACTCTGAAGGGCGGAATTTCACCAAACTGATTATAATCTTGTGACATGTCTGTCTTGTCCTCCACTCCCACGATGGTTCTTTTCCCTGAAAGAACTATGTGGCACTTTGGTTCATCACATGATGTATTCGCTTTGGTTCTTTTTCTTGGTTTGCTACTCATGTCCTTCACATAGAAAACCTGAGCCACATCTTTGGCTAGGACGAATGGTTCATCAAGGTAACTTAGATTGTTGAGATCCACCGTTGTCATTCCGTACTGCTCGTCCAACTTTACCCCGCCTCCTGTCATCTTCACCCATTTGCACCGAAACAAAGGAACCTTAAAGTTAGGTCCATAATCAAGATCCCATATCTCCTCTATGTAACCATAATATGTGTCCGTACGCCCTTTGCCGGTTACTGCATCAAAGCGGACACCACTGTTTTGGTTGGTGCTTTTTTTATCTTGGGCGACCATGTAAAATGTATTCGCATTTATCTCGTACCCTTGGAAAGTCAATATAGTCGAAGATGGTAATTTGGCCAGCAAGTACAGCTGCTCTTCAACAACAGTGTCATTCATGAGACGTCTTTGCAACCAAACGCCGAAAGTCGCCATGTGGAGCTGTAAAACAAAGGACTCGGGCTGCCCTGGGTTTGCTTGGCGTACAATATTCTTGTATTCCTCACTGTACGGAGCCACCAAGAGGGAATTTTGTAGAACTGTGTAGTGTGCTTGAGTCAACGAATGACCATCCCTACATATCATTGGTTTCTTTCCGATCGTGCCTTTTCCACTAAGTCTCCCCTCATGACGCGATTGAGGAAGACCAATCGGCTTAAGGTCGGGAACAAAGTCAGCACAAAACTCAATGACCTCCTCTGTTCCATATCCCTTGACGATGCTTCCTTCTGGCCTAGCATGGTTACGAACATATTTCTTTAAGACTCCCATGAACCTCTCAAAGGGGAACATATTGTGTAGAAATACAGGGCCGAGAATGGAAATCTCTTTGACTAGGTGAACCAGGAGGTGCGTCATAATATTGAAAAACGATGGTGGGAACACCAGCTCGAAGCTGACAAGACATTGGGCCACATCATTTTGTAACCGTGGTAGATCTTCTGGATTGATTACCTTCTGAGATATTGCATTGAGGAATGCACATAGCTTCATAATTGCTAGTCGAACATTTTCCGGTAGAAGCCCCCTCAATGCAACTGGAAGCAATTGCGTCATAATCACGTGGCAGTCATGAGACTTTAGGTTCTGGAACTTTTTCTCTGCCATATTTATTATTCCCTTTATATTCGATGAGAATCCAGCCGGAACCTTGATACTGTTCAGGCATTCAAAAAAGGTGATCTTCTCTTCTTTAGTAAGAGCGTAGCTAGCGCGACCTTGAAACAGTTCCGGATGTCGGTCTTCTGGGTCTTTCACACGTTGCAGGTCCTGTCAAGCTTCCTTTGTATCTTTTGTCTTCCCATACACACCCAAGAAGCCTAGCAGGTTCACGCAAAGATTCTTCGTCACATGCATCACGTCGATTGCAGAGCGAACTTCTAGGAATTTCCAATACTCAAGCTCCCAAAATATAGATTTCTTCTTCCACATGGGTGCGTGTCCGTCTGCGTCATGCAGAACAGATTGTCCGCCAGGACCCTTTCCAAAGATTACTTCTATATCTTTGACCATATCGAATACATCATCACCAGTATTTTCCTTAGGTGGCTCCCGGTGATCTGCCTTACCGTTGAAATGCTTGCCTTTTTTTCTTACGGCATGAATTTTGCTAAGAAATCGACGGTGCGATATGTACACATTCTTCTTACAATTACCTAAATATATACTTTCAGTCTCTTGTAAACAGTGTGTGCATGCCTTGTATCCCTTGTTTGTCTGTCTTGAAATGTTACTAAGAGCAGGCCAATCATTGATGGTAACGAACAGCAACGCTCGTAAGTCAAATTCCTCTTGTTTGTGCTCATCCCACACATGTACGCCTGGTTTGGCCCACAGCTGTAAAAGTTCATCAACTAATGGCCTTAGGTACACATCAATATCGTTGCCGGGTTGCTTCGGACCTTGGATGAGCACTGGCATCATAATGAACTTCCGCTTCATGCACAACCAAGGAGGAAGGTTATAGATGCATAGAGTCACGGGACAGGTGCTATGACTAGAGCTCTGCTCCCCAAAAGGATTGAAGCCATCTGTACTTAGACCAAACCGTATGTTCCTTGCGTCACCTGCAAAATCTTTAAACTTATTGTCGATTTTTCTCCATTGAGACCCATCAGCGGGGTGTCTCAACATCCCGTCTGACAAACGGTCCTCTTTGTGCCATCGCAATAACTTGGCATGCTCTTTGCACCGAAACAAACGTTTCAACCGTGGTACTATAGGAGCATACCACATCACCTTGGCAGGAACCCTCTTTCTGGGGGGCTCGCCCTCAACATCACCAGAGTCATCTCCTCTGATCTTATACCGCAATGAAGTGCATATCGGGCATTCAGTCAAATTCTCATAGTCACCACGATAGAGGATGCAGTCATTAGGACATGCATGTATCTTCTGAACCTCTAAACCTAGAGGGCAGACAATCTTCTTGGCTTCGTATGTACTGGTGGGCAATTCGTTATCCTTTAGAAGCATATTCCTCATCATTTTCAGCAACTTTTCAAATCCGGAGTCAGATAGACCTTCCTCTGCCTTCCATTTCAGCAATTCAAGTGTGCTGCCCAGCTTTTTCAGACCATTTTGGCAGTTTGGGTATAAGGACTTTTTGTGATCCTTTAACATGCGATCCAACTTCTCCCTCTCCTTATTAGTTTCGCATTCTCTCCGTGCATCAGCAATGGTCCGACCGAGATCATCAGGGGCCTCATCATGTGTCTCTCCTTCAGCTTCCCCTTCAGGTCCCCCTTCAGCTCCCCCTTCAGCTTCTCCCATGAAAGTATCACCATATTCAGGGAACCCAGGATAGTTGTCATCATCCTCTTCTTCATTGTCTTCCATTGTAATACCTCTTTCTCCGTGCTTGGTCCAACAATTGTAGCTGGGCATAAAACCGTGCTGAAGCAGGTGCACGTGAAGGGTTCTTGATGAAGAGTAATTCTTCAGATTCTTACACACACTACATGGACAGACAACAAAACCATTCCGCTTGTTCGCATCAGCCACACGGAGGAAATCCTGCAAGCCCTTAATGAACTCGCTTGAGACTCGGCTACCGTACATCCATTGCCGGTTCATCTGCATTATTATATACGTATATAATAAACCAAATTAATACAAGGAATAAACTCACATTCCATATAAATCATATATACTCCCACATTACTCTCTAACGTTACAAAAATTATTGCAAATAAATCCTACTCAAAAATTATTATTGTAAATCACATAAGCTCACAATTACTCCCACATTACTTTCTAACATTAATTACTCCACAAATCCCTCTATTTTTTTGAGCATAAAAAGAGCTATATATGTGCATGACAAATTTCTACTTCATACTTATTTTGGTCAACATACAAGTACACCACCTCTACACATGTGCAAACTAAGGAATTAATTTAAGCTCAAATGCTATATAAATCAAATAAACTCCCATAATTACTCCCAAATTATAGCCACAAATCTCACCACATCTAGAGCATTATATGAGCTAAATTAGCAATTAAAGATGAGAGAGTAAAGTTGCTAACCTTTTGAACCAATTAGATAGATGAAATAACTCAAAATTTTGGATAATTTTGATTAAAAAATCGGGCATGACCTCTCCACTCAATCCAAGCTTCCGACCACCATTAGTGTACTGGCAGGCTCGGGGGAAGAGAAGCTCGATTTTGTAGGCGACGGCCTTTAGTCCCGGTCCGTGTTAAAGGCCCGGATTAAAGGTCGCCCTTTAGTCCCGGTCGTTAACACGGGCCGGGACTAAAGGCCGCCGCCCGTTGGGTTCCCGCCCGCCACCCCTTTAGTCCCGGTCCGTGTTGTCCATTACGAACCGGGACTAGGTGCTTGTCGTGCCCCAGCGGAACGAACCGGGACTAATGCCCCCTGTAGTCCCGGCCCAATTAGTTTGGGGACTAAAGGTAGCGGATAGAAGCCTCTTTTTCCACTTGTGTACAAAACAATAAATACGATGAATATATGATACTATTTTATGATACTATGCATTATGGAGGTAGTATCATATACAATTATCATATGCATGATACTACTATTTGATACTCTCCACTATGACCAGCCTAAGAAAAACAAGATCTGCATGCATTGGTTTGTTTCCATTCTGCATTCATAAATCCATTAATCTCGCTCAACGATTGGGCATTTTTCCTTTTACAGTTATGCATGCGTTGACGCGACCTAATGCGAGCAGTTAGGTAGGAGAAATAATAGGAAAGAATAGAGAGAAACACCCCACACACACACACACACGACCAGACCACTGCTGCGTCACGTTGGAGGAGGACGATAGGCAAAGGCAACCTCTGGTACACCACCTCCACACAGGACGGTTGCGCGCAAGGGATGATACAGTCGTGTGCGCCGTGAGGTCTCCAGAGTCCACACCCTCCCTCCACCGACTGGATTTGCCAAGAGTTCTCTAGATTGCCTCATCATCATTTTACTGGTTTAGCCTGCCTCGTGTTCATCTGAACAACAATCTATCAGTGCATGTACGTGTTCTTTATTTTGTGTGATTGAACTGAATATTGGCGTTGGATTTGACGGAATGCTTCTACAATTTTATGGATCTTCAATGTTGTACGCTCAAGCCTCCAGTTTGGAGGTTGTTGGCAATTCTCTAATGACTTGCTTGTTCTGAATCCAAACTGCGCCGTGGACAGACCCCCGACAGGTTTGATTCTCTGAATCTTTTTCAAGGATACATCCGAGGAGATGTATCGGTTTCATAGAAGAAGGGGTCAAGACGGCCGGTACAACGCCAAAAAGGCTACCTGATAGAAACGCAGCGCCAGACGGCTTACAACGCAACCCACACCGATAAACGATAAGGACTAACCTTGTAGCAACCTTCACCCAAAAATGGCGAGGAAGTGATACACCGGGCTTCTATAGGCCGCGCCACAATCAAAGATGGGAGCTTCACAAGACCGATTCAAACTCCGGGAAGGCACAAGACAACACACTACTCGCCCATAAGCGCCAAAGAGTCAGCGAGTGAGCAGCGGGGCCGAACCTGACCAAAGAAGTCATCGACCACGAAGCACCGGCGGCGGTGTACATGGCACCCCAAACACCCACGCTTTGAGCGGCGGCCACCAACGACTCCAACATGCACACCAATGACACCAAAAACTACCGAGGCGACGCCCCCAAGGAGGAAACGATGCAGCCATCGCCCGATCTGAAGACCGGCTCTAGGATTTCCCCTGGTGCTCCAGGCGGGGAAGAACGAGCAGCGCCAAGACGACGCCTCCAAGGAGGTAACGGCGCTCGCGGGCATCGCCGTCGTCCGCATCACGCTGGGCTTTCGCCCTGGCCCTACCGTCGACCCCAACACCATGGGACACACTGCAAGGAGTCGCCTTTGGACTCACTACCGACAAGAAGCGAGCCGGAGATGCCGTCGCGGTGCAGGCGGGATGACCATCGTCCTACCTCGATCCACCGAGACAGGGGCTGGGCGGAGGGGATCCAGTCGCCATCGCCATAGCCGGCGCCATCACGACGCCCATGCCACGCGCTCACCGCACAGGACAACGCACTGCCAGGAGCCACGTCCACCTCCGCCTAGCCCGTCGTCACCGACACCTCCATGGTGCCAGGCAGCTCCGCAGCCAGGCGCCGCCACGTTTTGGTTGGTCTTATTGTTTTGTTTCAATGGTCATTGACGAAGCCCTAAAGCTCTATTATGACGGTTGAACAGATACATCAATCCCAACATATTGCCTTCACATAGGAATAATTTATGGAGAGGCGAGTTTGGTTTATGGTTTGTTCGGCAAATTTTGTTATATTTTGTGATCACTCAATGTGTATGCTGGTGAGGTTCGAAATGGTGTTTGGTTCAGTTCAGTAGCTTGAGTTGTTCGCTTCATACATGTATTTTTTTGTGCCTTGCATTTCTGGCCCGACAATACGATAATTTATATGAGAAGGTACTATATATATATTTACAAGCAAAGGGTCTAATTTTTACTAATACACTAAAACATAGGAGACGGGCATGGTAAGACCTTCTTGCCGGTCAATCCATATATGTCCTACTCTCCGTGAGGTCGTCATAGCACACGCTACACAAGCACGAGTATGCTATTTTGTATGTGCATTATTTAAAATGTACGGAGAGGAAAGAAATTTAAGGAATGTGAGGTGATAGTTATCGGGGTCAAGTAGATGCAAGGCGATAATAGTTGCAACACAGTCATGATGCATATATTACAATTTCAACTACTTTGACCAGTGATAAGGTATATATTTTTTGGACAGTGGCAACGCATGGGCATTCAACTAGTAAGATTTAGTAATACAGTACTAACTTCAAAGAACACAGGAGTGATCTTAAGAGAAGTAATGGGTTTAGCAATGAACTGATCATTTGGGACATTGGTATAGTCACAAAGCTTGGTTGTCATGTCTCCAATCTTCTAAAAGAAAAAAATGCTACAACCAAATTTTTTTGTTTTATCAAAAAGAGCAACAAAAGGGAAAAAATAAAAATAAAACTATTGCAAAGTATAAAGTGAAAGAGAAGCTCACAAGTGTGCCAATTCATTGGGACTCCAAGTGCAGAGTGATGTAGCAAGAGAATTTTCCCCATAATGGTGACTCAGGGTTAATATTGAACTCTCGGGGAACAGAAGGCTGAGCTTCTTCAAGCCTTGTCCAGCAACCTGCAAAGCAAGTTCTTTGTCTTGTGCCCCCAACTCCAATGTGTGGTTGTCAAGCACAAGGCTTCAATATTAGTAAATTAAAATAATAATAAATAACATAAAGTAAAATGCAAGAAGGTAAACTAAAGTATAATGTAAACTAATGTAAAAAGTAAAGATGTTTTTGGGTTTTGTTTGTATTTGGAAAAGATAAATATGTTTTTGGTATTTTCGGATTTAATTAGTGCAGAAAATGTAAAGGCAGGTAAAAGCAAGTAATATTCATTTCTTATGATTTAAAATGTACCCGGGTTCATGGGTACACTTGTCTAGTCTCACATAAAGTTGTGGTGGCATTAAGAACAAGATAGAAGACTCCATATTGATGTGATTTTATGTGTCTTGATAAGCATTCATATGGGAATCACGTCCTAATAGAAAGATGATACTATACATCTTACTTATACTCCACTAGCAAGGGATCTTCCAAGCAATCCAGATTTAAGAATTAATGGAGTATAGCCTTAAGTATTTTGACATGATGTTCAACAACAAATGTGCTACCATGCATAAAACATATTATAATGGACCAATTTTAGTATCCATGAATGTAAGCAACACTACTAGGAAAACCCCTATCTGTGGTGCACCATTTTTGGGCTTTGTGGCGCACCAGGGGTGCGCCATGCATATCAGGCCACAGATAAGGTAACAAAAGGAATTGGTAAAAACCATAGTAGATATGAAGTTGCTGTCACAATTCACTACTACTACCATGTTACTCTATCTAATACACACCATCCCTTACACATTCTCTCGCATACAAGTTTAATCATAACAAGCAGTAAAGAACGGGGTAACAATATGTATCTATCAATAAATCAAGAACATAATAAAGGTTCAGATCTCATAAATCGTCTAATAAAACTAAGGATCCACCACATAGGAATTACATAATATGACCATAATCATGTTAGGCAGCTCATATGGCATCTAATCAACATAGCACAAGAGAGAGATAGATCAAGCTACTGTCACAAACCTATAGTTAGAGGTGGACTAATCCCTCTTCATCATGGTGGCGGTGTTGGTGATGTTGGAGAGGTTGGAGAAGCGACCAGGAACGGCTCCGGTAGCGTTTACCCCTCTAATCTTCGCATGTTTAGCCTCTGTTTCGTGGTTTCATGTTTCTCCACCGCCTCCTCACGAGAATGCCTTGGATAGTATTTTATAGTGGCGTTTAGGTCAAGCCCGTTAATCTGAGATCAAGACGGACGGCATCGGGCGCTCGAGGACCAAACAAGTATGCGTGGCGCGGCCAGGCCTGGGGCCCATGCCACCTGGTCTCGTATGGGCCTCGTGGGTCCCCTCATGTGCTTATTCTTCTCATGTTGTTTATTTGGGAAAATATTAACGCCAGAAAAATCATAGCTCCGTTTGTGTTCCGGAAGGTCCCTGAAACTTAATAAAATACTCAAAACCGGGGTTTCCTGTTTTGCAAAGTTATAAACCAATAAAAGGGGATCGATGGAAAATCCCCATAAATCAATGCAAAACATGAATATAACATCTTATAACATGCAAATATGTTGGAATATGTGGAAATAAACTATAGTGTATGTATGCATTTTACATGCATCAAATTGCACCATAAAATGTTCTTTATGACATGCCTATATTCTTTAAAGTGCCACTCGTTGGGACTCCAAGCGTAGAGTTATGCAGCAAGAGGAGTTTTCCCCACATGGGTGACTCGGGGTTTATATCAAACTCTCGGGGAAGACTGAGGTAGTTCATTTTCTTCACTCTTCTAGCAACCTACAACAACAAGCAAACAACTTTGCGTCCCCAACTAACTATGGTGGTTGTTATGCACCAACAACTCACAAGTTTACAAAACCAAAATAAAATAAAGTGAGTAGCAAGAGTTTTGTGATTTTCAGGTTTAACAACAGAAAGTAAAACAACATAAAAGTAACTAGGAAACTTTCTTATGGCTAAAACAGGATTGGGGATAATGTTTTCACTCGATCTCCCTCTCCCATAAACATGATGGTAATAAAGCACAAACCACAAGCTAAGATCATGCAAACACACAAGATGTCATTAATAAGCGTAAATATGGGCACCACGTTCTAACATAGAGCCAATACAAAAGATCAACTCACTAATACACCTTTGACAAGGGATTCCACTTCAAGTCAAATTTAAGAACTAATAGACTAATGCATTAAGAACTATAACATGATGTTGCAAAAACATATGCATCCTTGCAAGCAAGGCATCCTTTGCGTTCACTGGATGTTTTATGCAAGGTATCCTTTCACCCTAGTGAGGCAACCATAGAAAGGTGAAAACCATAGTAGTTCGGAGATTTCCGTCACTTTCCCAAACTCACTACAAGATTGCTCCAACTAATGCACACATCCCTCACACGCGCATTAGCATACTACTCTTTCTATCCCAAATGTAAGGCGCCTAAGCTTAGTCAAAAGTTAACATCTTCTAAATTTGACCAGGTTTATACACAAAATATAAAAATTTGCAATATCAAATAACTCATTGAAAAATATACTTTATGGTGAATCTTTTGATATGATTTAGTATTATAAATGTTCATATTTTTCTGTATAAACTTGGTCAAACATAAAATATGTTGACTTTTGACTAAGCTTAGACACCTTAAATTTAGGGACGGAGGTAGTAATTTGATCAGAACAAGCACACAAGAACGAGGTAACATATACATCTACTCATACATCAACAACATAAACATATTTGCATCTCATAAACATAAGATCCAGCATAGGTGTAATACAAATATGGTCACAATCATGATAGTCAGCTCATGTGACTTTAATCAACGAAGCACGAGAGAGAGTTTGAATTACTTCCACAATCCCATAGTCCAGGGGGTGGAGTACTCCCTCTTCATCATGTTGAAAGGAGATGGTGTCGATGGAGTCGAAGGGGCAACCGGGAGCGGCTCCGATAGCGTCTCCCCTCGTACCCGCAGTGTGCAGATCTGTTTGCTATATTTTGTGCTTCTCCACCGCCCCATCCCAAAATTGCCCGAGGGGTCCTTTATATATTTGGTTTTAGGTCAGGCTAAGTCCATAGAAATGAAGTTTGCGTTAATTGGATGCATGAGGGGGAGATGGGACCCACCACATGGTCTAGAAGTGGGCCCGTGTGGACCCCCCTCTTTTCCTCCTCGCTGCATTCCCCGTAGACTTCTTCTCATGATCCTCTAATTCCTGAAAAAAATGACATGACAAAAAGATTGGGTCTGTTTGATGCCTTGGGGGTCCCTGAAAGTCAAAAACATGCAAAAACAAGGAAATCTGCTTCGTAGTGTTAAAACCAAATGAAAGGGGGTCATTTAGAAAATCCACTGAATCAATGGAAAACATGTCCAAGTCTTCATAAAACTACGAAATAACTAAAATATAACCTAATAAACTACAAAGATCATGGATGTATTTTACATGCATCAGTCGGTTCCAAAGTCCGCGGGGAAGGGGACGCCCAGCGCCTCGAGCCTTTGGATATACCTCGCTAACTTGATTACATGAGCACTAATTGAACCTCCTATGGACATCTTGCAATCAGTAAAGGCTTGTGAGATCTCATATCTCTCGGTCCTATCTTGTTGTTGGAACAAGTCCTTAATCTCCTTAATAGTCTCAAATGGACCCCAGCTCTCAGAACGCTTTGAGTTGGTTCCATTGATGCAATTAAGGCACACTGAACAGTGATATAGTCATCGTTGCATTGCTAGAAAACATCTTGAGCAGCTTGAGTTATGTTATCAGCTGGCGGTTCACATAAAGTTGCATCTAGGACATAGTCCTTCTTAGCACCTTTCAGAACAATCCTCACATTGTGAAACTAGTCCACAAAGTTGTCTCCAGATTCATGTAGTTTCTCTTTTTGTAGTATCGTGGCTACGGGGAAGGTTTGTGCGCAAGCCATTGATCTACAAACATATGCAGAATTCATTAATTACTTGTTCATAATTAGGTTTACTCAAATTTAAAAAAATTAAGATTAGAGTAATGCTCCCACTAAAATCAATATCCCTCATAGTTGATTTTAATTGATTCGAGATCCACACATACTTCACTAACATTGATATTACACCACGTGTTATAGGAGTATACACGGTAGGCCATCATGCCAATCACAATGCTTTGTGATTCCTGTTAATCTTTTGATTCTTGTGTCCCATACTTAAGATGATATTAGTAGTATGTCAAGACAACCTTAGCGTACCGGCTTCTAAAATGGTTCTCACCCATCTTATGAACGGCGATGTGCGCACCCATGTGACATGACCTACACACTTCGAAGAACACTCTAGACGGTGCCACTGATAAGGGTATAGCTAATAAAGCCCGTTATCTTTGTACCCCTGAGGCCCGTTAAGTTAGGCCCAGTCATAGTCATAGTCAAAATACGAGATGATATCGTATACGGACACTGTAATTTGTATTGAACCCGACCGGATCCTTGAGACCTGTCCACCTATATATAGGGGCCAGGAGAGGCTGGCCAGGGATAGATTGAGATTGAGCCAATTGAGTACCACGCTTATTCTCGATACATGCATAATCACGCCTTGTTTGACTGGCCTTTACCTTCGAGTTCATCCGACGCCCTCTTCCCCCGATCCTAAGTCCTTTATCTAGGACATTTGTCGAGTTAAACCTCGTCAATTGGCGCCGACCGTGGGGACTCTGGGCGTTGGAATCATGAATTCGACGGCTTTTTCGCTTCCAGCCAACAGTAGCTCGAAAGTCGACGTAAACCAGATATCCTTCGGGACCGTAGATTTTCAACTTCATCCACCAACCCTTACTCCAGTATTCGCAAGATTGGATCAGGAGATGGACCTGACGATCGGAAGCCTAAACTTTCGCGTCAGTTCTTTGGGTTCAATTCGCCTCTCAGATTCGACGAAATCGGATCCATCGGCAAGAAAAACCATGACAATCGCAATGTCAGAATCATCGATAGGCTCCTCCAACGAGGTAAACTCGCTGGTCAGCTTCGGAACAATGGAAAATATAGGAGAAAAATCGAAGAACTCAACGAAATCATGGGAAACTTCGATATAGGAGAAGCAATGGATCATTTAGATCTTGACCAAAAGGACTTCACCACCCGAAATGGTGGTGTCTTCGACAACATACACCAGTTATGTATCATCATCACTGAAGCAGCGGAAGAAAACAATGATGCATGCAACATAGTAGTTGACACACAGGGCAACAAACCAAAGAACAACAGCGGAAAAGAGAAGGAGAAAATATATGTCTCCGCCGGAGAGTGGAAAGTTATCATGTCAGCAATCAATCACGGCACGGAGGTACCCGCAAAATCAAGGAGAGAAGTTTTAATGGGATATTAGTACGCCCTGCATCAACACAAAAAGAAGCTACGAACTCAGGAAAAGTCAGGAGAGCAACAACGCATCAAGCAGATCATACTAGAATGAATACAACGAGACATCTGACTCCAGCAAAGAAAGACATCGTGAACCAAAGCATAGCAGGAGAAAGACAACATGGAGAAGAGAAGAAAACCGTGCAAGAAGTATCAGCGCACCAGTATCAGACAAAGAGGAAAACTTCATACAGGAAACACCAGAAGCAGCTCTAGTAGCAGCACAAGCATATCTGTTAACCACGCAGCCGGAGCCCGGAGATCCACGGGAGCACATGCATCAAGCAGCCATAAAAAGCCTCGCGTTAGTGGGAGATAATTTAAAGCAGCACTCCTCAGAGAAGAAGTTGACGTATTACGAGGATAAGGGGAGGAAAAGCTGAAAGTACTTATCCTCGCAGAGCCAAAAAAGCGACTCAACCGGCGATGAAGATCACAAAGCATGAACAACGGACGCAGAGAACATTATAGCACAGTCCAGGGTGAACAAGGTACGCTATGCATGGAATGAAGAAAACTATGAGGACGACGAAAAGGAATGGGCGCGCTATGCTTTACCCGAAGTGTTCGCAGAACGCCGGTACCAAAAGGATTCAAATTACCACACAATCAGCCGGAATACGACGGGTCGCAATAACCCAGGTTGTGGTTATTAGACTACCTTCAGGCAGTGCAAATACTTGGAGGAACAAGAGCAACAGCAATGCAAAGCTTACAACTACACCTCACCGGCGCAACACGGTCCTGGTTAAGCACCTTACCCAACGATTCTATCGGGAGTTGGGGCGAACTAGAAAATAAATTCGCAAGAAATTTTGTTCAACATACAAATGGCCAGCTTCAATTGAAGAAGTCAAATCTTGTATGCAGAGAAGGGGCGAGACTCTAGGTTCATACATACAATGATGGAGTATAATAAAAAAACTCCATAGAAGACATCTCCGACGAGCGGGTAGTAGACGCTTTTTCGGCTGGCCTTCGTCGTTCGGATCTCGTGGAAGAGCTAGGGAGAACAAAGCCCAAAACAGTGTCAGAATTAGTAGACATAGCAAGCAGATTCGCCGATGGAGAAGACGCTTACAACAACAAAAGGGTGCATTCACCAGAAGGCGACGGAGCAAGCAAGAAAAGACGCAGGTCTCACAATGAGGATGCCCGCATAAGACGCAATCATGTAGCTGCAGGGTATGGAAGGGGATACGAGCAAGTAAATGAGAGTAGAGAGTACCAAGACAAAAACAACCGCAGACGAGAGAAGCCAAAATATTCTGACCCATCGGCGGAGGACATGCTTCATGGACCTTGCCGCGTCCACTATGCGTACCTAGATGGCAAAAGAGTTTCCAATCATCTAATGAGAGATTGCGGGACGTTCCTAAGACTGCAAGATGCAAAGGAATTAAGCCAAGGAGCACAAGGAAACATAACACAGGGAAGCGTAACCACAGGCCAAGGTGTCGTGGGATTTTAGTGACAGTAGCCATGGGGATGGCTTAACAAAGGGGCTCGACGGTGTGCGACGATGGGTCCAGCTCGAGATTGTGTAACTAGGACACCACGGTTTACCCAGGTTCAGGGCCCTCCACGCCAGAGGTAACACCCCTACTTCCTGCCTTGTTTCTTATTATATTCACAGTGGTTACAACGCTCCTCGAGCTGTTCGGTCTAGAGGAGGAAGAAGAATGATAGGATCTCCCTAGTCTAAGGGTCCAGACCCCCTTATATAGGCAGGGGTCCGGTTACAGGTTAGGTGGCCGGCTGCCTAGCTGCCGGCTCCTCCGCGGCTGCGGTCTTGGCGTGATCCACTGGCCTCTGACTCCTTGTCTGACGATGGCAACTTTATAAAGTGCCTTTTCCCCTTGGATCGGCATCTTGGAGGCATATGCTTTCCCTTTTGCCTCGGATCCTTTCGTGGGGAAGGCTCCTGCCTGCTGATTGGTGGAGACCGGGCGTGGCTGGCGTCACGCCTGTCCCTCGCTTCTATCGATCTTGTCGGGACCAGGCTGCTTTTGGCGAAGCAGCCATTGGAGGGGTCTTGTCGTCTTTGCCGGCTCTGGCTCTCCGTGGTGGAGTCGCCAGCCGGCTGCTGGCGCGGCCGGTCTCTTGGATGGGGCCGGTCTTCCTAGCTTAGCGCCGTGGAGATTCCTGGGACGTCATCCCGATGACACTAGCCCCCGAAACTAGCGAAGTCTCATGGGTTAGCATGGGGCTTTGGCGGGTTCTATTCCTCGCCGAAGTTAGCACGCTCCCGTCGAAGTCCCGGGATCCTTCGTCTGGCTCGGAGGTCGTCGATCTGGAGGGCAAGTTTTGCGGAGTGTTGTCAGCAGTCTCGGGACGTGCCGGTTCCAGGATCGATCCAGCTTTGGGCTACTCCGTAGCCGCTAGCCGACTCCCGGCCCCTCGGAACTTGAACCACTTCGAAAACTGGACACACGCTACGACTGGCCTGAATGCTGCCGCGTAGTGTCTTGTCGTTTGGACTTTGCAGCCACCATAATAATTCCCTAAGTTGTCATGTGGGGTAGCCTGGCACGCGTCAGCGGCACGTCTCGTCGGTTCCTCCCACGATCCGCTGTGATGGCCACAACGGTTGCCTTCTTGTGGGTGTACACGATTCGGGGAAAACAGGGCAGTTATCGAAGCGTCGGGAATCGTCGATCCCACTACCTCTTCCCCCACGCCACTCCTCCTTAAATACTGGGGGCGCTCGGGGTCGAGGGCACACTCCACTTCTTCCCCTGCCTCGATCTTCTCATCAGAGCTCAGCCCATCCATGTCTTCTCCTGGAGGTCCCGATGCCGGAGGTGGAGGTGTCCCGAAGAAACAGGGGCCCGACCGCCCGAAAGGGAGCGGGAAGAAGGCTGCGATGCCGGCGACGACACCGCCAGCGTCCCGCAAACGCGGCAGCCCGAAGGGGAGCCGCAACCAAAAAAACCTGGCAGCCCTTGCAGCCACAGCCGCTACCGCCCCTACTGCCGCAGCTGCTATCGGGGCGGTTCCAGCTCTTGGCGGCGAGGGTGCTCCGAGGAAACGGGGGCCCGGTCGCCCGAAGGGGAGCGGGAAGAAGGAAGCGCCTGCGGCGGCGGCCACTCCTTCACCATCTCGTCGCCGCGAATGGCCACCGGGCAGCAAGAATAAGAAAACTCTTGCTGCCCTCGGGGCCACTGCCTCTGGCTCCGCGAGGCCCCACACAGCGGCCTCTCCTCCGGCTGGTCCATCTCGGCTTCAACCGGTGTTGCCGGCGCTCTAGCCGCCGGCCTACACCTTGGCCGAAGGGTGGTCCACCTTTATAGTCCCGGTGCTCGCCGGGGCCAAGGACCTTCTCTGCCTTCCATCTCAGTTCGTGGAAACGATGGAGGGCCAGGAGATGGCTTACACTACGCTGCGGGAGTGCAGCGTTGGCCAGCCCAAGTACCGCGTTGAGGTCTACTACAATGGCAAAGGAGTATGCTACTTCCGTGACGGGTGGTTGAAGTTCTTCACTGATTACGGCATGCATGCGGGCTGGTTCCTCCTCTTCACTCGCCGTGATGGGAGGCGGAACTTCACCGTCTGTATTTTCGATGGTACTCTCTGCGCTCGTACCTTCGCCACTTGGTCGTGAAGGCCAGCACCTCGCCGCCTTTCCATCTTCGCGGATCTCGTCAACCTCGAGCGCGGACTTCTTTGGGACAAAGTCCATGCGGCGCTCACGCCATGCCGAGGAAGGCGAGCATCTCCAAGGAGAGGAGCACTTAGCATTTTAGGGTAGCAACGTAGGAAACCTTTGTAACCGTTAGACTCCTGCTTGATGAAATTTGTCTTTCTTCATTTGTTGTGTCCTTGCGAAAACTTACTTTGCTTCATTCTTGCATAGATGTCTTCTGTTTCCATCAGAGCACGATGACGATTTCACGGTTAGGACTCCTCTTGCGCTAGGACCATCGCTGCATATGCCTGTAGGTAGGGGCTAGTGATAGCTGCCAACCCAATGAGACATTCCTAGCGAGCTCATCCGGCTTCAGCGTGGAGGGAAAATGCCTCTGCTAGCCGGCTTCGGAAGGTACAGACGAGCGTCGGCTTGAGGAGATAGGAGTAGAAGTCGCATCCTGTGTCGGCTCAGGCGAGACCGGAGCCGGCATGCCTCTCCCTCTCGAACCTTTGCGTGAACCTTGCTACGGCTGGGGTGAACCTCCAAACCACTGGCCTTAGCCATTTCTCCACGAACGCCATATTTTGACTTTGATGCTCTTTTGCTGGTCATGTCGCAACACCAACTGATTGGACAACCGACGAAGGATTGGAGCCGGCCCGTTTCTAAGGGCCAATTCCCTTTCCCCCTAGCCCCCGAGTTTTGGGGCAGCTGGAATGACAGCTGGCTTAAAACTAGCTTGTTCGCATATGATGCCAACGTTATGCGAGGAAGCTCTGGCTTCGAACCTCTTTGACATGGCTACTCAGCCTAAGCATTAAAAATCGTGATCATCAACCACTTGCTGGCCTGCCTTAACCTAGTTCCCTCAACTTTTTCCTTAATCTCCCCACCCTTCGGCTCTTCTACCCCCAACCGGCAGCCTGGTGTTGGTTGGTCTCCCTTGGGCCGGCAGCCGAATGTCGGCCTAGGGTGGGAGCGTGCCGCGGGGTGAGAAGTAGTACTTCGGTTTGTTGGGCACCCGGCTTGAGCTAGCCAGCGCATGGTCAATGAGCACTACCTTCAATGCTTAGTTGAGTGATTCTTCTATCGTTTACGGTTCTTCCCTGCGGCTTTCCTTCGTATGTGGTCTACCGGCTCCTATCCAGCCGGCTTTGCGGAGCCGGGGGACGAAGGTTGGGCTCTAGACCTATTCCATACATAGTACTTATCCGGCTGACGGGAGTTCGATCGTTTTTAGGGCAGCCGGCTGTAGCTCGGTGCCCGGAGCCGACTGCCAGTCAAGTGAATAGCGCAAGAAGCAAAACATACATGAAGTGTTTTCCTCGGAACCGGCCGTAACTAGCCGTTCTGTTATCCTTTATTCATTGACAAGTTTTCAGGGTATAAGTTTTTGCCTTAACAGAAGAAAGGTCTTAGGAGATTGACATTCCAGGGACACTCCATCTCCTTGTCAGAATTATCTGCCTTGTTCTTTCTGGGCTCTTGTGCGTTGATGAGATAGTATGCCCCATTGCCTAGAACCCGGCTGACAATAAACGGTCCGTCCCAGGGAGAGGACATCTTGTGCATGCCTTTGGTGTTTTGGACCAGCCGGAGTACGAGATCTCCTTCGCGAAACGCGAGTGGACGGATCTTCCGGCTATGGTATCATCGCAGCTACTGCTGATAGAGCGCTAATCTAGCCAAGGCCTGCTCTCGTGCCTCCTCGAGGAGGTCGATGCCATCTTTGCGAGCTTCTTTTGCTTGCTTCTCTGTGTACTGGACCACTCTGGGCGCATCAAATTCGATGTCGGTGGGCAACACTACCTCTACTCCGTAGACCAGGAAGAAAGGAGTGAAACCGACAGAACGATTAGGAGTGGTGCGCAGGCTCCAGAGCAATGAGGGTAGCTCTTCGACCCAGCAGCCGGCTGAGTGCTCGAGAGGTTCGACCAACCTTGGTTTGATGCCGGCTAGGATCAGCCCATTTTCCTTCTCCACTTGCCCATTAGACTGAGGATGCGCCACTGACACCAGGTCTAGCCGGATGCCCTTCTGGCCGTAGTACTCTGCGAAGAATCCCTTTGTGAAATTTGCCCCGTTGTCAGTGATGATACTATGGGTGACTCCATATCTCATGATGATCTCATTGAAGAACTTGATGGTGGACGAGCCATCGAGTTTTTTGATTGGCTTGGCTTCGATCCACTTGGTGAACTTGTCCACTGCTACCAACAGATGCGTCAAGCCCCCGGGCACTATTTTGAACGGTCCCACCATGTCCAGGCCCCAGACAGCGAATAGCCAGGTGAGTGGAATGGTCTTGAGGGCCACCGATGGAGTGTTCCGATGCTTGGAGAAGCGCTGGCAGCCGTTGCAATGCTTCACCAGTTGATCTGCGTCCCGCAGGGCCAACGGCCAGTAGAAACCGTGGTGGAAGGCCTTAGCCACCAAGGCTCTGGAAGATGCGTGATGCCCGCACTCCCCTTGATGTATCTCTCTCAGCAGCTCTAGCCCTTCTTCCAGCTCGATGCACTTCTGGAAGATCCCTGACACGCTGCGCTTGTACATCTCGCTGTTGATGATGGTATATGCTTGCACACAACGTTGAAGCCGCCTAGCTTCTGCTTCGTCTTTTGGCAAGTCCCCAGTGATGAGGTAGTTGGAGAATGGCTCCGCCCAAGATGGTATTTCCCGGATGTGGAAGACGCTGGCGACCAGGGGATCGGCAGCCCCCAGGTCCGTCGACGTGCCGGCTTCGTCTGGTTGGCCGGCTGTGGGGGCCGGCCTGGAGACGACAGCCCCCGAGTCCTTCGTCGAGCCAGCCGTGCTGGGCTAGCCGGCTACCTCCTTCAGCTCCGAGGCGGCAGCCCCCGAGTCCGGCAGTGGTATCTGAGCCAGAGCAGGGTCTTCCAGCACGTAGATGGAGCCAGATTCCGGTGACGGCTTGATGGATGGCTTGCGGGTTATCTCCAATGACACCCCAGCCAGGATATCCTGCTTGGTGGAGCCGATCTTGGATAGCCGATCCGCCTCGTCATTGTTTGTTCTGGGGACGTGATGGAACTCACAGCCCTCAAAGAATCCGCAGAGCTGTTGCACGTAGAAGCGATAAGAGGCCATGTTGGCGTCCTTGGCGTCCCATTCCCTCGAGACCTGGTGCACCACCAGGTCGGAGTCTCCAAAGCAGAGGATCCTCCGAATGCCAATCTCCTTGGCCAGCTTGGGCCCATGCACCAGGGCCTCGTATTCGGCGATGTTGTTCGACGCGCGGAAGTGGATCTGCAGTACGTACTGCAGCTTGTCCCCCTTGGGAGAGGTGAAGACGACGCCGGCTCCCAAGCCCCCAAGCATCTTGGAGTCGTCAAAGTTCATGCGCCAGTATGTAGAGTCTGGAGCCGGCGGCAGGTACTGGTGCTCTCCCCAGTCAGCGAAGAAATCCACTATGATCTTAGACTTGATCGTCGTCCTGGGCTTGTACTGAATGGTGTGAGCCGCTAACTCAATCGCCCATTTAGCCACTCTGCCGGTTGCGTCTTTGCACCCTATGATCTCCGAGATTGGGGTGGTGCTCACAACCGTGATGGGGTGCTCCTCAAAGTAATGCTTCAGCTTCCTGGCCACCATGTACACGCCGTACGCAACCTTCTGGTAGTGCAGGTAGTTTTACTTGGAGAGAGTGAGCACCTCACTTAGGTAGTACACCGGGCGTTGAACTGGCAGCTCCTTGCCTTCCTCTGTGCGCTCCACCACGATCACAACGCTGACGACTCACGGAGTAGCTGTAATGTAGAGCAGCATTGGCTCCCACGGAGCCGGCGCTGCTAAGATCGGCGCAGTAGATAGGGTTCGCTTGACGTCGTTGAAGGCCTCATCGGCGCGCTGGGACCAAACGAAATGGTCCATCTTCTTCATCAGCTGGTACAGCGGCATGGCTTTCTCTCCAAGCCGGCTGACGAATTGACTGAGCGAGGCCAAACAGCCAGCAAACTTCTGCACGTCCCTGAGCTGGGTAGGCGGCTCTAGGGCCTCGATGGCTTTTATCTTCGAGGGGTTAGCCTCGATCCCTCACTGGGAAACGATATAACCTAGGAGCTGTCCAGCCGGCACGCCGAAGCTGCACTTCTCAGGATTAAGCTTTATGCGATAGCACCGCAGGTTGGCGAAGGTCTCCTTGAGATTATCCAGGAGCGTGCTACTCTGCTTGGTCTTCACCACCACATCGTCCACATAGGCATGCATGTTTCGCCCAATCTGCCCTTGTAGACATCGCTGCATGGTTCGCTGGTAAGTTGCTCCAGCGTTCTTTAAGCCGAATGGCATGGTGACGTAGCAGTAGGCTCCATATGGGGTGATGAAGGATGTCTTGATCTGATCCGGCTGGTAGAGCGGGATCTGGTGATAGCCTGAATAGGCGTCCAGGAAGGACAGCAGGTCACAACCGGCTGTGGAGTCGATCACCTGGTCGATGCGCTGTAGCGCGAAGGGGTCCTTGGGGTAAGCCTTGTTGAGGCTGGTGTAGTCAATACACATGCGCCAAGTGTTGTTCTTCTTCAGGACCAAGACTGGGTTCACCAACCAGTCAGGGTAAAATACCTCCATGATGAAGCCGGCTGTGAGGAGCCGGGCAATCTCCTCACCAATGGCCTTCCTTTTCTCTTTTGCGAAGCGCCGTAGCGGTTGCTTGACCGGCTTGGCATCCGGCCGGACGTGGAGTGAGTGCTCAGCCAGCTCCCTCGGCACACCTAGCATGTCCTTTGGAGACCATGCGAAGATGTCTCGATTCTCACGGAGGAAGCTGGTGAGCTTGCTTTCCTATTTAGCAGAGAGGCCGGTGCCGATGATGACGAACTTGGTGGGGTCGCTCTCGTCCAACAATATCTTCTTGGTGTCATCGGCCGGCTTGAACTGCTCCACTGGTGACTGGCAAGCCGGCACATCTTGCTGGGTTAGCTCCACGCGATGGAGGAGTTGCCGCTTCTCCTTGGCGATGACCAATGCCTCTGCCAGCTGCGAGCTCGCGTTAGCGCACGCTAGCAACTTCTTGAAGCATCCCGAGACTGTGATCACGCCTCTGGGACCTGGGAGCTTCATCTTGAGATAGGCGTAGTGCGGCACCGCCATGAACTTGGCCAGGGTTGGATAGCCAAGCAGCGCATGGTAAGGACTGCTGATGTCCACCACCTCAAACCAGATGGGCTCGCGGCGGCTGTTACCTTTCTTCCTGAAGAGAACCTCCAGCTGCACCCACTAGTGGCAAAAGGCTTATAGATAGATGTTTTACTAGTGGAGCACATTATTCAATATGCTCCACTAGTATTTACTAGTGGCGCATTTTCAAATATGCTCCACTGATAATTTTCTTACTAGTGGCGCATATTGTTCAGAATGCGCCACCAATATTCACGTGGGACCCACCAGAAGGGTCGTCGACAAAATATCTTGTCTTATCAATGGCGCATTTGTTATATGCGCCACGCATATTTGACCACTTAGTGGCGCATATCATACAAAATGCGCCATTGATAACATTGTGGGACCCACCTGGGCCCCACTGGCCTGACCCCTGCCAGTGTTATGCGTGGCGCATATAGCAATATGCGCCACTGATAATTAAAATATCAATGGCGCATATTGCTATATGTGCCACGCATAACTAGTGGGACCCACACCTCTGAAAAGGTGGCAGACTTATCAGTGGCGCATTTTTTGCAATATGCGCCACTGATAATTTGCCCAGATCTATAAGTTGGCAGCCCCACCACCACCATTTCATTCTTCTCCATCTAACACCAAACTAGATCTAGGTCGTCCTCCTCCTCCCCACCACCTCAATTTCTCCATTCTTGCCTCCATTCTTGGTTTTTAAACCTACTTTGCTCCATAGTTTTGAGAGGGGAAGCCTCTCTAAGTTATAGATCTACTAAACCAACTAGGTGAGTTGTTGGAGGACATGCATGTGGATTTTTTGTGTGGCCGGTGGATGTCTCGCGTGCGGTGTACACGCATGCATGCTTGTGTGTGGTGCATGAATGTTTACAGGTGACGAAGAAGCAAGAGCATGTTGCTTGCTACGGCGTGGTGCATGGATGTTTGCCGAAATGTTGATTAACTTCCGTTTTGGCAAATTTTTGCACTACCCATACGTCCTATTTTTAGGAGAGGTCATGCCGAATTTTTCCGGCGACCATGCATGCATGCATGTGTGTGTGTGTGAGTGCATGATGATGTGTGATTCTAAGGTACTCTCTTTTCTCTATACCGCGCAGGCAACCATGGTCAGACACATGAGCGAAGGTCAAGTGGCTAGATACAAGGAACGCGCGGTGGCCGACATGAGGATGAACAAGAGGACCCACATAAGATGTCCGTGTCGAACATGCAAACTCGGGAGCTTACTCGACCCTGATTCCGCAGACCTGGAGAGTCACCTGCTCACGCGTGGTTTCATGCCCGGCTATGATTCTGAAGATGACGAGGACATCAACAATGGTGTTTCTGAAGACGAGGGCATACATGATGATCATCACGAAGGAGATGGCGGCGGCGGACATGATGATGATCATCACGAAGGAGATGGCGGCGGCAGACATGATGATGATCATCACGAAGGAGATGGCAGCGGCAGACATGATGATGATGGAGAAGACGCGGTGTCGATGGGCACACAGACACGACTAACCTCAGCCTTGCAGGACCCACATGTTCAGGAACTGCTCCTCAAGGAGACGAGCAATGCGAAAGCTACTGCCAAAGAGAAAGCCAAGCTGGAGCAGATGGAGATTGACGGGAAAACTCCGTTGTTTCCCGGGTGCCGACCCGAGGATACACGCTTGAGCGTCACGCTCAAGGCTCTGGAGATGAAGGCGAAAAGCAAATGGACCGACGTAAGCTTCAATAAAAACATGAGATTCTGGCAAAAACGTCTTCCCAAGGGAAATACGTGTCCAACTAATATCGAGGAGGCTAAGAAAATCGTGTGCCCTCTGGACCTGTCGTACATTAAGTACCACGCCTGCATCAATGATTGCGCACTTTATCGGGATGAGTACGCGGAGAGAACCACATGTCCGGTGTGCGGCCAAGGACGATACAAGATAGGGAACAAGAAAGTACCTCAGAAAGTGGTATGGTACTTCCCTATCCCTCCCTGTCTGCAGCGGTATTTCGTAGACCCTAAGGAAGCAAAGCTCATGCGATGGCACGCAGATAGGAAGAAGACCGAAGATGATCCGCATAAGGGCAAGATCCTGACACACCCTTCGGACGCTAGCCAGTGGAACGCACTTGACATCGACTTCCATGAGTTCAGGGCCGATCCAAGGAACATCAGGCTTGGTATGAGCACCGATGGACTCAATCCATTTGGCAACCAGAGTAGCACGCACAGTACCTGGCCTGTGTGTGTATGGCCGTACAACCTCCCTCCATGGTTGTGCACCAAGCAGAGATACGTACACATGTGTATTCTGATTCAGGGGCCAAAACAGCCAGGTGTCGACATGCATTTGTATCTCGGGCTGTTGAAAGAAGAGCTAGCCACGCTGTGGGAGACGCCTCCTCGTACGTGGGATGCATACTCAGAAGATTATTTCCCTTTGAGAGTCGCGTTGTTCACGACGGTGCAGGACTATCCAGGTTACAGTTACGTCTCTAGCCAAGTGAACCACAGACACAACGCATGTGTCAGGTGCATGGATAAGACCCTGCATCTCTAGCTACCAAGGGATCCCGGTTCCTCAAAGTCCGTGTTCCAACGTACTCGGATGTGGCTTCGAATGGATCACCCGTGGAGAAAGCGCGGAGACCTGTTCAACGCTAAAGAAGAGCTTGAAAAAGCCCCATGTCCGAGGAGCGGTGAAGTAATCGACGACATGCTGGAAAACTGGGAAGAGTGCCCTTTGCCGGGAAAGAAGCGTCCGAGGACAAAGCCGCTGCATGGTGTGTGGAAAGCGAGGTCTATTTTCTGGGACCTGCCGTACTGGAAATACCTCCACACGCCCCATAGCCTTGATGTCATGCACGTCACAAAGAACGTATGTGAGAGTCTGCTGGCCACTATCGTCAACATGCCGGATAGGACCAAGGACGGGCCGAAGGCAAGACACGACCTGGAATTCCTTGGCATCAAGAAAGAACTTCATGGTCCGCCCGATAACGATGATGATGATGATGAGACGATGGACGAAGATACTCAGGGTCCCCGCAAGAGGGCTAAGAGGAGGGATGTGGTGTTTCCCGCTGCCTGCTTCACTCTAAGTGAGAAGGAGCTCGAGCAGTTTTTTAAGTGCCTCCTAGGAGTTAAAGTTTCTCACGGTTACTCTGGGAACATAGGCAGATATCTGGACGAAGCGAAGAAGAGGTTCAGCGGGATGAAGTCTCACGACTGTCACGTGTTGATGACACATATACTTCCCGTTGCGATCCAAGGGATAATGGACGAGCACGTCCGTGAGACGTTGTTTGGCCTCTGCAACTTCTTCGATGTCATCTCGAGGAAATCTATCGGCTTGAAGCAGCTCGACGCGCTGCAAGAAGAGATCGTCGTGATACTGTGCAAGCTCGAGATTTACTTCCCGCCTGTGTTCTTCGATATCATGGTGCATCTGCTCGTCCATCTCGTGGATGACATCATTCATCTCGGTCCGACATTCCTGCACAACATGATGCCGTTTGAAAGACTAAATGGTGTTATCAAAGGATTCGTCCGCAACAGGTCCCGTCCAGATGGAAGCATCGCGAAGGGCTTTCTGACCTACGAGTGCGTCTCGTTTTGCCAGAATTATCTACGCACCGAGGAAGACAACACGGATGACCCTGTTGGTCTGCCCAAAAGGACGCACCTCAGTAGGCTTGCCGGATATGGTCACCGCAAGGGTTTTCGCGCTTTGCATGTCGGCGCGAAGGGTCGATGCCCCGACTTGGTCCGGGCACACCTCGTCGCACTACAGCACATCGAATTGGTTGACTCTTGGGTGGAGGAGCACAAAAGCTTTGTAGAGCAGAAGTTCATTGACCTAGGTCGGCTGAGGAAGAAGGGAGACGTAACAAGAGAGCACAACTCCAGCTTCACGGCTTGGTTCAAGGAAAAGCTTCAAGGCCTGCAGTCGACGCCTTCTACGGAGGATGAAAAACTCATTTTTGCATTATCACAGGGCCCCGGGCACAACATGAGGACATATCAGGCCTACGACATCAACGGATACAGATTCTACACCGAGGAAAGGGACAGGAGTAGCGAATATCAGAACTCAGGAGTAACGATGCTATCCTATGCCGATGACGAAGCCACCATCAAGGAAAGATTCTTTGGAAGGATCAAGGAGATCTGGGAGCTCGACTACGCCGGAGAGAAGGTGCCGATGTTCCGTGTCAGATGGGCCAAGAGCGTCCAGAAAGAGGGCCGGTATTTCACCACCATGGTTATACCCGATGCCTCCGTCGCAAAAAACGAGCCATGGGTACTCGCGAGCCAAGTTGACCAATGCTTCTTCATCACCGACCCGTCAAAGCCAAGCCGTGTTGTCGTGAGGAGGGGCAAGAGGAGCATCATCGGAATGGAAGGACCCGCCAACGACCAAGACTTAGAAAAGAACGGCGATCCAAAGATCGAAGAGGAATTCGACAAGTACTTCGACAAGCCGACTGCCGCAGGAAGAAGGAAGACCACCCTACCTACTAAAGGTTGTCCGTTCACGAGAAGAAACCTCAACATTCACGGCCTAAAGTATTCAACCGCGAGGAAGAAGGGCAAGAAGATTGCAAAGAGACGCTAGCTCTAGCTAGCTAGCTAGCACGGAATCGAGATCATGACATTTTTTGTGTATGCATGCGTTTACTCGAAACTATATAGACTATCATAATATTCGTACGTGTGTGTATGGATATCGATGTTCGTGTGACACGACGATATATATTCGTGGTTTTTTGAATAAACTAACTATTATGATACTCGCAAATAAAGTGAGAAAAAGATGTGACATGACGATGTTTGTGTTTTTTTTACTATTACAAACTATTATTTTGAAGTAACTTGTATTTGTTAGAAATTGTGAAAAAACAATTTAAAACTATTACAAACTATTATTTTGAAGTAACTTGTATTTGTTAGAAATTGTGAAAAAAACAATTTTAAAAAAGGTGTGAGGGCAACCTGCAAGGTTCGAACCCTGGATCCCCCCTCTGGCTGCAGAGAACGCTACCACTGAGCTAGTGACCGAATCTTGTCATATGGCATGTGCTTGCGCTATTTGACTAAGTGTCAAATATGCGTGGCGCATATAGCACAAAATGCGCCATGCATAGTTGACACTTAGGGAAATAACGCTTCGCCGGCCGAGAGTTCTCTCCTCTTCCCCACCCCCCCCCCCCCCCCGAGCTCTCTGCCCTAGCTAGCCCGATCTCGCGACGCTGCTGGCGATCTGCATCGACGCCGCTCTGCTCCGCTGGTGCCCCCTCTCGCTCTGCTCCGCCGCCGCCCGCCTGGAGATCTGCATCGACGCGGCTCTGCTCCGCTGGTGCCCCCTCTCGCTCTGCTCCGCCGCCGCCCGCCTGGAGATCTGCATCGACGCCGCTCTGCTCCGCTGGTGCCCCCTCTCGCTCTCGCTCCGCTGGTGCCCCCTCTCGCTCTGCTCCACCTCCGCCCGCCTGGAGATCTGCATCGACGCCGTCGAGGTGAGCCCCCTCTCCCACCTCCCTCTGCCTTCCCCTTCTCCCACCTCCCTCTGCAAACATTCTTCGGTTCTTCACACGAATACTCAGGCAACACAGATCATGAATACATCTTGTTTTACGAGGGCCTCGGTGGGAAGAGTTGATACTTGCCCATTACTAGCTGTAGGAACAGAAAATATACTGTGCTGGCTATATACAACTATACAAGACCGTAGAAGGACGACAAAAGTTTGGCTAATGTAGCCACAGAGAACTCGTAGCTTTCTGACATTATCACATACGTAAACATGCGGTCACTGCAAACATTGCATCATAGAATTCTGCACTGTATTGCCCATGCGGTCACTGCAAACATTGCATCATAGAACTCGTAGCTTTCTGATATAAAATGACTTGCTTCTATGCATAACCAGGGGGTCAGTGTTCCCACAGCCCAAATATAAGATAAAAACCAATTAATTTTCATGAACATGTGATGGCTAGTTTTTATATGATCTACATGTAAGTCAGGGCGTATGCAAGTATTGCTCATAGGCTGTCTTTTATATCTTTGTTGTGTGCATAAGAGATCGAGTTGTTGGTGGTGAGTGGTGACTATTGCTAGAGAGATATTGTTGTTTGTAGTAGGATCACTGTCCAAATATGCACATTTTACAAATAATAGTGAAAATTGTTAACTCTTAAAGTTTTGGCGAATCACTTAAAGTGCTTGGTCCTCAAATCAAGAAGCATCTGCTAGCAAGACCAGAAGGTCATGACATGTCTAGTATACAAAATACGGTGAAAGGGGAACATACCATGAGGACTATTACTAAACATCAACTGTATTTATTGTCCATGTTTGCCTGCAAATTTATCACGAACAAACTTTCAGCTGAAATAATTAACTCAATAATATTCTAGCCAAATTTACTTAAACATGCAATGCACTTCCAAGATTGAGCCTGTAAATCAAAGTTGAGGTATTACCTAAAACTATTTGAGTCAAATTATCTGAAAACTGTGTGCTAGAAATTATACCCTGCGTCGTGTTGTAATTAGCAGTCAAGTTATTGTTGCATATGTTGGAAATTATACCTTGCCTCGATAATATGAATATTTATTCCTGGGTCTTGATTTGCTTTTTACAGTATAATATATGTCAGCACATCCAGTAAACCAACATCTTGTGACAAATGAGAAAATTGTGTTAGTATATTATATACAGAGGAAAACGGCAGTCAAAAGGGAAAAACAATAATAGGATAGAATGAATAATATAAGTAGTCTTCTAGGTAAACAGAATACCAGATAGAAGAGTGTTGTCTACCGTAGGTGCCCGGAGGACCTCAAATGGTTTTGATGTACGCAAATAAAGGAAAGTTATTAGGCCGTGGGATAATTTCTTAAATTTTTTAGCGCCGAGTAATCTTGAATTTCTAAGAATAATCTGTTATCTTGTACTTCCTCGTGTATCAGCAACCATGAACATTTCAAAGGTGTATACTGAACCTTCTTTGAGTTGTGCCTTAAATTGATCTATGCAGATAGCTGGTACGCACCCCTCCATTGTGTTACCCTAGGACAGAAGAAAAATTTCAGTGTTTGTTGGATTGAAAAAATAACTGTCATTTGTAAAAAGAGAAGTGAATAACTAATACTGAATCTTTTAATCTAGTACTGGTTATCTAAATACATGAATTCCTGCAAGTGCAAGTAGGTTGCTTATATCCATAAGTAAGGTATCCAGACAACATGTGATCTAGAGAAGTACAAACATTACTGAACCAGTACCTATTATGCATGGTGACTTTCTGGTTCTTTGCTAAAGCAAAGGAATCTGCACTGAAGGAAAAAAAAACTTCACTCCATTCATGTGATATTGCCTAAACTTACCACACTATGCTTCTCATTGTGAAGCTTCTGTTGTGTCCCTTATGTCATGCTCACTGTACAGAGTATTACTGCAAGTTAATCATCCCAATACTCATTGTGAAGCTTCTTTCTTTCTTCCTTCTGTTGTGCTGGGAACAAATATATTGCTGCTGCTTTGCTGATGCTGCTACTGCTTTGCTGATGCTGCTGCTGCTTTGCTGCTGCTTATTGCTGGAATATGTGTATATGTGAATTGCTGCAGGTTATTTTTAAATGAGTTGCCCATTTCTCCCGAAATGTCGATTTACTTCCGTTTCGGTTGAGAAATGGGCACTCCTAGGTCAAAAAAACAGCAAAGGTCATGCCGAATTTTTCGGTCGACTCTAGCTTAATTATTGTACTAATTAAATTATTGCATATTTTGTATGAAGTGCCGACATGTCGAGCGGAGACAAAGACGTCGGGGCTGGCCCTTCTCAGCCCATGAGCGTCGAAGAAGAAGCAAGAAAAGCCAACCTAAAGTTTTGGCGGCTTGACGATGACTTGAGCGGGTCCGACGAGGAGGCCGAAGAAGCTGCGGCTGATGAAGTTGGCGAGGAGGCCGAAGAAGGTGCGGCCAATGAAGTTGACTCGGAGTCCGAATATGACTTCGAGGCCGAAGATGGCGACAACACCGGAAGCAGCAATGGCGACGAGGAGGATGACACAAGTAGTCATGGTGGCGGTGACCGCATGGACGTCGGTGGATCGGACGCCGCCACTAAGAAGAAGAAGAAGAAGAAGGAAAGGCAGGATCGGACGCCGCTGGTACTCGGCACCAAGCTCGAAGAGTTCACGTATGTGAAACCGAGTGGCCAACCCGTGGAGCCTGCGAAGCTTGCCGCTGGGTACGGCCTATAGCTCGGGTGCATCGTGCGGGAGAGCATGAGCATCAACCAGAAGAACATAAGAGCTAAGGGCAATACGCGATTGCGCGAGCTCCTCATTGAGAAGCTTCACAACCGGTACAAGTTCCCAGAGCCGTTCGATAACAAGAGGCTCAAAGGGAACAAGGCCAACAAGTTAGCCCTCACGAGGATGAGCACAGCCTTGAGCAGCTGGAAAAGCCGAGTGAAGAAGAGGATTCTCGCCGGCAAAAGTTGGGAGGAGATAAAGAAGGCCGAGCCGATGCTCGACGAAGATGAGTTCATCAAGTTCAAGGATGCGTGCCTCACTCCGGAAGGTATCGAATGGACCGAGTGGGGGAGGCGTATGCGGGACCTCAACATAGGTAACCAATGTTGCGGAGGCGGCGGTTACCGAGGAAAGAAGGCCATTTGGGCAAAGGAGGACGCCGAGTATGCCCGTCTAGGGAAAGAGAACCCATGGCACAAATTCACGGACGAGCAGGTGATGCAGTTTGTCTGTGCCCGCTACTATCTCTACCCCGAACTCAAGGAATTCGTTACCGACGACGATGATGTGAGGAAGTTCCAGAAAAAGCTGGTAAGGAATTTACCGCGCATCTCGATCGAGTCGATATGCATTCTAAATTTCTAAATGGCCATCTCTTTCCTTCTCTGCAGAGAATCGAAGAAAGATCTTGTGCTTCAAGTGCGAGCTCGTCCCAGGGGTGGACGGCGGACCCGCGGTGGGACACGCCCTTCAACAGGGCGATAAACGTGATCAAGGGGAGAGCCAAGTCCTTGCCGCCGACTTCAGCTGGCCGTGTGGCCGGCTATGGTACGTACGACAAGGTTGGCGACTTCAAGAAAGAGGACCACGAGGCGAAGAAAGAGAGGAAGGCCGTGGCGGCGGCCGCCGCAAGTGAAAGACGCAAAGTTGAAAAGCTCCGGGAGCAGATGCCGGACCTGATCGTCGAGCAAGTGCAACAGAAGCTCCGCGAGATCATTCCCGATGAGTTGTGGGAGGGGCTTGCTGCTTGGAATGCGGCAGGTCGACGAGGGGCGCTAGTGGTGCCCAGCATCTCCGGCAGCAACTCTATCCAGCACGTGTCGCCGGATGTGGTGACTCCCGATACCGCCAACGTCGAGGAGGCGCAGCCGGTGGCCGCTCCAGTGCCCCCTCCCGCCGCCGCCAACATGAACGTGCACCCGGAGGTCGCTCTGGTGACACCACCTCCCGCCGACACCAACACCGAGCAGCCGATCACACCGGTGCCTCCTCCTGCCACAGCTAAGGCGCAACCGACGGTGCTTCGTCGTAAGGCATCTCGGCGGGAGAATGATACCAGTGTCTCGACATTAGCCGAGCTCAACGCCATCTCCAAGGTAATGACTCCGGCCAGCACATTTCATTTCCTTTGCCTTTGATGACTATAGCTAGCCAGCGACATCTCACGATATGCATGCAAACTTGTTTTCCCACAGGACACACCTTGCACACTTTTGCATTTCATGGACGGCGAGCTGAAGGATGTTGCCAAGGGCACAATCATTCAGCCAAATAGCACAGTCATGCATCACAAGGAGATGGTCTCAGAGGTGTTCAAGGTCCGGCTGGCTCGGGTGTTGCCGGGATGCGAAGACAAGGACTCCCCCACCCAACCTCAAGGCGTCGATGAACATAAGACCCTTGTGGGTTGCTTCGGCTGGGTCTTGACATGGCCGAAGACCCAGATTCGGCTTGTGAAGGAACAACAAGTTACTCAGCCGCCGCCACGCATGGAAAAAGTTACTGAGCCGCCGCCATGTTTGGCACCAGTTACTGAGCCGGCGCCACCACGTATGGCGCCACCGCCTCGGCGGACACAACAAGTTGTCTCTGCCAACACCTCCTGTCACCAGAAGTTGTTGGCCGCCGCTTTACCGCAGCCACCACCAGCACCACATGGCAAGGCCGTCGCTGCATCATACCCAGTACTGGTTGAGGACATCAACGATGATGATGATGACAACCCAGATGACTGGCTCAACACCGGCGCCACCGACTCTTTGTTAATGCCAAACATGGAAGAACCCTAACGTGTCCGTGAAGATCAAAATGCTCGCACCAAAGCATGCACGCGTTTGGACTTCCATGGTGCCCTAGAGGAGACACCTCCGAATGTTGGCGCCGCTGATCCTAAAGTCAATACGGGAAATATTTTCAGCCCCAACACACTCCATAAGGTGATGAGCAACGGTGATCAGTTGGCAACCGACCGTGGTGAGCAGTTGGAAACCGGTGGTCCCATCCAGAAGAAGCACCACCGGAAGAGAAACAAGAAGGATAAGCCGTCTGCGAGCCAGCAGCCGATCGGTCCGAAGAGGCCCAGGGTTGACGACGACCCGATGTCACAACCCGCTAAGGGCACCTTGCAGGGCATAATTCATGAAGCTTGAAAACCGATTATGACTAAGGAGCAGGTCGTCCACGCGAGTGGAGCGATGGTGAGCCTTATGCACGGTATTCTGTTTCTGGAGGAGGGCCTTCTTAAGGAAACAAATCCATTGTACCCCATTTTCACGGTGAAGGTTCCAGCGGACGTGGGCTTCGTCGATGATCACCCCACAGATATCTTCTTCATATCGTACGAGGACGTCTTCAAGCTTTTCAACGCCAAACGGCTGGACTATAACTTGGTCCGCCTATACGCACTCCAGCGGGCGATGAAGGTCAACAGAGAGGAGAAGCCTTGCGTCGCGATAGCGGACCCCTACTACATGCGTGAAGGCATGTTGTTGAATCCAGCAAACCGTTCCAGAGCAAAGGAGTACCTCCAGAAGTTCCTGCTGGACAACAAGAGTAAAAAAGACATTCTTCTTCCTTACTTTCCCGAGTAAGTGCACACTCGCTCGGCCGCCATAATAACTTGTCATTTCTTAGTTTTCGATAGCTCCTTTTCCAACATTCTTTCGTTTCAACTATTTTGCGCAGAGACATATACTGCACATTGATCCTCGTTGACCTGAGGTACTCGGTAGCCATCTACTTAGACTCGGGGAGTGAGGCGAAGACAAAAAACTAGGCCTACATCAAGGGTGTTCTAGATGATGCTCTCGAGGGATACGCCAGGAAGGGAGGCGACTTCAGGAAGGGGGCGGAAAATGTCAAGGATGGCAGACACATGTTCAAGCACATAATCAAGTTCTCCTATGTCAAGCAGCCGCCTAACAGTGTCAAGGAGGCCTTCTACGCCGTCCATCACATGCGGGCGATCGTCCAGAATGAACACAGGCTTACGACGCCAGCTAGTGTCTGAGGATGGGCCGAAGAGCATGCAAGGATCGAGGATGCTAAACTTAGGGATGACTTCTTCCGCATCCAGAATCAGATTGCGACTATCTTGCAAGAAGATGTCACCACAAGGGGCGGAACCTTGTCCTACGCCAGACCGTTGGCTAAGCGCGAGATCGAAGACCGGCTCCGGAAACAGCGTGACACTAGGACATGGACAACGAAAGATTGCTACAAACCGTTCCCGGAGCCATGTCAACCAAAGTCTTCATGATTCTTCCTAGTCGTTTTCGCGTGTATGTCAATCGTGTGTGCTTGAGTCATAAACTTTACCGTCTGCAACTCATTCCGGTGTGTGTCTGTGTGTGAGGTATAAACTTATAACTTGCCTTAGTCGAAAGCATCGTTGTTGGACTTATTTACTTTTGTATGCGGGATACTTATATATAACTCTTTTCTTAGCTCGAGTACTTTCCTTTTGTCGACATGCATGTGAATCCTTTCATTCTTTCGGTTGCATATGATATATGGCTTTGTCGACATATATAACTCTTTTCTTATAGCTTGAATACTATATATATGGATTTATCTACAGAGATGCCGAGATGCTACGTGGTGTACAAAGGGTGGGTACCAGGAGTCTACGATGAGTGGGAGGATTGCCAGAAGCAAGTGAACAAGTTCAGCGGCAACTCCTACAAGGGGTATCCGATGAGAGAGCTAGCAGAAGCTAGGTGGAGGATCCACCTCCTCGGAGAGTGGAGAAACAACAACCGGATGAAGACCTTGATGATCGTGCTCCCGGTCTTGCTCACCATTGCGGGTGTAGTCTACTCGGTCTTTTGGTAGTTTGGAACTTGGCTATAATGATGATGATCAACTTGTTGTAATGTGTAGTGTGTGTAATGTGTGAGATGCATGGACTTGGGTACCTCGTACTCTTTTTACTTCGTTTTACTCTTTTCTTCTCTCCCCTCTTCTTTCAATCAAAGTCCTCTATTCAAACTCCGCTCTAGTAGCTCTAGCCTCTAACACTTCTAATATTCGGGAACTTTGTCACTATTATGGTTCTAATTGTTTGTGATGATGATATATTTGTTTTGTACTGCATGCTATGTATTCTACAGTTATATTGTATACCTATATATATTCTTGTGCATTGCTGTGTATAAATACCAAAAAATATCAGTTTTTTTGGACCTGTACGAAATATCAGTGGCGCATATTGTAAGTGTCTAGTGGCGCATTGTGTATTAGTGGCGCATATAGCAATATGCGCCACACATAAGATACTAATGGCGCATATGCTATATGCGCCACTAACCTTCAAACTATGCGTGGCGCATATTGAGATGCACCACTGATAAACTGTTACTAGTGGCGTGGCATTGGTGGCGCATCCCATATGCGCCACGCATAGGCCAAAATGGTGCGCCACCAATAGCCTTTTTTCCACTAGTGACCCTACCCATAGGGGCGCACGAATGCCTAGGCACGATGCCATGGAAGGTAAGCCGGCTCAGCTTCAGCTGAGCAAGCGGGATGCCCAGCTTCTCCATTGAGCTTCGGTAAAGAAGGTTGATGCTGCTGCCGCCGTCGATGAGCACGCGGGAGAACCGGCATGTGTGTGTATCGGAACACATGACGGGATCCAGGACCAGAGCGTATTCTCCAGGGCTGGGCATCAGTCGAGGATGGTCCTTGCGCCCCCAGGTGATGGCCGCCTCGGACCAGTGCATGAACTGGGGTTCCACAGGCATGACGGCGTTCACCTCTGCCTCGTACCAAAGGTCGTTCCTTTTGTCTTTCCCCAGGGTGGTAAAGATATGGTACTGCTCGACATCCGCCAGAAAGTCGTCGTCACCTTGGTCCGGCTTCTCGTCTGCCGACTCGTGCTGATGGTCCTCCTGACCTCTAGCCGGCTGCGCCTGCGAAGCTCCAGGGACCTGCTGAGCGTGCTGCTCCAGCTCTCTCATGAAGCGGCACTGACGCGTGGAGTGGGTCGGTTCCCTGTCACGGGTGCTGTGGAATTTGCACGGCTGGTCAAGCGCAGCATCGAGGGTGTACTTGCCCTCCTTGCGCCCCTGATCGCTGCCGGCAGCCCCCGGGCCTCCTTGGTCAGCCGCCGCTCGCTTTGAATTAGCAGATCCCTTGGGGAGTGCCTTCATGTGGTCAAGCCACAAATGGATGTGCAGAGCCGGCTGGCGAGCCTGAGACCCCCGCCCTAGCGTTGGCACCGGGACTTGGCGTGGCCTGCCAGCTCCGCCAGCCTGCTGGTTGCGGCGGCCTCGGGCGTTGCAGCTTTGAGCACGACCGCCCTGTCCACGCCCCCCATAGCCTTGGCTTGCCGACGGCGACCGCTGGACTTGGCTAGGGCCCGCAGCAGAGAGTCCATGGCCGCACCGCTGGCCATGAGCAAGCTCATTCGGCGCATCTCCATGCGCGTCGTAGAACTCGTGGAGCGTGGTGCTCATGCGGGCCGGGCGACTTCATCCTCAGCCACCTTGCTGAGAAGAACGAGGCGCGTCCGTTCCAGAGCCTCCGCAACCTAGACGTGGTCGATGACGTGGTTGATTGGTGCGCGCAGGTCCACGACGGCGATGTCCGAGGCGTCCTGCTCTAGGAGTGGAGCGTTCTGCTCCTGAGGAAGAAGGCGTTCGAGCGGTGGGCGCATGGGGCACGGTGAGTCGCCGCCCTCCTCGTCTCCTAGGGTCATCACTTCAACCATAGCGCCAAGGTCGCTGCTTTCACTGCAGCTCGAGCCTTCGTCGCCGAGAGGGTCGAGGATGTCGGTTACCTCCTCTGGGAAGGGCTTGACGACGTAGAAGCGGTGCCTGCCGACGTCGAGGAAGGAGCCACTGTCCCCGAGGCCGTGCTTGAAGCAGGCTAGATTGTCGCTGATGCAGTCGAAGGTGCCGAACCTCCAGACAAGGCTGGAGGCGACCTTCTCGCCGAGAGTCGATGGGGATCCCGGCCGGAACTTGACTCTGGTCGTCGCCGCACATTGCCCCACGGTGGGCGCCAACTGTCGTGGGATTTTAGTGACAGTAGCCATGGGGATGGCTTAACGAAGGGGCTCGACGGTGTGCGACGATGGGTCCGGCTCGAGATTGTGTAACTAGGACACCACGGTTTACCCAGGTTCAGGGCCCTTCACGCCGGAGATAACACCCCTACTTCCTGCCTTGTTTCTTATTATCTTCACAGTGGTTACAATGCTCCTTGAGCTGTTCAGTCTAGAGGAGGAAGAAGAAGGATCGGATCTCCCTAGTCTAAGGGTCCAGACCCCCTTATATAGGCAGGGGTCTGGTTATAGGTTAGGTGGTCGGCTGCCCGGCTGCCGGCTCCTCTGCGGCTGCGGTCTTGGCATGATCCGCTGGCCTCTGACTCCTTGTCTGACGATGGCAACTTTATAAAGTGCCTTTTCCCCTTGGACCGGCATCTCGGAAGCATTTGCTTTCCCTTTTGCCTTGGATCCTTTCACGGGGAAGGCTCCTGCCCGCCGATTGGTGGAGACCAGGCGTGGCTGGCGTCACGCCTATCCCTCGCTTCTGTCGATCTTGTCGAGGCCAGGCTGCTTTCAGCGAAGCAGCCGTTGGAGGGGTCTTGTCGTCTTCGCTGGCTCTGGCTCTCCGTGGTGGAGTCGCTAGCCGGCTGCTGGCGCGGCCGGTCTCTTGGACGGGGCCGGTCTTCCTGGCTTAGCGCCGTGGAGATTCCTGGGACGCCAGCCGGCAGACGGCTCTACCCTTGGCCTACCCTGTAAGTCATCCCCATGACACAAGGATATCAAGTACAAAGTAGCACAGGTCATCCACAATCAAAGGTGTACATATCTGCAATGATTCAGCCTATCCCAAAATCCAAGAAAGAGCAGATGACAAGGGTATAGATAATAGAGCCTGTTAGTTGAGTACCCCTGAGGCCCGTTACGATAGGCCCAATTGTAATACTAGTCGAAATACGAGTTCATATAGTATGTCGATATTGTAATCTGTATCGGATCCCACCCGATCCTTGAGACCTGGCCACCTATATAAAGGGGCCAGGAGGGGACGGTGTGGGACAGATTGAAAGCAAGCCAGGTTCTACACCCACGTTTACTTTCATAGCCACCTTGTTTGACTGAATTTATCTTCGAGTTCATCTGATGCCCTGTCTCCCCGATCCTAAGTCCTTCATCTAGGACGTTTGTCGAGTTTAACCCTCGTCAGCAGAAGAGTATATCAAGGCAAGTAAACCTAGCAATATCGTCACCACCAGCCACTACAGAATATCTGCGATGGTTAGACCAAACGATCAGGTTCAACAGAGCAGACCATCCAAGAAAAGTACCCAGGCCAGGACACGCACCAATGGTGTTGAAGGAGCAAATAAGAGGATACGACATCGGACTAGTATTTATGGACGCGGGCAGTGGAATAAACTTAATATACGTAAGGACCTTGAAGGCAATGAACATCTCACTGGAATGGTTGAAGCCAACGGATTGCTCTTTTCACGGGGTAGTGCCAGGAAGCGCAAACCACCCCTAGGGAAAATTGAACTTGACGTTTGCTTCGGCGACAGCGGTAACTTCCTCAGAGAAAAGTTGGAATTTGAGGTGATGGTCTGGCCCTCGTAGTACCACGCAATCCTGGGACGGCCAGTGTTTGCAAAGTTCATGGCAGATCATCACTACGCTTTAAAGTATCAAACACCTGTGACAAAGAATTCAATAGGATGGCGCAAACTTTTGGCATGACAGCTGAATATGCAAGACTCAAAGGCAAAACTGACCACAATGTACTACCCGATGTCGGTCGATCCTTGCCAGACCAGGCTTTCGACGCAACGCAAGACTCGGGTTCACCCCACAGACCCAAACAAGAAGACTTCCATTGCAGTAAACCTGGATCCTGCATAGGAAAGTGCGCTCATCGAGTTCCTCCGTGAGCGCTGGGAAATCTTTGCCTAGTGTCCTTCGGACATGCCAGGGGTTCCCAGGGAACTCGTCGAGCATGCACTCAATGTGGATCCAAAAGCAAGACCAGTCAAGCAACCTCTGCGGTGGTTTGATGAACCCAAAAGAAAAGCAATAGCAGCCGAACTGCATAGGCTAGAAAACGCAGGCTTCATCAGAGAAATCAAGGCATCGACTTGGGTGTCTAACCCAGTAATTGTCCCAAAGAAGAATACGGACGTGCGATGGGTATGTGTCAACTACACATCCCTCAACAAACATTGTCCTAAGGATCCCTTTCCGCTACCTTGCATAGATCAAATAATTGACTCAACAGCGGGGTGTGCGAGGCTTTCCTTTCTAGACACATATTCAGGCTACAATCAGATCAAATTGAAGAAAGAAGACGAAGGAAAAATAGCTTTCATCATACCATACAACATCTTTTGTTACCAAGTCATGCCTTTTGGCCTCAAGAACGCATGAGCAACTTATCAACGGATGATGCAAAATTGCCTCGGAAGCCAAATAGGCCGCAACATCCAAGTCTACAGGTACAAGCTAAAGCTCAACCCGACAAAGTGTTCTTTTGGTGTTTCTGCAGGACAACTTCTGGGATTCCTGGTATCGGCAAGAGGAATAGAGGCAAATCCAGAAAAAATTTAGGAGATACTAACGATGGGAAAACCAGCTAAGCTCCACGAAGTACAGCAACTCGCAGGACACGTAGCAGCGCTAAGTCGATTCGTTGCACGGCTAGGAGAAAAGACCCTCCCTTTCTACGCACTCATGAAAAAGTCAGACAAAAAATTCGAGTGGACAGAGGAGGCAGATGTAGCATTCTCACAGATGAAAAAAATGCTTTCCACACCACCAGTGCTGGTCGCACCAAAAGAAAGAGAGCCATTATTACTATACATTGCCGCTACACACCAGGTGGTGAGCACGGTGTTAGTAGTCGAACGAAGCAAAGAAGGGAAGGCGCACGGAGTTCAGTGACCAATATACTTCCTCAGCGAAGTCTTATCACCATCTAAACAACGTTACCCACACTATAAAAAATTAGCATACAGTGTGGTCACAACTGCAAGGAAGGTATGACAGTACTTTGCAGTGCATCCAATCATAGTGGTTAACGAAGCTCCACTATCAAATATACTGAACAACCCAGAAGCAACAAGACGTGTCTCCTTATGGGGAATCAAACTTTCCCCTCTAGACATCACATACAAAAAGAGAAAAGCAATTAAATCCCAGGTATTGCCAGATTTCACAGCAGAATGGCTCGAACTACAAACCACAGAACCACCCGACCTGTCGAGTGTCTAGACAATGTACTTCGATGGGTCGAAAAGGTTCCAAGGTACAGGAGCCGGGGTAGTATTAATATTGCCACAAGGAGATAAGTTAAAGTACGTGTTAAGGATGAGTTTTCCACAAGCTTCTAACAATGAAGCCGAGTACGAGGCCCTGCTTCACGGAATGAAGATGGCCAAAGCATGTGGAGCAACTCAACTAAAAATATTTGGAGACTCGAACCTTGTGGTCCAGCAAGTAATGTATCATTGTGACGCCATTAGCGACAACATGACGGCATACCAAAATTTGTACTACTAATTGGAAGGAACTTTCAACGGATGCGAAGCCTCACATATAAGCAGATCCAGCAATGAGGAAGCCGATAATCTAACAAACATCGGGTCCCAATGCCTGCCCGTACCACCAGGAGTCTTTTAGGAGGAAATCATTGAGAGATCAATAAAAGGTAGCAAAACTTCGAGTTCGGGAGAACCAAACCAGCATGCAACAGCAGGCTCGGGGGCTAGCAAGTCAGGAACAGAGAGCGCAACAAAACCAGAGGCGGTCATGATGATTGAAGAAACTTGGATGCAACCATACTTAGCACACATGATGAACAAAACACTACCCGAAGATGCGATCAAAGCACATAGGATAATACAACGATCCAGAGCTTTTGTTGTACTACAGGGAAATTTGTACAAGAAAAGTATAACTGGCATATTACAGCGATGCGTCACCCCTCAAGAAGGGCAAGTCATATTAAAAGACATCCACGTAGGAGTCTGCGGCCATCACGCTAGTTCGAAGGTGCGAGGCTTGTCAACGATTTGCGAGGCTTGTCAACGATTTGCGTCCCGACCGTACGCACCAGCAGCAGAGCTTCAGCTAATACCACTGTCGTGGCCCTTTGCACAATGGGGTTTGGACATGGTAGGAAAATTGCACAAGTCGTAGCCAGGAGGGCACGTCTACATGTTGGTAGCAGTTGATAAATTCACCAAGTGGGTAGAGGCAGCCCCAGTAACAACTCAAGATTCTACAGCAGCAATCAACTTCATCAAGTCGATAGAATTTCGCTTTGGAATACCGCACAACATCATCACAGATAATGGCACGAATTTCACGTCCAAGGAATTCAAAAATTATTGTGAGAGCATGGGGATCAAATTGAAGTTTGCATCCGTTGCACATCCAAAGACAAACGGGCAAGTTAAAAAAGCAAACAGCTTAATATGAAACGGAATAAAGAAAAGGTTACTAGCCCCATTGGAGAAAGCCAAGCACGCTTGGGTAGATGAGTTACCCTCCGTGCTTTGGTGTCTGAGAACTACGCCCAATGCAGCTACTCAGGAGACACCTTTCTTTCTGCTTCATGGCGCAGAAGCTATGCTTCCAGTCAAAATTACTCATGAGGCCCCAGAATTGCGGATTACGACAAAACGACTTCTAGTGAAGCACTTCAAGATGACGTCGGCGTACTCGATGAAGCGAGAGATGTAGCGTTAGCCAGAGCTACACAATATCAGCAAAGTCTGCGAAATTATCACAGTACTCAAGTTCGCCCCCGCTCTTTCGTAGTGGGAGATCTAGTTTTACGACTCAAGCAGGACGGCCACGACAAGTTAGAATCACCATGGGTGGGACCCTACATAGTCACAAAAGTCATACCAGGAGGAGCGTATCAACTGCAAGATAAGAAGACAGGAAAAGACGAAAGTAACCTGTGGAACACAGAGCAACTTCGGCGTTTCTACTCATAGAAGGCACCACTGACATAAATCTACATCGGCAATAGTAAAAAACTTTGAGTTATGACCCTCTAAAACCCAGAACACGAGGCCACGGGTCGGGTTTCTTGGGTCAACTCTATGATATGTAAAAGTATGTCAACATTTTCCGCTCGGAGGATCCTACCCTCGAGTCGTTGTGATCGGCAGTATGAATATTATTGAGATCATGTTATCATATTTTCTCACGAGTAATTATGGAGTTTTCCATGAAAATAAATTGGATAAATAAGTATACAAAGAAAGCACGACTGGCAGATACATAAAAAGCACATCGATACTCAAGTAAAACACTTCGGAATATTGTCTGTTCCCTTGGTCTTTCGACAAGTAGAATAACATAAGCATTGTTCACATCAAATATTTATTACATAAAGGCGACCAATGTGCATGGCAGAAGGATTACATCAGACAACATCTACTAAAAATACACTTCGGCTTCATACTTCTTCTGGCACTATGTTCCGTCGAAGATCTTCACGTCAAACTTCGACGTACCACAATGGTAATTGAAGAGCATAAAAAAGCCCTGATGCAGTTCATGATCCTCTGCAAATTGGGGCCAGCCGCCCCTTAAGTACATCTCGCCACGACTGTCATAGTATACCTCCACCTCATATGGAGTTCCTCCACCAGATTCTTCGCGGAGCTCGCGCCCATTTATGAATTGAGTAAACTTCAAAGGAACATGCTGCTGCTCACGGCATTGAGCACCAGCGATAACAAAAAAGGAGAACAGATTGATAGGAGGAGGAGGAGAAGCATTGTGTCGTGCAGCGGGTGCATCCACAGATCGTCGAGCAAGAGAAGAAGAAGGCTTTGGCTTATTCTTACTCCCTAATGGACGGCCGGGGCGTTGCTTCATCGACGCGGCAGATGATGAAGCTACCATGGAAATATCCTTGGGCTTGTTTCTGCTGCCGCAAGGGCGACCACGCCCACGCTTCTCCACCACAGCACCGGTGTCCAGATCGATAACACCAGCGTCTGCCATCAGAAGATCCGCTAATAGGGTGGCGAGGCAAGCGGAAGAAACCCTAAGCAAGATTTGGGGGACGAAGGTGAGGCGGCGAAGAAGACCTACAGTGCAGGAATTAGGGTTTTCCCTGATGAAACAATGGGCCCTTATTTATAAGTTACCTTTAGTGGGCCTTTGCAAACTAAAGGTCCAACTAACTCACAAGCCTACAATATTCCGTCAAAAGTAACGGAAATAGTGGAAATATATAAAGGGAGAAGAAGGATTCAATAAATTCCAAAAACAAAAGATTTACAACAAAGATATTTGAGATAATAATAGGCTGCAAGCACCCCCTTATAGCCTCGGGGGCTACTCCCATCGGGAGCACTAGTCGCATACCTGACAAAATTAACGCAAGAATAAACGAAGCTGGAAAAGCGAGATGACAGTATGCTTGAGCCTATACTGGAAAAAAAATCGACTATAGCCTCGGGGGCTACTACCATCGAGAGCACTGGTCGTGCACCCGATGACAATTGAAAACATCGATTACTGATCGGAACAATGATCGACTACATTGTCGACAAGATTAAATCAAAATGGTTTCACTACCATCGGGAGAGATTTGCGACTAGTTGAAAAAACAACTCAAATATTTTTGGCAGTGAAACAGTCAAACAATGCTGAAGTAATTCAAATTGAGATTCTCAAGTTGTGTCATCGCGACAAAACTTGAATGCTGTGATTATAACAGATCATGAAGGTTAGACCCCAGGATCCGTCCTGCGTGGCCTAGTCTACGCACCTGAATGCGCTCTGCTAGTAGCTTTCCGTATCCACGATGCGAAGAAAAATCCCGGTGGACGCACTAGCTACCTTAAGAATTACTGGAACTCTTTCTTTTTAAGTCCTAAATGCGGCAAAAGATAGGGTTGGACCAGGTACCAGACTCAAGTCCTGGGGCTCGAGTCTGAAGTAGGTAGCAAGTTTCTGCTCTGGCAATTAACTGGTTTTTAGATCCATCAGAGATGCCAGGCTTGTTAACCAAAATCCCCATGAGAAATAAAAATAATCTGAGGTGTTTAAATGAGTACAGGAAAAAGAAGAAGTCGAAGATTGATCAAGTCGAAGATATGAAGATTTGAGATTCAACCCGAATCTACAATTCTGGTAGAATCTCGGGGACTACTGACAAGGGTATAGCTAATACAGCCCGTTATCTTTGTACCCTTGAGGCCCGTTAAGTTAGGCCCAGTCATACTCATAGTCGAAATATGAGATGATATCGTATACGAACACTGTAATTTGTATTGAACCCGACCGGATCCTTGAGACCTGGCCACCTATATATAGGGGCCATGAGAGGCTGACCAGGGACAGATTGAGATTGAGCCAATTGAGTACCACGCTTATTCACGATACACGCATAATCACGCCTTGTTTGATTGACCTTTACCTTCGAGTTCATCCGACGCCCTCTTCCCCCGGTCCTAAGTCCTTCATCTAGGACATTTGTCGAGTTAAACCTCATCAGCCATGCTTAGGGAGAGCACAACTTCTTGATATTTTTAAGTGAGGGATCACCCTATTTACGACGACTAACAGACAACAAACAAAGTGCATAAAGGGATTAACATCACATGCAATTCATAATTATATGATATGGTATTGCCCTTGGTCTTGGAGAACTCACTGCTCCCGGTGCACCAACCTCCTTGCGCGCCTCCGGCATAGCATCGAGGTACATCGTTGCTTGATTGTCGTCGCCCTTCTTTGAAAGTACTACTACTAGTAGTAGTAAAGTAAATACAACAAGGCTTTTGCTATTTACGATCTAGTAAAGTTACAATAAGATGACAATCACTGCGGCTCGAGCCGCTCATGCCAAACAATTTACAATAAGTACCATCACATGCAAAACATTGCAAATTGAGCTATACCAAATCATTTCCACCAAAAGCAAGTTAGATGACTCTATCCGTTCTTGCTAAATTACGAGGCTCTATTGTTTCGCGGTCTTAACTGTTGCTACCTACGAGACCATTGAGCACAACTTTCAAATTTTTTGTTTAACCTTCGAGGTGTGAAAAACCAAGATTCGAAGACCTAGGGCTTGTACCAAGCTTCGTCAATACGTATGGCTCCCGTGTGAATTCAACTTAACTCACAAACCCTCATATCACATAGATCTATATCTTTAGCTATAGTGAGAGAAACCGGCATCTGCAAAGGTGATTTAGCCGCACTTAATGCACTATTGTCACAGCAGTCTTGATCTAAGAGTAGATCATAAAGTCAGACAGACCGCTAAACTCACAGTACCGCCAATATTAGCAATTAGAGCATAAGAAACAAGATCATCATACCGGTTATACTTAACCTCTAGCCGTACCTGCAGCCTAAGCAAGCTACGCTCTGATACCACTTTTGGGGATCGCCATACGCAAAAAAATAGCGCTTAAACCAAGATCAAGCTTGCAAGGAGGAGGCAACAGACCACGTGCCTCGCTAATGAAACTAGCAGAAGAGTTTGTCGATGATGAGGTTTGATGTAGTCATGAGTCGATTCCTACAACTAACCTTGGTTAGTCGTGAGAAGATGTATTATCCTTCCTCGGCTCCCATGATCTAGTGTCACACGTGCAACACCTCCGATGGTGTCCACTTGTACTAGCCGGCGTCGCCATGTCGAACGTGTGATCAAGCACACAGACAAAGCGAAATAGGTCGGAGAAGATCTCGCAGTGCTTCCGCGTCACCGATGGAATCGGGTTAGAAGACGGGCAACTCTCTACGGGAGAGAGAGAAGTTGGCGACGACGAGACGGTAGGGATGGTGGCCGGTGGTAGTCGGGCGGTTTAGGGTTCAGGGAGCAGGGGGCTTAGTGTTTCTGAGTGCGCTTGGCCTCTCCATGCCCCCTTTTATGGGTGGCTAGGGCTGGCCGGCCCTTCCTCCAAATTGACTAGGGGCAGGAGTCTGGGTTCTACTCAAACTCCTCCCTCCTTTCCAAAACCTAGGAGGGGGATTCCGAGTTCTACCCAAACTCCTCCCTCCCCTTTCCAATCTGACTTGGGTAGAGCATTCCTGCTTGAGGACTCCCTCCTCCAAGGTGCGGCCGACCAGAGGTGGGCCCCATGCAGCCCTAGGCCCATGGTGGTCCACCTCCGGGGTTTGACCTTCATGCATATTTGCTAAATAGACCGGTTATGTACCACCGGTAGGATTTCGGACCCTTCCGGAACCATCCATGATATAATGGAACAATTCCAAGACTTCCCTGAACCAATTTCAAGGTCTGCCTCTCTCTTTCATCTAATACCGAATTCATATTCAGTAGACGCGAAACTCTAAAGTGTGTGACCCAATGGATTCGGATATATGTAGACATGTGTAATGACCCGACAAGTAGCAACGCTGAAGGACTAGACTGTAATTCCAAAAAGCTACTTTGCATGCATTTGAAAAGTGTAAAAAAATTAGAACCTTGTTTTAGAAGATATGAGAGATTGAAATTGAAGTCTAGTGTTGATTTCTGACTTAGGTCAACACTAGGATTTGAAGATCAAATTTCAAAGTGAATTCATATTTTCAAATTAGGAAAACCAAAATTTGAAATAATTTGATGGAGTCTTATGACTCAACACCAATGAGTGGATTAAAGCTAACATTAGGTGAATTGAGTTCAGAATTGAGGTTTGACTTATTCAAGCTTGAATTCATATTCAAGAAGAAATAAATAAAAGACAATAAAAATAAAAAATCGCAAATAATAGAGAGGAAAATATAATTCCATTTTGATCACAATGGTATTTATATAATATTTTTGTACAAGGAATGAGAAAATAAAAATTACAAGAGGAGTGAAACCCTAAAACAAACTAGAAAAGGGAAATAAAATCCTCAATCCCTAAATCTTCTTCTTCTTCTGAAACTTGTCACTTCTCAATTGCACAATTAGCAAACGCCGAAGATCTTGGAAAAGATCAAAATGTAGGATTTACAATACTAAATCTAAATTAGTTTAGAATCCAAGTTTGGATCACAGGAACTTGTCCAGGATTTTGTGTTGAGGCAAAGCAAATGGCAAAATCACAAGTAAATGACCAAAGTACTGTCGAGAGACCAAACTAGATAGAGACCGGACAAGGAGGATGAACCCGCCCTTGCATTGTGGGCGTAGGCATGGAGGGACGGTGGTGGGGTAAGGTTATAGTTAGTCCACTTCCTCACCGCGTGCTACCTTGCCCCCTCTAACCGCACCCGCTTCTTCCACTCCTCGTCGGAGGGGTGGCTTATGCCACGGCGGTGCGAGGAGCCGCCACATCCGTTCCGGCCACCCCCTGGCCAAAGGAACCATGCGTCGGCCACATCGCGAGGAGGGGATCATCGATCTGGGCACGCCGGTGAGGAAATTTCTCACCGAAGCGAGGAGCTATGCACTCCAGAGCGGCAGAGGAGGCGGTGGGGGAAATAGTGTTTTGGCCTAAATCCTCCGCACTAAACGGCTACATATTGTGGCGCGAGATCGCGTTTATGGGTCACTGAAAATGGTTTATGGGCCAGCTCAAGTTTACGGGATCTGACCTACATGTGAAACCAGGCCAAAACTATAAACCCGCCCGTCCAAGATCTGCTAGAGTTACTCTATGTTCTACCTCCCAAGCACTTTAGTTCAGATGAATCTCATGTGTTTAGGACAGGAGAAGTAGATAAACAGAGAGGTGTGGAAAAGGAGGCGACTACAAATGGGCCAACCCCACCAATTACCAAATTCGTTTGTTGTTCATTTCGCTCAGTCTGGGAGATGATGGCAGAATCACCAGAACCGTCGCTGTGCCATGCGATAATTACAACAGCCTTCGCTGCCACGTGTCCCTTGGCTCTGACGCCGCGACATACCCTCTCCCCTTTCACGCGCTCTTTCCAACTACCAACATCTTTTTTTAGTGCAAACGGCAGGAGTGTTGCCTTATCATTAAGGAGGGAAAAAACACGGTACAAGATGGGCCATGTTTTTTTAATTTTCTGGGGGAAACATTCTGAGAAAAACCCCCACCGGCCGGATCAACCTACTCAATCATTTGGTGCCACAACTGGCGTGGCAACACCAAAAGCGAAAGCACGTTGCCTAATGTCCTCATGCGCGATGTGTGCCACCTCCATATACGTTTTACGCACTCCCTGGAAAATTCTTCTGTTCCGCTCCTTCCAGACATTCCAGATGACGTAGAGCAGCCTCCCGCTGCGGGAACGCTTGGTCTTCTTGTCAGCACCAACAAGCATGGCATCCCACCAGTCGTTAACGGAAGCATGCGTCCCCAGAGATAGGGCAGGGGGACAAGCGTCCGCGGACCATCCATGGACGATGCTCCAAACCTTGGAGGTAAAGGGGCAGTCCTTGCATAAGTGGCAAGCTGTCTCGGGGGCGCGGAGGCATAGCTGACAAATGGGGTCGTGAGGCCATCCCCTGATTGCAAGCCTATCGGCTGTCAGAATCTTCCCGTGCAAGACTAGCCAGGAAAACATAGTGCATTTCGGCTCCGCGTAAGCCTTCCAAATCTTTGTCGTCGTGAACTTAGAGAAGGATCCAAAGAACTGCACCTTATAGGCCGATTTAGCGGTGTAGGAGCCATCGGATGTCCAAATCCAAGAGATTGAATCAGGTCGTGAAGGGTCCAGGTTTACTTCAGCAGCAATGGTGGCGACAAGGAGGAAGTCCCGCAGCTCTTCCACGGAGTTCAAACGGGAGACGGCTCTGATCCAGTTCCCATTTAGAAGTTCCTTGGCCACGAGCCGCTTCTTGCGAGAGGCAATTTTGTAGAGATGCGGTGCAATATCACGCAGTCTTCCCTTACCAGACCAGTTGTCTTGCCAGAAGAGAGCCTTGTTACCATCACCAAGGGTAATTCTGGTAGAGGCACGAAATAAAGCCATATCCTTCTTGTCGCAAGGCAGCTGAGATCCCACCCACGGCCTCTCTGGATCTGTCCATTGTAACCATGGCCATCTAAGGCGGAGAGCCCGACCGAAGCGTTCCAGGTTTGGCATACCGAGGCCGCCCAACTGAGTAGGGCGACAAACGGTGTCCCAGTTGATCAGAGAATGTCCTCCGCTAGCCATCTCGCTATCATCACCTTTCCAAATGAAGCCTCGGGCGATCTTGTCAGCCTTGCGCAGCGCCCATAGAGGGATGGGGATAACAGTCTGGTGGTATCTTGCCGTGGCAGCAAGGACAGTTTTGGCAAGGGTTACCCTCCCCGGGCGCGCAATGTTTTTGCCTATCCATCCCGGGAGCTTTCTGCCAATCTTGTCGATGAGGGGTTGGAGGTGCACCTTTCGAAGGCGTTTGTAGTGTAGAGGGAGGCCAAGGTAGTTTCCCGGGAACTGTCCCACTTTGGCAGGGAAGTCAGACAGGAGGTCTGGAATATTAATGTTGGCGCACCTAATGGGGAAGACCTCAGTCTTGGCAATGTTGGTGATGAGGCCCGAGGCTTTCCCAAAGAAATCAAGAATCGCAGAGAGCGATAGCAGCTCATCCTTGTCAGGGTGGGCGAAAACACCAGCATCGTCAGCGTAAAGGGAAGCCCTAAAACTTGCAGCTTTTGCTTTGATTGGCAGGAGGACCCCCTCCATAGTGGCGAACTCAATAAGCTTCTGGAGCGGGTCAATGGCGGCATCGAAGAGCATAGGCGAGAGAGGGTCTACCTGTCTGAGGCCTCTGCGGTGGGTGAAAGGAGATCCAGGGTTCCCATTGAGAAGCACTCTGGAGGAGGCAGAGTTCAGCGTGACGCATACCCAGGATATCCAGCGAGGTCCGAAACCCAGATGGTGAAGGACCTCCAGGAGGTAGGCCCAGCTAACTGAGTCGAAGGCCTTGGAGATGTCTAGCTTGATGAAGAGGCTGGGGGTATGCGTCCGGTGGAGTTCCTTGATGAGGTTTTGCACGTAGAGGAAGTTATCGTGAATGCATCTTGTCTTTATGAAGGCGCTCTGATTCTTCGAAATAAGGTTGCCAAGGATTGGGGCGAGGCGGTTCGCCAAGAGCTTCGAGAAGATCTTTGAGATGCTGTGGATCAAGCTAATAGGCCGGTAGTCCGTGGCGCATTCAGCATCAGGTCGCTTTGGGATGAGTACAATGTTGGCACTGTTGACGAGGCTCATGTATGCACCACCGCCAAGCGCCATGGCTCTGATGGCGGCACAAATATCGTGCTTAATGGTTTCCCAACACGTTTTGAAGAAAGCCCCGATGAAGCCATCCGGACCTGGAGCTTTGACTGAAGGTAAGGAGAAAACTGCGCTCTTAATCTCTTCGTCCGTGAAATCCGCCTCCAGCTCGGAAAGATCATGAGGTTGATATCCGAGGCCCGCCCAGTTTATGCCTTCCATTCGGGGAGGGACCGATCCAAGGTGATCTTGGAAGTGGAGGTGTAGCTCTTTCTCTTTGTCTTCCTGGGTGATCGCAATCCCGCTGTTAGTGCGGAGGGACTGAATGTGCAACTTCCTCCTTCTGCCATTGGCCCGAATGTGGAAGAGCTTGTTATTGGCATCATTTGTCTTAATCCAAGTTAAACGAGCCCGTTGGCGCAACTTGATCTTTTGGAGAGAGAGGAGGCCCAAATAGGAGGACTTGAGTCGGCGTCTAAGGTGGCGTTCCTCCGTGGACAGAGTGCGGCTCTCCTCAGCCACGTCAAGTTGCCAAATGACTTCCTTTGCCAAAGCGATCTGCTGGTTTAGAATCCCCACCCTTTCCCGTTGCCATTTCTTGAGGGCCTTAGCCGTCCTCGACAGCTTGATGTGAATCCGCCGAATCGCATCGGAAACAGAGATCGGTAAGTTCCAAGAAGTGGCGACTGTCTCAGCGAATCCAGGGAGGCGCAGCCAGAACTCCTCGAACTTGAAAGTAGGCATGTGTGCAATGGAGGCATCGCCCTGAAGGATGAGTGGGGAATGATCCGAGGACCGGGAGGAGATTGCTTGTAGGTGCGCGTCCGGGAAGAGGATGTCCCAATCATCAGTGCAGAACATATGATCGATCCTAGTGAGGATGGTGTTTTGCTGGTCATTAGTCCAGGTGAAGCGACGGCCCGTCAGCCTGATATCCTTTAGGTGAAGATGATTTCTGGCACGTCGGAATTTCCCAATAAGGCGTCGATTAATGTTGGAGTTGTTCTTGTCGGAGGCTCTAGTGATGAGATTAAAATCTCCCATAATAATCCACTCCGGCCACACGAAAGGTTGAAGCTGCTTGAGCTCCTCGATGAACGTGATCTTCTCCGCCTCTCCTTGAGGTCCGTTGACACATGTGAGGGACCAAGCCACGCCTTCACTTCGCATGGTAATGGTCGCGGAGATATTATTTGTCGTCGTGTGGATGCTTGACAAGGTGAAGTAGTCTTCGGAGACGGCAATGATGATACCGCCATGGGTGCCGATGGCGGGGAGGAAAGCGTAAGACGACGAGAAGCGAGCTCCGAGCATGTAGCGAATAATCTGGTCGTCGACGTGTTGGAGCTTTGTCTCTTGGAGACAGAAGATCGTGGCGCGGGTGTCGTGGGCGAGGTCTCTAACAGCGTCGCGGCGGGCGGTGGCATTGAGCCCTCTTCCGTTCCAATTTGCAATGATGACGTTCTGTTGCGACATTGACGAACTAGGATACAACAAAGAAAAAGAAAGCCGAGACTACAGCTACTGCTAGAAGCAAGGGACAGACTACACAGATGCAATGTCCAGGGACACAGAGCTTCCCGTCTTCTTTCCTTTTGCCTTTGCTTTGCCCTTCCCCTTAGCCTTCTTGCTCTTCTTCACTTGCTTGATAAGAGCCTCGATTGCAAGGATGACAGGAGCTGGGAGCTGCGTGGAGAATAGCCGCAGGTAACTGGCCTTGGCAGCATCGTCGAAGGATCCTTCCTTGGCAACGGCACCACAGGCGCGTGCGATGAGCTCCTGAACAGCAGCGACGCCCTCGGCCTTAGTCGCCTCTTGTTTCTTCTTGGACGCAATGCGTGAACTGCGGCGGACAGCACCATCAGCACTTGCCGCCGCCCTCTTCTTTCTTGCGTGCACCGTGGCTGTAGACGACGGGGCAGACGGCGCCGGCAGCAGCGGCAGGGGAATTGCAGAGCTGACATTGGCGAGGAAGGGACGAAGCACGTCCCCTGCGCCTGCAGCGGTGGCCTCGATCATCGGCAGGGGCTGCACCATCTGTAAGGCGGCCGACGTCCCGTCCAAGGCTGGCAGCTCCGAGCCAGAGGCAATGGGCTCCGAGGCAATCGGCACAACATCCACCACGTCGTCCTCCCAGCATGCAGGGATGATATGAGCGTCGAGGCCGTTGGCATCGGAGACGTGGGCTGCAGGAGCTGGCAGCAGCAGCACCGGCGACGCCGGCGCGTTCGCTTCCCAGGTGGAGTCAGCGTCCGCCCTCTCCTCTGGCAAAGCCAGCGAGAAGGGAGGCGGAGAGGCGAGCCGAGAAGCCCTAGGGATCAGCCCCGGTGGCGCCGTCCTGATGGCGAGAGTCCAGTCTCGGCAGACGTCAGCGAAGGACGGCGGCGGCGCAGCCGTGCCCAGGATAACTGGCAGGGCCTCGCGCATGGCAGCGGCACCGTCGCGGAACAAGGCTTGCAGCTGCACGGTGACCTCGTCGTCGCTGAGTGGCGTCGTTGCGTCGGGGAAGACGATAGCTTGACCAGGGACTTGCACTGGAGGCAGCAGCAGCTCGCCGAGGACAAGCGGAGGCAGCTCGCCATTGAGGAGAGAACGGCGTCGGCCATGACGATCACTCTGCCCCGAGCGGTGGCGAGAGGGCTCACGGCCGTTGTCGGAGCGATCGTATCCATGCGCGCGGCTGCTGGCGCTAGGCGCGCGAACCGACGAGCGGTGGCCGCGTCCCGCATGGCCATCGTGCCTGTCTTCATCGTCGTCGTCGCTCTGGCGGTGCCGGCTGGGCTCCCGGTCGTCACACCGGTGCCCATGACGCGAGCGGCTCCGGGCACGGTAGGCCTGGTAGTCGTGGTGGCCGTGCCGCGAGCGGCTCCTGGCTTGGGCGTCTTGGTGACCATGACGTGAATGGCTCCTGGCGCGGGAAGAGTGGCCGTCACGGTCTTCGCGCCCACGAGACGAGGAGCGCAGCGCCTCCTGGCGTGCCGATGAGCCCCGCTCGTCCCTGCCGTCGCGCCCACGGGAGGGAGGGTGCGCATCCTCCTGATGACCCGAGCGACGAGCCGCGTCCTGGTGGCCATGGCATTGCTGGCGTCCAGAGCCAGCGAGGGGCGGGATCATAGCAGGGAGCATGGAGCTGGCTGAGACCGGTGCACCGTCGCCCGTGCCATGACTCCAGGCAGGAAGCGTGCGTGATGAAGGTCTGAACTCGGAGATGGGCTCGCCGCCGTCGAGCACCGGAGCTCCAGTGTAGTCCTCGATGGTGTCGATGTGTAGCAGGACGCGGAAAGTGATGCCGCGCTTCCACTGGTCCGGGCGATCCTCGGAGACGCTGGCGAGCGACGACAGGCCACCCGGCGCCTTGTTGGCGAAAGTGCACCAGAGGACCTTGGGGATGCGCTGCGGGTCCGGCGTCCATGCCCAGAGCCCAAAGGAGGACGTGACCTCCATGGTGGTGAAGCCATCATCAAGCCTCTGCACGGCGCACTTGCGCGCAAGGAGTTGGTCGACGATCTCCGGCCGCCAGGCGAACGGCGGCAACCCGTCGACGTGGAGGTGGACGCGGGTTACTCCAGGAGAGGTCTGATTAGTGTTTGAGTCGGTGTTGGTAAGAGCACAAGATTGCCAAAATCATGGGAACCAATTGTGGACAAAGCCATGCGGTTCTCTGCTACTGCCGTCCACGCTGTTGAGGAGTTTTTGGCGTACGGGAATCGCCGCCTCCACCGCACAGCAAAGCTGAGGATGAAGAGGAGGACGAGCAACAATGGCAGCCACATGTGTACTTTTCGTTAATTGATCTTTTAAATGGAGTTTAGTTCTTTTTGTCTTTAATCATGAGGAGTTTATACGAAATCGAGTTTAAGCAGATGCAACACATGTTAGGATGTTAGCCAACGAACTTCCAAGAAGGTATGGATCGACAGGTTGTTTGCGAGGCTGGTTCCCAAAAGGAGGATTAAAGTGAGAACAACTATCAGGAGTCAACCTTTTTTTGTTTCTATTTGATTAAAGAGTAAACTTTTTTGCTGGATACATAAATAGTTGGCTAAGCATGAAAAACTCACATCTAACCATAATAGCGACCTATGCTCTGCAACTTTGTTAGAGCATGTCTAACAGACCCCCTAAAAGGGCCAAACTCGTAAAATAACCGCCAAAATATGAAGTAGGGCTCTACCCGGCCGTCTAGCAGACCCCGTAAAATAGGCCCCCGCGTCGGTTTTTTTCAGTTTCGGCTAAGGGGTGGCTTCTGGCCCCTTACTTGTGCGGGGCAGGAGAGGAAATACAGGGCAAACCCCCCATCCCATTTCAGCTAGGGCGCGCGGACATTTCAAATTGCGCACCCGTTTTCCCCCTCGCCGCCGCCGTAGTCACCCACGCGCCGCCGCCGGAAACCTTCAGATCCGGCCCCCTCCGCCGGCCGTCGAGCCGCGCCGCGCTGCGTCCACGCCCGCCGCACCCCCGCCGGAGATCCGCGCCCCTCGGTGAGTACTCCCACCGCGTTCCTCTTCGTTTTCGCCGGTACAATCGATGTGTTTGCAGGTTGATCTATGCTTCACGGTGGTAGATGACTTTGCAGGATGTGCATATGGAGGATTTGGTGGATTCGACGACCGATTGGTCCTCGTCGGATTCCGACGATTCGGACCTCGACGAGCTGCTGAACGACGACGACATAGAGATGATGCTGCTCCTGTTCGGCATGAAGCAAATGGAGGACCGCGCCAAGCTGCTGGATCTGAGAAAAGGATCCAATGAGTTTTTACATTCATTTCCTATTGTTGAATGTTTGAAACAGTTATCTTGATTGTTTGATTGTGGGAACATTTGTTATTTGTTTAATTCTTTCATTAGAACATTTATTGGCAGTTCCGAAAAACATTATTGTAATAATTATGACGATTATTGTGTGATTTAAAACTTTTATTCAATGTGGATGTTGTATTGGTTCTAATATCCAATTTGTCTAAAACCCTGTTTTGAGGGGTTGGAAACTCGTCCGAGCTAGCAGTCCCCGTATCTCCACCCCGTAAAACAGAATATTCTGTTTTACGGGGTGGGGATACGGGGACTGCTAGCTCGGATGAGTTTTCGGCCGGTGAAAAGTGAATACAGGGTCCTCTACTCGCGTTTTATGGGACAGAAAAATAGGGGGTCTGTTAGATATGCTCTTACTGTGACCCCTTAAAATCACATACCTAAGGAAACAGGCCGCAAAGGGGCCCTGATTTCGGTATTGCACCGAATTGAAGCAATGCATGCTGGTCGCAGGAAATGTAGCAATATTGAGCTGCACATACACACTAGCGCGCGCAGCGACGAGTGGGCCGGCCTGTTCCGAAGGCGAAGCGGCCAGTGCCATGCATGCCACCGGGTTAACGTGGCAACGGCGGGCGGTACGCGGCGAGGGCCCAGGTGAGCTGCCCTCTGTAGACGAAGACGAGATGGGCGGAGGCGCAGGCTCTCGCATGCATGCGCCGATGCTCTCCTCCTCCCCGCAGGCGGCAGGCCCGTACGGCCGTACCTGGGCTTCTTCAGTTCCCTTTTCGAGCTTGGTCCACACTGCACTAGAGGGCCCCTCACCGCCGGCCAAGACGGCGTCAGAGCGACAAGGCGCCGCGCGCGGCAGCAGGTTAGTTAATGCACTCTCCCGCTTGAACAGGATAGTTTTCCGCCTCTGATCAATGAATTTTGACTGGAGTGTAAGTTAAATGTTCAGGATGAAGTCGTCTCAATCAGACCGTCTGATGGCCATACAAAGGTGTAAGATGGATACATGTAGGTGCAGGCCGTGCACCGCCGATGCTTGTGCTTGCTTCTAGTGCTATTACTTGATCCTGAAGGAGACCTTGTAGTCATAGTTTAAAAAACCAGATCGGTGAGTGAATTGGTGAGGTGACTGACTCACTGGTCCAATCAGTGGTTTAGCTGGTTCAATAAAGATAAAAAACCATTAAAATTAATAATTAATTAAGTTAAATTTGGAAAAAATTAGCATCGAATCATATATTTTGTGTTTCCTTTCATAGTAGATCACAAACTAGGTGTAGTAAAGGTGGTATTAGGCCTTATGCGGGGTATTTGAAGCAAGGTTCTACGTTTTAGGATCATAATCTCGCAAAAACACATTATTTTTATGCAGTTTTTTGATTTTTTTATTAGTTGAACCAGTGACTCTTAAAAAACCGATAAGGGCTTCGGTTTAGAGATTTTTGATCGAACCACCAAACTGGTTTGGTTTTTCAAACTATGCTTATAGTAGGGAAAGGCAATGATGGTTGTCTTTTCCGAACCAGGGCGGTCAAGATTTTGACACGATAAATGAAAAGGGCGTGACTAGAGGTCGCAAAGGCATGCCCGCATCTATGTTTGTTCCCAATCCGTGGCTAGAACTCCAATATTTTTTGTCACCGAAACAGATCGCTATTTTGTCCAATTTTTGAAAATTTTGTATTTTTAATCTTTTCATTATGAAAATGTTCGGATTTTGAATTTATTTAGATTTAGATTTTTCTTCAAATTTATAAACTTTTTCATATTTTGAATATGAAAATGTATTAGATTTTAAACATGTTCATATTTCAAAAAATATTCAAAAACTTGAAATTTTTATGATTTATAAAATGTTTAGAATTTTAACTTCTAGATTTAAAATAGTTTAGATTTTGAAAATTCCAATTTTAACCAAATGTTTAGGTATTTAAAAAATTCAATTTTGAAAAGCTTTCAAAAAAGAAGCAGAAAAAACAAAGAAAGAAAGGAGAAGTACCTGATGGGTCGCGGACCAGCTAGGCGTTCATGCGCGCGGGGTGCGCGGTGCCCCCTTTCCGCGCTGCTAACGGGCGGTGTCGAGGAGCCGTCCATTGAGTAATCATATTGTTTGGCCTAACCTAAGTACTAACTTGACGTGGGAAGTCGTTTGGTTGGGCCCTAGATATAACTAGTTTGGTTAATGGGCTAGAACATGTAATGTTTGAAAGGCCTATACTATTAGGTCGACACATGTGCGATGTAGATAATTTCTGATTGTGACTTAGTATAAATTTTGTAGTAAGTTGTACTAAATCATTTGACACATTTTTTTTGATTTGAGGGTGTATTTTGACAAATCTGAAAACTAATGCCTCATCTAACTTCTCAGTGGAACTATTTTTGGAATCTGATGCCTAGATTCTGCATTAATTAGGATGTAGCTGAAGCAAATGTAGGTCAGTGCCAAACATCTCCAGCGCCAAACATCTCCAGCGCCGCAATGTTGGCGCCACAAGGAGGTCGGCGGTAAGGTAGATGGCGCTGAACCACTAAATCAATATCTTTTTAATTTCCTTGGCGCCAAGTCAATTTTCCTTGACGACGGCCTGCACAACATTGGCTCCATCCTCGTTGGCGCAGACTCAATGGGGTGAGATGAGGCCTTGGTTCCGCCAAAAAGTTAGATTTGCCTAAAAATTTATGACAACTCCTACTTCGTGGATGATTGTGAAAATCTACACCTTACCTTAAAAAAAGAGTGAAAATTATCAAAATCTTTAGAAAAGGGCTGACTTCTTAAAGTTATCTCACCAAGTGTCTTCTTCTCCTTCTTCGTGTTATGTGGTTTCGTCAAGTGTCGGCTTCTCCTTCGCGCGGTTCTCCACTGAGTGTCTGCATGTTTGCCAAAGCATGATTGGAATGAGAGAGGGGCGACATCGGATGGGCGAGGGTAAATCCCCCCCCCCCCCCCTAAAAACCAAAATTTTAAAATAAAATATCTTGACATACGTATGTAAAACTTACGAATCCTTTTCACTTTTTAGCTCCTCTTATCGAGATTTTTAAAACTAGAGGGATGTTTCAAGAAACCTCTTTTTTTTTGTACTACCAAAACTACTATGGTTGTGGAATACGTGTACTCAATTTTCATTAAGTATGTACTTCAAGTTTTAGTGTACTTTTGTACTTTGGTTTTTTTTATACTCATACTTGTATTTCGATTTGTTTACTTTGTACTTCTGTTTTAGCATACCTCATACAATGTACTCAGATTTTAAGCATGCTCGTACTTGAAATGCATTTGTACTTTATATTTATGCTTATGTAGAGAGCGGATCTGATGCACATGGGCACCAATGCTCTCATCACTTTCAGAATTTTGAAAATTTTAAAATCTCACACTTCTATGTCTTTATAAATTATGGCGTTAAATACATAGATAGATATATACAGAAGAAGTGTATGCAAAAAAATCACCTTAAAAAACACGTTGTATTTTGGAAGATATAAAAAGACAAATTTTTGATTGTTAATAGTATTAAAATATTAGTAAGATAGTATACCTTTTTGTTAGAAATTTGTCTTTTTTGTATTTCCCAAAGTATAAAGTATTTTTAAACAGGACTTTTTTGCGTACGCTTCTCCTGGATATATCTTTCTATATATTTAACGCCATAATTTTTTAAGACATAGAAATGTGAGATTTTAAAATTTTCAAAAATCTAAAAGTAAAGAGATTACTGGTGCCCATGTTTCAAAGACACTTTCCGTGCTTATGTATATATACTTGTAGATTTGTACCCCTCCCTTCCATATTATTTGTCGATAATTTTGTACCAAGTTCTACTAAATCATCCACAACTAATATGGGATAGAAGGAGTACTTATATACTTCGGTTAATATACTTTTTTTTAACTTTTGTTGTGTTCGTGGTTTGTACTTCGTCAAAACTAAAAGTACAGAGAGAACAAATATTATAAAGCATAAAAACAGAAAGAGGAGCTACCAAAAAATACAAAAAAAGTGGTGTTTTCCTCGGTGTAGGGCTCCTAAACCAACACGCGTTACATATAGAGCGATCCTCGCTCACGGCCTGACCTCCGCGAAGGTCGACCTCTAGCGAATCATAACCCGGCCTACCTTGCTTTTCTTTGTTTCTATTTTCTCTTTGTTTCTATATTTTCTTGTTTTAATTTATCATTTTTGTCTTATTTTCACCTTCTGTTTTCTCATTTATTTTTTGTATCTTTTGGGAAAATACACAAACATTTTTTAGAGCATACGAGCATAGTTTTAGACATACATGAACAATTATTTTCAAGTATATCAGTTCTTTTGTACATATTGATGTTTTGCAAAATACATAATATTTATTTTTTTCATAAAGAAATATCTTTTAAAATAAGATGAGCATGTAATTTCATAGATATGAACATTTATATTAAGGTACATGAAGATTATATTTTGTCTACCTAGGCAAATCTTGGAAGTTGTTGAACAAATTTAGAAAAAAGTTGTAAGTTAGTTTGCATTTTCTTTTGGCTATGTTTCTTATCTATGTCTAGCTGGTAGTATTGAACAAGACAAGTACAAACATACTAGAATTTCAAAGTTGCTAAAATTACATAATACACTATTATAGTAGATGTCTGCTTGGTGTATCCTTGTTGTAATCTATTTGACGAGATTTGGCGCAAAACAACTTATTTCAAGAGAGAATTAGTCTGAAGCTTTGACACACAAGCCTAATTTTCATCACAGCAACGCACCCTTGTGAACGGCGGAGCTCCGTGTATTTTTTCTTTTCCGGTTTTGCTTTTTCCATTTTCAGTTTTCTTCATTTAATTTTTTAATATATCATTTTTGGTAGTATTTATTTATTTGTATGGTCAGTGCACTTTGGTTGAATCCCGTTAACAATTTTTGAGCTATGTGAATATTTTTGGACTAATGGACAATCTTTTGAATTTTTTTAAATATAGTTTTGAACTCACGAACAATACCTTTCAATTTGGGAACATATTTTCCCATATATGAACATTATTTTAAATGTCATGAACGTTTTATGGACTATATGAGTTTTTCTTCAACTCTATTATTTTTTTCATAAAAAGTTAACATATAATTTTACGATTTCTAAAAATAAAAATAATAAAAACGGGTATGTGTTACTGGGCCACACCATACTATAATTTCTTTAAACGTTGCGTCCGTAAATGAATACAACGAGCATTGTACAGGAACCTCTTTGCCCATGGGCGACGTATAGGAGCTCTGTGCATATGGATTGATTGGATCGTATTCTCTTCTAGTAGCGTGGTCTCTTTGTGGACCTAGTAGCCCAGTAAATACGAGATGGCATCCTAGTCTATATCATAGGCCTAATCTTTTGTAGTGTTCTGCTATGCTGCGACCAACACATAAATGTAAGTATAATAAGTTTTAGTTAAAAATAATATTTTTATGTTTAGTTGGAGGAGAGAGAAGAGGAGAAAGAAGGTAAAAGAGAAGAAGAGTGTGCTTTCATGTAAAACTCATGTAATAATAAAGTAGTACATTATTATAGTCAACTATTACACTTTTTTTTATAAAGAGAATATATTAATATCGAGATATACCAATTACACCCAGTCCCTGCAACTACGCAATACCCTAATGGCAGTACGGATGTACCCAGCCAAAAAATAAAAAAATAAACTAAGAAAAGAAAAGCCCCGCTACGGTACTCCAGCCCTTGCAGCAACAATACATCCACCACCAAGACAACACATAAACTTCAGGCTCTCCAAAAGCGACGCCTCCAAGAAGGGAACAGTGCACAAGCGACGTTGTCGCCCGATCAAAGATCTTGGGTTTTCACCCTGAAGATAGTCCCCACTCTCAAAACAATGCCTTCAACAAGATCATTGCCTGGCACAACCAATTAAGGCCAGATCTTGGATTTACATCCTGAAAGGTAAGACTCTGAACTTCACCTGTGTAGTCAACTATTACACATAATAGCTATATATTAGCTATAGATGATATGCCAAACCCACTATAGTCAGCTGCTAGCTACACTATTATTCTTACTCTAAACAAATGAATTGCGGCACCGCTCAAAATACAGTGTTGTATTTTCATTTCTCGGTCCTCGTGAAACTTGACAGTATGCTACATAGGACAGGTGTTCTCCACGTGCAAAATAACCGGTGTAAAAAATTCCCGTCATGCATCTACTACAGCTGTTTCAATATTCAGGTTCGCTCACATCATTCTTCTTTCAAAAGCGGCGGTTGAGTTGAGCATATTCGTCTATTCCACCGAGCATTGCGTACACAAAGACGGAAATATTTGGCATATATGCAGCATTTCATCAAGAAAAAAGAGAGAGTCTGAACATGGAGGCACACCATTCACGGTGGCTTTTGGCCTCATTTGCATCGTCTTCTTTTTTCAGAAAACTGATGGAGTTAATAGTTTCGCGGTCGGCATTTTGCCTAATTTTGGATCGTACTTTTCCTTTCACAAAACTATCGTGTCATTATCAGGTGAGCTTACTGCATGATGTCCAAAATAAAGAACGACTCCTGCAGGTAGATTATTGTGTACTGTCAAAGAAAGCAGGATTGTTGCATGTGCTTCCTCACAAATGACGCTGTTATTAAACAAAAAAGTTTGCATCATGATATAACATGACAAGATTCATACGCGGACTCTGTATAACTAGGGAGCACAACCATAAGAAACCGTAGAAGAATATATATAAAAGGCAGAACAAAGTACACGATCATGACTAATGAAAATATCAATGACGAAGGAGGGGCTATCCGTCGACAATGTAGCCATCCATGTTGGGGTGAAAATATCCCTTGTCATTTGCACATAAAAATAGCACACCTTTGTAAATCCGTGAGGTGTACCGGTCTCTAAATAATAGACGAGTGTCATGGAGAAAATAAAACTTTGTTATTTGTATATAGACACAATGATCATAACAAGGCATCTTCTCCTATATGAGGACTCTGTCCGTACGACCTATACCTCACAACCAGTGGCAAAAATATTTGCAACATTGCCACGTGGATACAAGTTCGAAGTCAACTCGCGGACTTGCATTAGAAGAACATGTTTTATATTCGTGTCACGGTTACATAAGCAACATTTTTACTACCATGCTAGTTGCGCTTTGCAAGGTTGTATTTTGTTACAGAAGCACCTATACCTTTTATTCAAATACTACCTTCATTGCAAATATGTTCACAATTGATTACTGGTGCATTCGAATGGAATAGTGCTATACATTTTAAATTAATTTTATTAGCTTCTAAGCAACTTTATAGACTCAAAATATATTTCCATAAAAATGAATTTTTTGTTTTGGCGATGCACAAGGCGAGGCAGCCCATTATGCTGAACAATTTGGCTATAGGCTAGGCCAGTTTCCAGTTAGTCACATAGGAATCCCAATTAATTATTGGAGACTTACAAATGCTGAATGGGAACAAGTTGAGAAAAAGATTACAAAAAAGATTGAAAAGGAAAATTGTTGTTTGTTGGAGAAAGATTAGTTCTCAATTTGGTACTAACTAGTATGGTAAGTGTATATGATTTCTTTCTTTCTACTTCTAGATGATTTTTTTGCTTAAATTAGATTATTTTCAATCCAGATTCTTTTGATATTTTGCATAAATTGGATTGTTTTTATCAAGATTATTTTGGCAAGGAGAAGGTGGGAAAAGTAACATTGGGCGGCTAAATGGAGTGTGGTTTGTCGTCCCAAAGATGAATGAGATCTCGGGATTCATTACCTTGAGGTCAAGAACAAAGCTCTACTCGGTAAATGGCTATATAAGCTAAGACGGGGTCTGGCTAACTATAGTAAGAATGAAATATGCTATGTCCCAAATATATTTGAAACCTGGGTACTCACATTTCTGGGCCGGCCTAATGGCGACCAATAAACAGTTCTTACCACTGGGCTCGTTTATCATTATGTATGGCCTAGAAATTAGATTTTGGGAGGATAAGTGGCTAGGAAATGCCACTCTTCGGGAATAATATCTAGCTCTTCACAATGGCGTATGTCACAAGAGCGATACTACTGCAAGATGTTGCATTCTTTCCCACCAAATATGACGTTCAGGAGGGGTTTGATCAGACACAGGCTAGCATCCTGAAATGCTTTGCTGCAGCGTTTGACAATGGTCCAATTAACGCAAGGGTCCAATGTATTCTGTTGTAACTACAATAAGAATGATAAAATCTTAGAGATTCCATGTATAGAGCAATAATCCACCCTGATGTGCTAGTCGATAATAATAAAAAGATTTGTAAAACAAAAATTCCACTGAAAACAAAGGTATTTGCGTGGTACCTTCGTAAAAGGTACAATCTAACCAAAGATAACCTTGTTAAACATATTGACAGGGAAGTACAAAGTGTGTTTTTATTCATCATGGTGAGAAAATCAAACACTTATTCTTCCAATGCAAATTTTATAGATTATATGGTCAATCGTTCAAATAGCTTCTTTCATGTAGCATTGCTAATATTTCTGGCAGTTTGGCTAAATGGTGTTGATCATAGGTTTGAATTCTTATTAGGGTGGGGCGCTTGACATTATTAGGTCACTTTGGCTATGTAGGAATAATAATATTTTTAATGATAAAAATTATTCTCATGCAGGTTATCTACCGGTGCACAACTATGCCCCTTTTCATGGTCGTTGCTTCAACATGTGGCAAATTGTGACTTATTTATAAAGATGTTTATATGGTTGGAGGACACGGCGAGGGATATTGTTATTCAACATGAATGACATTGTGATCTACGGATTGGACCCCCTCCTACTTAGGCGAAATTTACTGATTGTTTTTGTCCATTGCGCCTACTTTTCTTCTTTTCCCTTTTAAACTCATGCGGCTATATGCATCCTAGCTACGCAGAAGTTGAGTGTAATATTTAAATCTCTCAGGTAATAAAGCGCCCTTTATAAAAATATGGAATTGCACCGGGAATTAGTATTCTCCTATAGATTTCACCATGATGTATCTTGTCCTTGCGATAACTAGATTAAGGCCAACCATGCTTGTAGGGCATATCAAGACACAATGTGCACACCAATGGGCGGCAACGGTGGGCAGGGTGGGACATAGCGCATCTAGAATTTTCATATTTTTTATCATAGAAAATTTTAAGTTTAGAAGCCTATGACGAATCCATATGGAATTTTCCTCTTATTGGTAACTTCTCATTCTTTCGACAAGCACGTAGACCGACCAAGTGAAAAAGGAAGTCGCATCCCCTGTTCCTATCGACCAATGCTCTAAATTTGTGGGGCATCGCCGGCTCGCCCATCCGAAATGTGACATTGAGAAGGCAATTAATATGGAATTAATATTAATCGTATTCAGACAACTTTGGTCGTCTTATTGATAAACTTCCATAAAAGCGGATCTTTTGCTTTTTGAAAAAAAGATATTGAATACCAATATGGACAGATTTCTAGGTGTGAGTCGGGATCTCTCCCTTTTTATTTAGAATACCAAATTATTACTAAAAATTTAGAAATGGGAAAATGGAAGAAAGTGGAACACCGGTTTGAAAGAAAACTGGATGCTTGATGGAAAATTGTTGTCATGCATGTTGTGATTGTCTAGTTCTAATTGATTATGTTCTCACCAAAATGCCAATGTTCATGCTATATTTTACAAGATACCAAAATGTGTGTGGAAGAGATTAGATTCATTTAGACCACATTTCTTTTGGCAAATTAATGGTCATAAAATAGAATGTTGTTTGACTTAATGAAACATAATATGTATTACCAAAGACCATGGTGTCCTAAGAGTTGAGGTTTTAGATGTCAAAAATAAATATCTACCAAACAAGTACTTATTTAAACTTTTAAATGAAGAAAGACTTTGGAAAGAGATGCTACATATTTAGTATTTGCACTGTAAAACTTTATATCAGGTCAAAACAAATGCCATGAATTCTCCCTTTTGAGAAGTCCTAATGATACTTATAAATAAGTTTTTGGTAATTGTTCCCATTTAGTCGAGAATAGGGTGAATACACGGTTCGAACACACGGCTAGAGGACATGCTGCTCTGAATAAATATCCATCTTTGTATAACATTTGACAACAAAACGTTTATGTGGCAAGTGTTATGTAAGAAGCTTCACTAAATTTAACTTTTAGATGGGCAATGAATGAAATCAAATGGAAGAATTGGCGGCATGTTAATGGATATAGAGTTAGCTAATGAACCGAATGTCTTCAACTCGGGATAAATAACCTCTGGGTTTTTTTTTTCGGTGAATCTATGTAAGAAGAACATATGGATGACAATACTAGCTTTCTCCATGACTATATTTGAAAATGAAATTACCACCAAAAGTAAGTATCTTCCTCCTGGCTGCTTTTGGAAAATCGAGAGATTTATCTTCTTTGCAGTTTATCCATTTGGTTGCACATTGGGTTATCTTTGGAGAAGCGGTAAGGTCAAAATAGGTGCAGATGATTTGTTAAATCGTTGTGGCTGATGGCCTGATAAGGCCTTTCACAATGGGGGTTTCTTAGCGTGGTATCCTAGGTACTTTGCTTATGTGGCACTATATTAAATCAGGAAAGAGAGTGGTGTTGTAGCTTAGGCCTTTCACAATGGGGGTATCTTAGCACTATATCCTAGGCATTTTGCTTATGTGTCACTATATTAAATGAAGAAAGAGAATGGTGTTGTATCTTAGCTAAGCTACAACCCTTGCACACTATCATAGGCAAAAAACTTGGCTAGTCCAATCAAATGCATGCATGAGCCAAAAAACATTAAATTTAGATATAACCTCTAAGAAACAATGCATTGGAGAGATTGTTTCTTAAAATACACCACCACCTAGGATAACGTGCTAAGATACAATGCATTGGAGAAGGCCTTAGCTAAGATACAACACTTGCACGAGTTCATAGGTAAAAATTGTTTCTAGCCCAATCATATGGATGCATGACACCAAAATCATTAATTAAGAGACAACCCTTAAGAGACAATGCATTGGAGAAGTTGTATCTTAAATTTTAATTACTCCTATGAAAACGTGCTAGGAAACTATGCATTGTGAAAGGCCTAATAGAATTATATGTTGATGCATAGACACTTCATGTTGCTTATTTTTAGGTAGTTGACTCATTTATCGGCATTATGTGACCCTTCGGATTTTAAACAATAATAGTGAAATAAATATTGGTATATGCACAGGGATCAATAGATCAAGAGGTAGGTTCTTCTTTTTTTTTCGAAAAAAGAGAATAATTATACCTATTAAGAGAATCGAATGTAATCCACTTAGCATGGGAAAAGCAAGAAAGTAATATTACTTCTTTTTGTAAATGGATTCTTGTTATTTTCCATTCTAAGTTAACAACTGAAAGCATGCTTTGGTTCACTCAAAAGAAAGCAACATTAGATTTAGCATCACTTTTCCTTGAAGAAGTTAGCTTTACCTGACTATACTAAAGCACACTATTAGAATCAGAAGGTATTGCACTGTTGTCTTGTGTAGGATGAGCTCATTGATTCCACCCTGCGAGGTGGACGAGGTGAGAACTTCGCATCAACCTGCCTAACTTGCTTGGCATCGCCCCCTGGTACTGGGTAAAGTGGTAAACCAACAAGCCAAATCGAACAAACAAACAAACAGATGTACCGAACCAAGCCAAGCTCGATCGACATCACCATGCTAGGCTCCCGGCCGCCTGCCGCTTGCCGCCTGCCGCCGTGGAAAAATCAGCCACCGCATTCCGTGAATTGGAGGCAAGCGTGACGACGAGGCCCTTTTGCGCCGAGTTAGGCACAATCGGTGTTGGAGTTCGTGTTGTCTATCCACCGTGAACGGTGTTCCACTTCCAATTCCCAAAGCTCCAGCCAGGGGTGACGCGCTGCCATGCCGCTATGCGCGCGTAGGCCGACGATGGTCACCGCTGAAGTCACGAGGCCGACGTCACCGCGGCTGACGCCACCAGCCGCATCGGCACCAGCATCATGCGCGTCGATCGATCGATCGGCATCTCACTAAAATAACACGATCGTGCGCATCAGCTTCTCGACGCAACCTCCGTCACCACTCCCCAGCTGTTACTGGATTAAGATTTTTTCGAGATCTGTTCGAGGGATCTGCTGCAGTGACCTCCCCTACCCGCCGTGCTACGGTGCTAGCGGTGCCGGCGCCGGCCACGCAGACGCAGAACAGTGGATCGAGAAGTCGGTGCGCCGGCCACCGGGGCCCTCCGTAGCTGTTCTTTGTTAAGCACCTTTGGTTTTGCGGCTGCATCGTGGGACTCGTGGGGTGATATTTTTAGGCCGGAAAGAGAGCTAGGGAGAAGACTATGGAGGCACCGCATGATCGGCGTGCCGACGTGGTGCTGCGTGGCGGTCTGGCGGTGCCCATCGCTATCAGCTGGTACATCTTCACAGGGACACGCCGGAGCTGAGATGCCCTTTCGCCCTCCCATACATAATTTTGAGCTCTTTGATGTTGTACTATGTTGGCCAGTGCACTAGTTAGTTTAACCTCGTCATTGCTGGCCTTGAGAACGAAAGATCGTAGATTATGCGGCCATAATTTCCATGTGATTAAGGAGATTTTTAGTCATATTAGAGATGATATTGCGATTGAACTTTGGATGCAGGCGAGGCGCGCCGCCCGCGTGCCGGACTTATCTGCTGCTTTTCCGGTAAATTCGCAGTTACGTTCGCGGCACGCTGGCCGCCGGCCAACGTCGGCGCGGATGTGCATAACGGCGCCGATGCTTTGCAAAGAGAGCTCCTCGGCGCGAAGGAGTAGTTAGCATAGAACCACGATTTTTAAGGACTTAATTATAAAAATCATAGGTTTACATATTAATTGTAAAATATCACATATCTATAGGAGATTTTTTACAATTTGCACTAAACTCGAATTGATCACAAATTGATAGGGAATCTGACTGGTGGGACCCACTTGTAAGGATTGATGTGGCATTATTTGCTGAGGTGGACCGGATCCCACGTATCATTCAATTAAAAAATCCTACTCCCTCCGATCGGAAATAACTGTCGGGTGCCGACAATTATTTCCGATCGGAGGGAGTACATATCTAAAAAAAAGTCCCTATTTCTTCCCCACCCACCCCCGCACTACCCTAGGACCGTCGCCAGCCAACCCTCCGCTGCCGTCCAGCCTCCGCCTTATCTCACGGGCGCCCGCTACCAGGCGCACATAGCCGATCCGGGCTCGGGTGGACACGGACGCAGCCGGCGTAGGACGGCGCGGCAAACTCCGGCCAGGTTGAGAGTGAGGCGAGCGCGGGGCGGCCGTGTGGCGGCACGGCGAGCTCGGGGCGGGCGTCGGCGAGGTCCGGCCTGGCGAGCTACGGCCAGGCCAAGCGCGGGGCGGCCGCGTGGCGGCACGGCGAGCTCGGGACGGCCCTCGATGAGGTCCGACCTAGCGGGCGCGGGCGAGGCTGGCTGGCGGCGAATCCCTGCAGTGCGGAAGAGCGGTGGCCGGAGGCAGGGGAGGAGAGACGGCCGGAGGTGGGGTTGCCGGCGTCGGGATTTCACGGAAGGAGTTCTCCTACGCCGCAGGCAGGGAAGGAGACGACCATTTTATTTTTTATTTTTTATTAGGTTGACAAGTGGGCCCTTGTCCACATCAACATATAATGGGATTGTTTTCTTTTCTGTAGATATTTAGGTTTTTTAAACTGAGAGACATATGGGCCCAGTCCACTTCAGTATATAATGCCACCTCAGCCCTTACATGTGGGTCCCTCTAGTCAGAATCTTCGTCAATTCACGGTCAATTAGTGTTTAATGCGAATTGCATCAAATCTCTCGTAGACCTGCGACATTTTACAATTCAAACGTAAATTTGTGATTTTTCAAACTTTGTACTAAAATGTCGTGGTTCTTTGCTAACTACTCCGGGCTGAAAGTGTGGATCAGTGGTGGCAAGTCCGGGCCGGCGCCAAATAGGCTGCTGACACACACATGACACAACAACTTTAGATTCCTCTACATACCACACTTACGCATGTGCCGAGCTGGAGACAACGATTTGTTCTTAAAAAATCTGTAAGAAAGACGACGCATCCAGATTAGTATCAAACTCCGATCACTAGCCGTTCTTTCTCCAAATTATAAAAAGATCTGTACCTGTTGTCTCCGTCGTGAAATTGATTGATTGCACACCAACAAGGCTACTCAAATTACAGAAGTCAAATTATACTAGTCCTACTCGTAGATGCTAGCTACTCCCTCCGTTTCAAAATATAAGATGTTTTAGCTTTGTGAAGCAAATGCACTTAGACATCTTTTAGTGTGTAGGTTCACTTGAATATACACACTAAAACATGTCTAGATACATTTGCTTCACAAACATAAAACATCTTATATTTTGAAACGGAGGGAGTAGTTGTTAAAATAGTCCTTTGTTGTGCGTGCCCTGATTTTTGCCTATAAAAGGGCAAGAAGAACTTGAATCTGTACTCACAAGTCACAGCACATTGTTTAACCACGGCAAGCTAGTGGCAATACTAGCAGAGCAAGTACGCACAGGCACGACACCTTACCATTCCTAGACTAGAACAAACATGGCTCCGGCGATGGCCAACCCTCTCCTCAGTGATCTGGTGGCGCGCTCCACCAAAGTCCCATCAAGCCACGTTAGAGCGATCGGAGACCGCCCGGACCTCGCCAATGTCGACAACGAGTCCGGCGCCGGCATTCCGCTCATCGACCTGAAGCAGCTCGAAGGGCCAGGACGTCACAGGGTCGTCGAGGCCATTGGCAACGCGTGCAAGAACGACGGGTTTTTCATGGTACGTAAGGACATGCACAAGTTGTTTCTATCAACTTGTTTTGCCGATCGATGATCAACAGGACTTAGTTCTGACCCTAGTTGTTGCGTATTTAAAGGTGACGAATCACGGCATCCCGGAGACAGTCGTTGAGGGGATGCTGAGCGTGGCTAGGGAGTTCTTCCACCTGCCGGAGTCGGAGCGGCTCAAGTGCTACTCCGACGACCCCAAGAAGGCGATCCGGCTGTCCACGAGCTTCAACGTGCGCACGGAGAAGGTGAGCAACTGGCGCGACTTCCTCCGCCTGCATTGCTACCCTCTCGAGAGCTTCGTCGACCAGTGGCCGTCGAACCCGCCCGCCTTCAGGTGAGCCCTACTCATGGCTCGATCGGCCACATGTTTTTCGTGGCAGAATAAATTTTTACAATTGCTACCGGTCACCAGCTAAAAAGTGCTGCTTAGTTTGCTTTTGGCTTTTAAAAATACTGTTCGTACGTAATCTTATAGCCAGATTCGTTAACCAGTCTAAAAAACTATGCTCATCTTAACTAACATGTGCCTGCCTACCTGAGCAAACTGACAAAGTACTGTCGTTGTAACAGGCAAGTGGTGGGCACCTACTCGACGGAAGCGAGAGCTCTGGCGCTGAGGCTCCTGGAGGCGATATCGGAGAGCCTGGGGCTGGAGAGAGGCCACATGGTGAAGGCCATGGGGCGACACGCGCAGCACATGGCGGTGAACTACTACCCGCCGTGCCCGCAGCCGGAGCTCACCTACGGGCTGCCGGGGCACAAGGACCCCAATGCCATTACGCTCCTCCTCCAGGACGGCGTGTCCGGCCTGCAGGTCCAGCGCGGCGGCCGGTGGGTCGCCGTCAGCCCCATCCCCAACTCTCTGGTCATCAACATCGGTGATCAGTTACAGGTAAGCAATTCCTATATATGCCTGGTGCCGACCCTGAGAGCGAGCTGCAGACATAGCCTGCACTTGTGCTAATGTGTTATTCGTTCCTGCAGGCGCTGAGCAACGGCCGATACAGGAGCGTGAACCACCGGGTGATCGTGAACAGCGAGAGCGAGAGAATATCGGTGCCGACGTTCTACTGCCCGTCGCCGGACATGGTGATCGCTCCGGCCGACGCGCTCGTGGACGACGCCCACCCTCTGGCCTACCGGCCCTTCACCTACCAGGAGTACTACGAGCATTTCTGGAACATGGGCCTTGAGTCCGCCAGCTGCCTGGACAAGTTCCGACCGATCAAGTGATGGACAGGACGTGGGCCGCTGTTATTTCCTGGGCCATAAGTGTAGGCGCTGCGGATGTGTAGCCATATGGTGGAGCTTCTTCCCTCGAATAAAAAAATAAAACAAAGAGTGGAGGCCACTAAAACCACCGTTGTCAGATAAGACTTCTCATGACCGTGATTGGGGCGAAATATCCTACACGTAGGGATGTAGGCGGACGTGCGTGTAGACACGAAAATCTGTCCGTGAATCTAAATCCGGTTTTCAATTGCTAAATCATGTACGAAACGTATTCCTTGCTTAGCCACAAAAAATCACTCCACGGACGTCCGCATCGTCCGCCGGACGGTCCATCTGCATGCCTACCTACACGAGCTTTCATTTTCTCCCTCCACTTCCGCTTATATCGCTTGACAGATGACAGGGGTTTTTGATAACGGAGGCACCTTGTGGGTGTTAAGTCACCGATATCCCATCCGGCTCGAAGAATTTGGTGAAGTAGATCATGAAATAAATTTACCACTATGCAATTATAAAACTAGTTTTCATGTAGCATGGAAGATCACATACAATCGTTTGTTCGCACAAAACAGATGATCTCTGCATTTGACGCGGCCTTTCGATTACACGATCATAGGTCCCGTTAATATCATGGTCTCAACTCTCACGCGAAAAAACATTTTTTTAAGAATTAACAGGACTCAATCTTCTCGAAAAAAAAACATCAGCTCTATCTTCTTCCTTTACGGGCTTTCAGGGATCAAGCATTTGTGCAAACAAAGCTAACTTTAAAAAAACAAAAAAGCTCGCTCTTAACAAAACCATTACGGGTCTGTTTAGATGTAGGAATTTTTGCTCGGAAATGAATTGGCTTGAAAATTCGAAATCTAAGATGGAAAGGAAATGACCTCCATTTCCAATTTCGTTGTTTGGATGTGCATGGAAATTCTTGTTGGAATCAAAGAATAGCACCTAATTCCAAATCCTGTTTGGATGTACAAAACATGGAATTGAATTTCGATCTAGGGTTAGGGTTTTTTTCACTTTATATTTCCAAATTTTTATTTTTATTTAAATTTTATTAAACTTTGATATTTGTACTGTTTTCGAATTTTTTGAATTTTTTGGAAGTTTTTATTTTATAATTTTTTTGTTTTTTATTTTATAATTTTCAAAATTTTATTTTATAATTTTTTTGGGGTTTTTATTTTGTATTTTTATTAGAACTTTTTTACGTTTCCTATTATTTGAGTTTTCTATTTTAAATTTTTATGTTTTTTGATTTTTTTTTTCAATTTTCCACATTTTTTGGTTTTATTAAAGTTTTTAAGAGCATCTCCAGCCGCCCCCCCCCCCCGACTCGGCCCCCGGCGGCCGTTTTTTACATCCGGACGGCGGTATTCGGCCTAGTCGCGCCCCCGGTTCCTCGTTTTCCCCCGGATTTGAGCCTTAATCCATCCGGCGAGCCCAGGCCATCCCCGGTCCACCGGGGCGCGCTCGGGGACTCCAGACGAGAGAAAAGCGGGAACGGGCCCGCTCTGTCGACGAGAGAACACGCAAACCCTACAATCTGGACGCAAATCCCCCTCTCCCTCCCGTCGTTGCTCTGTCGCCGCCGGCACCACCCCTCGCCAATCCGCTGGGCGGTTGCCTGAACTTCGCCGTCCCTCCTCCCACCTGCACCCACCAGCCTATATTCCGCCGCCCGGCGTGCCGTCTGGCCATATTCCGCCGTCGGGGAACTACTCCCGTCGCGCCTCGTCGACACGCCCGGCAGGTGTTTGTCCATTTGCCTGGCCGGAAATGGACTTCGACAACGAGGAAGAGCAGATGTTCGCCAAGATGTTTAAAGAAGAGATGGCAGCCGCCGCCCAAGACGAGGAGCATATGCTTATTCTAGCTTGCTTGTCGGGCTTGTACGCGGAGGCGGCCATTGGTCGCCGTGGTGGGTCGGCACCAGGTCGCAAGAAGTGCAAGCCGAGGCAGCGAATGGAGGGCTACTGTATACTCTACGCCGACTACTTCGCCGACAATCCATTGCACGTTGAGGCTGTTTTTAGGCGTCGTTTCAGGATGAGCCGGAAGCTTTTTCTAAAAATTGTCTATGCCCTTCGAGACTACGACTCCTATTTCAGATGCAAGTTAGATTGCACCGGCATGGCAGGGTTTTCTGCCCTCCAAAAATGCACGGTGGCTATGCGGATGCTTGCATACGGAGCTCCTGGTGATACTACCGATGACTATCTTCGGATGGCGGAGTCCACTGCCTTTTATTGTTTCTACCGGTTCTGCAGGGCGGTGATAGCAGTGTTTGGGGACACCTACTTGAGATCATCCACTGTCCAAGACACTGCTCGGATCCTCGCTTTCAATGAAGCTCGAGGATTTCTGGGGATGCTTGGAAGCATTGACTGCATGCATTGGAAATGGAAGAACTGTCCGTTCTCCTGGCAGGGAATATACAAGGGTCACAAAAAAGGCTGCACTGTGATACTTGAGGCAGTGGCTACCCATGATCTCTGGATTTGGCACTCCTTCTTTGGTGTGTCGGGATCCAACAATGACATCAACGTCTTGCAGTGCTCGCCGATCTTCTCCAAGCTTGTTGAGGGTCATGCTCCCCCGGTTGACTTTGTGATCAATGGCCGACACTACAACAAGGGATACTATCTTGCAGACGGTATATATCCAAAGTGGGCAACATTTGTGAAGACTATCTTGAGTCCCATCCTCCCGAAGGATATGGAGTTTGTGAAGGCACAAGAAGGGTGTCGAAAGGATGTCGAGCGTGCGTTTGGTGTCCTCCAGCAGAGATTTGCTGTAGTCCGGTTCCCCGCTATGAGTTGGTCCAAAGATCAGATATGGGAGGTGATGAACTGTTGTGTGTGCTTACACAACATGATTGTTGAGGATGAGCGGAAGCATCCGATCCCGGAGAGCGAACAAGCTCTACCATATGAGAGAGAGGGTCCTCTTGCACAGCCTAATCACCAGGTGTCGGCATCGTGGGCTGCGTTCATCGCTATGCGTCAGGAGATTCGAGACTCCACTATGCATCAACTACTGCAGGATGATCTGGTGGAGCACATATGAAGGTTTCGAGGCAATACCCACTAGTTTCCATTTGATTTGTTTGAAAGCTTGTCAATTTATTTGCTTATTTTGTTAAACTGTATGAGATTCGCCGAACTGTAATGTTTATTTGAGCCAAATGTTGGCAAACTGTATGAAATTCGCCGAACTGGAACGTCTATTTGTAAAAACAAGCCAAAAATGCCAATTTCCGGGCGTCTACCTGGGGTGCCGGCTGGAAGTTCGGCGCTCCCCACGCCTGATTTTCGTCCAATCTGGCGCGATTTATCGCCGGATTTGGCCGTGGGGGCGCAAACGGCTGGAGATGCTCTAAAGTTATTGAATTTTTTATATATTTTTTTAAAATTTTTACAATTCCGGCCAATTCGGAGCGGGGCAGCTCGGAAATATGCATGGCCGAAATAACACATGGTGGATTTGGCTCGGAATTTCGGCCAGTTTCCACACTTAAATTCCATGGCCATCCAAACAGTGGAATTCGAGCCTCTAAATTCCAAATGGGTAATTCCAAGCCCCAATTCATACATCCAAACAGGCACTACAGGTTTGTCATCCTCGATGCACATCACCATGTTGAGATAAAACATATATATGCGTTGAGAAATGCCATTGGAGAGGTTGAAGGGTGTACTTCTTGGTAAGATCAAGAAGAGAAGGCGGGATCTAGGAGATAGAGTTGTAACCATTTTGGCGGGTGTGGCACCACCACCCTTAGATTCTTTTTGTCATATAAGACTTCTCATGGCTATGATTGGGGCAAAATATCTCTACACGATCTTTCATTTTCTCCCTCCACTTCTGCTTAACTTGAGAGATGCTAGGTGTTTTAGATAACGGAGGCACCTTGTGGGTGTTAAGTGACTGCTGTCCCATCCCACTCCAAGAATTTAGTTAAGTAGATCATGAAATAAATTTCCCAATAAAACTAGTTTTTCATGTAGCATGAAAGATCACATACAATCGATTTTTGCACAAAATAGATGATCCCCGCATTTGACGCGACCTTCCGATTATACGAACATATTGATGTGGGCAGATAGCCACCCAGTTGGGAACCCCAAGAGGAAGGTATGATGAGCACAGTAGCAAGTTTTCCCTCAGTAAGAAACCGAGGTTTATCGAACCAGTAGGAAAAAGCCAAACTTCAGAAGGTGATGCCTGCTAGCTTCACGACAGCTCCGGACAATTTATAAGGCGCCTCATCCAGGGCTTTGCTTTGTACCAGCAACAACGTGGAACCTGCACACAACACAACCAAGAACTCTGCTCCCAACTTACGATGAGGTTGTCAATCTCACCAGTTTGCCATAAACAAAGGATTGAGCATATCGAGTGGAAAACAGTAGTAGTATGCGAGAAAGTAAACAGTGCGAGTAAAAGTAAACAGTAATAGCAATGTAAAGGAAATTGGACCGGGGTCCACAGTTCACTAGTGGCGTCTCTCTATAAGATAAATAACAACATGTTGGGTAAACAAATTAAAGTTGGGCAATTGATAGAATAAAGATAACGTGCATATGTCACGAGGATCACTATGAGATTTACTCTGGGCATTATAATAAAACACTACTAGGAAAATAGCTACCCGTAGCGCACCTATTTTTATTACCCGTAGCGCATGCCCCCGCGCTGCCACTACCACGCCACTGGTATCTACTTAGTCGTAGCGCACCACCTCTGTGCGCTACGGGTATCTTAATTACCCGTAGCGCATCACACCGTGCGCTACGGCTAAAGCTCAGTGCGCTACGGGTATATGCATTATTGGTAGCGCACCACATACACCATGCGCTACGGGTACTCAACAACACCAGCAGCGCATCACTGGGCAATGCGCTACGGGTATGTTTTTTCAAATTTCGAAAATAAAGCCATTTATACTGCTAGATTACAGTTTTTAAACAGGAAATTGAAAAAATACAAGATTACAAGAAGTATACAGGAAATGTAATATATTTAGTATGAAATAGACACGGAATATGAATCTCATTATTTTCGAAATGAAGCGATCACATATTACATGAGTTCAATGTCTCTAAGTCATCGATACCGATCAAATACGCAAGTTCATCATCCCACACGCTACGGTACGATGAAGTACACTACAACCGCAATCACCGCGGTGAGCAAGACGGCGGTGGTGACGCTGAAGAAGGTCGTCCTCCTCTCCTCTCGAAGGTGGTTCCTCCACCTAGCTTTCGCCTCCGCCATCGTCGTGTACCCTTTGTAGCTGTTGCCCTTGAACCTATTGACTTGCTTCAAGCAATCTTCCCAGTGGACATAAACTCCAGGAACCCTACCTTTGTACACAACGTACGACATCCCTACCTTCAAGACAAATAAGGTTAGATAACAGAAAGCAAGAAGTTCATCACATGTATGCGTAGTAATGAAATATGACATAATTAACTAGGATGTACTTATTAACTTTAACACCACAACTAAGTGTTCATCACACACGACACGATCAGAACTAATAAGTTCACCGATGTCTACGAAACATGCCATGCTAAGGAAGCTAGGAACATAGTGTACTTATTATTACAACTTTTGCTTGCCAGTATCAGGAACAAAGCGGAAGCCGCGTCCTGGCAAAAAGAATGCCCTGTCGTCGCCCTGCAGAAGCAGCCTCTGATCTACTTCTTCATTTGACGGCTTCAGCTGGGCAGTGTAGAACATCCCCCCTTTTCTGATGACATCTTGAAAGATGATTGTCGCAAACTGCTCCTGGATGCGATAGAACTGTCCTCGTAGATTGTCATCATCAATCATCGCCAACTTTTCGGCCCAGGGTTGGAGTGAATCTGGCAGCGTCGAGTTTTTCTTGTCCCGTACCATCGCCAGCATATGATATAAGGCGTAATAGGCCTCCCTGTGACTTCCCTCGGGCTGCTTGACGCAGGGGAACGACGTAGTATGGGCGAAGCTGTACAAGCCGTGCTTGGGCGGCCGTTTACTCTTGAATGAGCCACCCTGAAGGACGTACTTGGTAAGAGCATCATCCAAAACTATCTTGACATGCGTATAGTTTTTCTTGATTGCACTGCCCGAGTCCAAAAAGAGGGTACGCATATACACCGGGGAGATGTGGATGAGTGTGCAGTATTTGTCACTGCGCAAAACAAATCAAACAAAATGTTGGTAAAGACCGAGATGGAAATCTAAGAAAGAAGGCGGCGAGCCAATCACTTACTCGGGAAAGTAGGCCAGGAGCAAGTCCTTCCCAATGTTTGATATCATGACGTCGCTGAGATAGCTAATAGCGGCATTTCGGCCCGCCAACTTAGACAATTGGCTTTCACGCATGTAGTAGGGGTCCACTACCACGATGCCCGGGGTCTTGTCTCGTATGATCTGCATCTGAATACTTAGAGAAAATAGGCGGACGAAGGTCTGGTATAGCCGATACATGTGAAATAGGTCGAAGATGTCGGCAAACCGAAGAAGCATAATATCGGCGGGGGCAGCCTCGACGAAGCCCTTGCCCTTTGGCACCTTGGCCATGTAAAGCGGGTACGTTGAATCATTTTCATCAAGTTGGCGTTGTTCTAGGTATAGAATAGAGTCATGTAGACTCCGCATATCGGCACTGCAAGCCTTGAGCATTCGCTCATTCAGCATCGGCTCACCCATAGTATGCACGATGTGATTAAGACCCTTGTGTCTTGGTGGCCCGTCCTGAGCTCAGATCGGTTTCGTAACCGGCGGCGGCTGGCTCTCAATTTCCTTCTTATTTTTCCTTTTCCTTTCCTTCTTCTTCATAGGAATTGCATTCTGCTTCTCGACCACCTTATGGAGTGTCGTGGGGGAGATAAAGCCTCTTGGAGGCTCCGTCCAGGCGGCGTCTGGAGGCGTCTCCTGAGAATGGAATGACAAACGTTTGGTGATAGTTTGTCGTTTGTCCGAGGGACCTTGATCAAGGTCATCTAATCCATCACAGTAGGCAGTATTGATGTAGGCCTCAACGTTGACATCATCATCATCATCATCATTTGGATCCTGTGCCATCTGCATATCAGGATCAGGCACCACATGGCTTGGCCCCGGCACGACCGGCGGTGTTATGCGTGGGGCGGTGCTCCCTGCCCCCAGACGAATCTGACTCTCCGGCCATAGCATTGGGTAGCCAAAGCACTGCCTGAGGGCTTTTGGCTCTTCATCTTCGTCTCCCTCGGGCTGAAAGGGAGGCATCACGTGGTCACAACCCTGCAGCGTCCGAGCCAGTTGGACCCTTAACACGTCTGATGGCATCCGCCGACCGTGGAACATCCTGTTTCCCGGTTGCATGATACTACCAGTGGCAACATCCTTCAACACGCCGTCGACGTAATGTAGGAGAGTGCAAGGAACGTCGGCGCCCGCGGCCTGCGAAAACAGGTGGTGTAGGCCAGATGCTATGCAAGTGTATAGGTTACACAATGCGGAAAGTGTAAGTTGAGCCACCGCCGCTTAGTTACCTTGACGGCGTCGAGCTCGGCTGCTGTAGAAGGACCGCCGACGTACGTCGGCGTGCAGGTCACGGATGGAGTGCTTCGTTGCACGGTACCTGCCGCTGCATTAATCTCCGGCGCCACGATGTTGGCGACGGGTGTCACCAATACGTTTGGCGCCGCGGTGTTGGCGGCCGGTCGTACGTTCGGCGCCGCGGCGTTGTTTGAGTTGCTGCCCATGCTGGGTATCGGGGGCGGCCCAACTCGACCGGCCGCTTCCCAACTCCCAAGCGCTTCAACAATGGTAGGGATGAACGAGGTCATCTTTTCTTGAACTTGTTTTTCGACAAGCTGTGGGATCTGTGCCACTTTCTCCCTGAGTTCTTGAAGCTCGCGGCTTTCATCCGCATTGAGTGACTTTTTTCCCCTTTCTGGCTTGCCAAACTTGTCCGACCATTTCACGGACAATCCTTCGCCGAGCACACGGCCAGCTGACGTCGGCGGTTTCGACTTGGGCCGTCCCTTTATCACATTCACAGCTCTATTCAAAGCTGTGTCCCACCTAGATGACCCAGTGGTGGTCGAACCCTGGGATGACGACGTATGAGATGCCTTTTCTTCAGCTAGCAGAATCTCCTCAAACTTCTTCACCTTCGGATCCGTGGTTAGTTGCTTGGTTTTTGGGTCCCAATGGTACTTGGACCTAATTACTGCCCTGGCCGTCGGATCTTCGATCCTGAGCCAAGGGTTTTCGATGCCCTTCGCCGCATATTCTGCGTCCTCTCGTGCCCATATCTTATCCTTCCCTCGGTAACCGCCGCTACCGAGGTTGTGGACACCCAAGTTCTTGGACTGCAAGTTCTTCCCCCAGTCACTCTTTTCCTTGGTACGTATGTCGTTGGGGTCGCACTTGAGCTTCATCTCATCATAGTCCGCCTCCGTGACCGTCGGGTTGCTCTTATTGACCTCCTCAAATGTTTTACCCTTGAGGATCATTTTCTTCACCCTGCCTTTCCAGCTGGCCAGGGCAGTGCTCATCTTCGTGATGGCGGCGTTATTCACAGGATTCTTACTAATATCCATGTTGTCATACTCGGGATCAAAGATGTATCGAGCATGAAGCTTCCGCAAGAGGAGTGTGCGGTAATGCTCGTTCTCCTCACTCCTCCGGTTCTCGGTGTTGAGCGGGACAGTGTTTCGGAGGATGCACGCGACTTGCCCTCCGTACCCGGCCACAACGTCCTCAGGCGCCAGAGGATACCCATTCTCCGACACTTGTGTGATTGCTTGTCGGTCGGTCAGCAGCTGGTTTGGGCGCCGATCCTTCCTATCCTTCCGTGGCTTCTTCTTCTTCTGTTGGGTACCATCTTCACCGCCAGATGTGGTGGTAGTGGTGTCGTCGGCACCCTGATCCATATCGTCTTCTTCTACATCCATATAATCGGGATCTCCGCCCTCCATCTCCTCTTCTTCCTCCCTCTCCTGATCTACCTCTATATTCATCATCTCCTCTTCTTCCAATTCTTGGGACAACTTCCAGAATGGCTTGGCAGAACCACTGGCTTCCTCGTTGTCGGCCATGTTCACACTAAATAAAGAAAATGCTACAAGTTAATAAAATAATTCACGAAAAAATCCGGCATGACCTATGCTGTTTTTTGGACATAGGGAGTGCCCATTTTTGCTGAAACGGAAGTAAATCGACATTTCATTGCTAAATGGGCACTCATTTGAATCCCCTGCACAAAAATTCATAGCAAGCAATAGCAAGCAGTAGCAAGCAGCAGCAGCAAGCAGCAGCAGCAAGCAGTAGCAAGCAGCAAGCAGCAGCAGCAAGCAGCAGCAGCAGCAAGCAGCAGCAGCAGCAAGCAGCAGCAAGCAAGCAGCAGCAGCAGCAAGCAAGCAGCAGCAGTAGCAAGCAGCAGCAGCAGCAAGCAGCAGCAGCTGCAAAATTCATAGTACATATAAGCAGCAAGCAACTCCCAGTACATATAACTTCCAGAATAACTTATAAGACTCCCAGGTTTACATATATGACTCCTCTTCAAAAAACTCCCAAATTTACATGCCCAGAATTATATCACAGTAGCTAAATCACTTCAATATAAAACTCCTCTTCATCAAATATGCCCAGAATTACATTCTGACCAAAATAGATTGTGCATGGCAAAACTCCAAGAATAACCAGATCAAAATAATTCATCTAAGAACAGCATGAAATAATTTAACTCCAAGAATAACAAGAATAAATAGAACAAGAAACAACAGTATATATCTTAATGAACTTAAGAACCCTAAAATTCATCACATGAGACATGATTATTTCTGCATGGTTTAACAACAGTGGTTTAACAAATGAGCTTGCTTGCATGAAGGAACACAAAATTTATCTCCTTATATTTCTATGAGATTGCTTGCATGAAGGAACACAAAATTTATCTACTGACTATAGCTTATAGAATTTTTTTCTTCAAAATTATTGAGTTGCAAGTGTACTGTTTTTCATCAGTTCATAGAAAATGATGGCATCTAGACATAATTAAATCATGGTATGATTGTTTTGGAGGAATATAAGATATAATTAAACAACATTTGCAAAAAAAATCCATAAATTATAATAGCATGCTAGTGTTAATTTAGCTATGTCTTCCAGTGATAGCAAACTAGAATAATTCTATCTTTTATTTATATATAGTAAATATCCATAAAAATAATCGCATCTATAATCTTTGGTTTATTTTATCCCCATAAACTACTAACATACTAGAGGAGGCCAGCATTAGTGGTGCATCGATTGCACAACACATGTGACACGATATCTAGTTATAAGAAATGCCACTGACTTATCCAACAGCAATTTAGTGTTGGAATTATGCCCTAGAGGCAATAATAAAGATGTTATTATTATAATTCTTGTTCATGATAATGTTTATATTCCATGCTAGAATTGTATTAAGCGGAAACTTTAATACTTGTGTGGTTTATGAACAACACCGTGTCCCTAGTACGCCTCTATGGACTAGCTCATTGATTAATGATGGTTAAGGTTTCCTAACCATAGACATGAGTTGTCAATTAATAATGAGATCATATCATTAGGAGAATGGTGTGATGGACAGACCCAAATAAAGCAGAGCAATTAGATCGTGTTATCGTGTTCATCTTTGCGAAGCTTTTCCTATGTCATGTATTGTATTCCTTAGACCATGAGATAATACAACTCCCTAGTATCGGAAGAAAGCTTTGAAATCATCAAACGTCATCCTATGTGAGGGTGATAATAAAGGTGTCTCTCAGGTGATCGGAAAGTACTTGTTGGGTTGTATGTATCGAGATGGAATTTGTCCCTCCCAAGTCGGAGAGATATACTTCGGGCCCACTCGGTAATCGATATCAACATCGCTTGCAAGCACGTGGTTAAGGAGTTAATCACAAAGTGATATCGGATTACGGAACGAGTAAAGTACTTGCTGTGAACGAGATTGAACTAGGTATGCCGATACCGACGATCGAATCTCGGGCGAGTAAAATATCGTGAGACGAAGGGAATACAAATACGGGATTGATTGAATCCTGACATCGTGGTTCATCCGATATGATCATCGCTGAGTGCGTGGGAGTCAATATGGATTTCCAGATCCCGCTATTGATTATTGATGGAGATCATGTCCACGCATTCTCGAACCCGTAGGGTCACACACTTAACGCAAATCAACGCTAGGGTAGTCTCAGGGATGTATGTGAAATTGTTTCGGAAAGTTTCGGAATTGTTCCGGGTGAAAAATGTTAGTATTTATTAATTATATGAATTGATAAATATTAACTAATACTATTTATTTAGAAGAAAAAAAAAAGGAGGAAGCACGCATGCATGCATGCATGGCTTGCGCGCTCGTGCATGCTGCATGAAATAACGAGGCTTAGCCTCGTGCACGTCCCGCGCCTCGCGCGCGCCCTCGTGCTGATCGGTCACGGCCTCGTGCGCGCTGGGCCGGCTGTGCGCTGCAACCAATGCTTTGATACGATCAAAAGTTGTTTCGTATACGGCTAGCAAATCGATTACGAATTTGATTCGTTTCCGGCGTCGTGCACAAGGCTGGCAGCGCAGGTACGCGCTAATAAAAGGACAGGGCGCGCGGCCGGTTTTTATTGACAGAAAAATAGTTCTCTGCGAAGCCGCTGCCCGCTTTCTGAAGCCTCCTTTTTTCGTTCTTTCTCCACCACGCAAACAGGCGAAGCCCTGTCGGCGAAAACTCTCCACCATAGACACCACGCCGTCGTGTTGTCGATCCCATCTACCACTCCACCATATCTCGCTGGACCGGGAAGGCGGAGTCGTTGGTGCGCTGTACGTGTGCAACTCTCGGAGGCGCCGCCACTTGCGGCGTAGGATCGGATCGGATCGCGAGGAGGAGAAGGCTAGTACGACTACGTCAACCACGTTCTTTTGAACGTTACCGCTGTGCGAATCTTCAAGGGTATGAAGATCTCATCTACCCCTCTCGTTGATTACATCTCCTAGATTAGATCTTGGCTTTCTTGTTTGTTGCGTAGAAAATTTTTGTTTACTATGCTACGAAACCCTTCAGTGGTATCAGAGCTAGATCTATGCGTAGATGTGTTTCACGAGTAGAACGCAACATGTTGGTTGCGGGCGTTGATATTTTCTGTTGCAAACTTCTTGTTGTGTATTTCTTATGGCGCGGTATAGTGAGATCGAAGCGGTCCAAGCCTACTTTACGCGACCGCGTTCGCGAGACCGGCTCCGCACTTGACGTGTGGCTTGTTCCATACATGCGGCTGGTGGATGCCAGTTTCTCTCACTATAGTAGTCATGGGACTTACATCGGATGTTAGCTACCATAATATCACCGTTGTGGCTTTTCGTAGGTAAGAATCGTTCTTAGCTTGCTACTCCCATAAGCCACGTAAAACATGCAACAACAAAGTAGAGGCGTCTAACTTGTTTTTGCAGGGAGTGTTTTGTGATATGGTATGGCCCAAGACATGATGAGTATGAATTGAGTTGTATGCAATGATCATGTTTTGTAATCTTTCACGACTTGCATGTCGATGAGTTCACAACCGGCTGGAGCCATATGGTTGTCTTTATAATTGTGTATGACCTGCGTGTCAACTTCTTATACGCCATGTAGTAGCTTTACTTTATCGCTAAATAGTTAGCAATAGTTGTAGTTGCTATTCGTGGTGGAGGCAATCATGGTGGAGTGATGGAGATCATGCCGGTGCGCACAAGATGGAGATCATGGCGCAGAGATTGGCTATACCATGTCACATAAAATTATATGCATGTGATGTTTATCCTTTTATGTATCTTATTATGCTTAGATCGCGACGGTAGCATTATAAGATGATTCCTCACTTAAAGATCAAGATAAAATTGTGTTCTCCCCTCGTATGCGCCGTTGCGAAAGTTCGTCGTTTTCAAGCACCTCGTGATGATCGGGTGCTATAAACTCTACGTTCACATACAACGGGTGCAAGCCAGTTTTGCACACGCGGAAAATACTTGGGTTTGACTTGACGAGCCTAGCATGTACAGACATGGCCTCGGAACACACGAACCGAAAGGTTAAACATGAGTCATATGATTGATATGATCGACACTGAGTTGTCCACCATTGAAACCACATCTCTTCTCGTGAAGATCGGATTAGGTGTGGTGAATTTGGATCGTGTTCACTAAACAACTTGAGGGATGTTGAATTTAGTGGGAGTTCATCTAGTAATTTGATTAAGTTGAACTAGTTATCATGGACATAGTCTAAATTGTACTTGCTATGTTGTAGATCAAATGGCAAAGTCCAACTTCAACTTCAACGTGTTTGCTGAGAAAGAAAAGCTTAAAAACAATGGGTCTAACTTCACCAACTGGTTCCGCAATCTGAGAATCATTCTCGCTGGCGGACAAAAAGCCTATGTACTTGACAAAGCGTTAGGTGTCACCCCTGCTGCGACTGCGACAACTGAAGAACTAGCCGACTTCAATGCTCGTAGAGATGATTGTGATGCGATTATGAGTACCATGCTGTTTTCTATGGAACCGGAACTTCAAAATCGTTTTGAGAAGTACCGCGGGCCTTATGAGATACTTGAGGAACTGAAAACCATGTTTCAGACTCAAGCCCGTTCTGAGAGATATGAGATCTCTGAGAAGTTCTTTAACTGCAAGATGGAGGAAGGGAGTTCCGTTAGTGAGCACGCCATTAAGATGTCGGGCTACACTCAACGCCTTGAGCAACTGGACTGCAAGATTCCAGAGGAGCTCAAGATTGACAGAGTTCTGCAATCACTCCCTCCTAGCTACAAAGGTTTTGTAGTTACTCATAATCAAATTGGTTCCACTGATACGATCACTGAGCTCTTCGCTAAGCTGAAAGCTGCGGAGGTGGATATCAAGAAAGACAATCATGTGTTGATGGTCAACAAGACCACTAGCTTTAAGAAAACTAAGGGTGCAAAGGGATCTTTCAAGAAAGGCAAAGGCAAGCATGTTGCCCCTGCTGAGAAGAAGCTCAAGTCTGGACCTAAGCCGGACACTGAGTGCTTCTATTGCAAGGTCAAGGGTCACTGGAAGCGCAACTGTCCGAAGTACTTAGCGGACAAGAAGGCTGGCACCATCAAAGGTATATTTGATATACATGTTATTGATGTCTACCTTACTAGCGCTCGTTGTAGTGCCTGGGTATATGATACTGGTTCAGTTGCTAATATTTGTAACTCGAAACAGGAGCTACGGAATAGACGGCGGCTAGCAAGGGATGAGGTGACGATGCGCGTTGGCAATGGATCAAAAGTTGATGTGATGGCCGTCGGCACGCTCTCCTTAGTTTTACCTTCGGGATTAGTTTTAAACCTTAATAAGTGTTATTATGTGCCTGCGTTGAGCATGAACATTATATCTGGATCGTGTTTATTGCAAGACGGTTATTCATTTAAATCTGAGAATAATGGTTGTTCCATTTATATGAATAACATCTTTTATGGTCATGCACCTGTTGTGAATGGTTTATTTCTTCTGAATCTCGAAAGCAATGAAACACACATCCATAACATTGAGGCTAAAAGATGCAAAGTAGATAGTGATAATCCAACTTATTTGTGGCACTGCCGTCTAGGTCATATTGGTGTAAAACGCATGAAGAAACTCCATTCTGATGGACTTTTGGAGTCTCTTGATTTTGAATCATTTGACACGTGCGAACCATGCCTCATGGGCAAGATGATCAAAACCCCGTTCTCCGGTATAATGGAGCGAGCAACGGACTTGTTGGAAATCATACATACCGATGTGTGCGGACCAATGAGTATTTCGACGCGCGGTGGATATCGCTATTTTCTCACTTTTACTGATGATTTAAGTAGATATGGGTATATCTATTTAATGAAACATAAATCTGAAACATTTGAAAAGTTCAAAGAATTTCAGAACGAAGTGGAAAACCATCGTAACAGGAAAATTAAATTTCTGCGATCCGATCGTGGAGGTGAGTATTTGAGTTATGATTTTCTCACGCATCTTAAAGCAAGCGGAATCATTTCGCAACTCACGCCACCCGGAACACCACAGCGCAATGGTGTGTCTGAACGCCGGAATCGAACTCTATTAGATATGGTGCGATCAATGATGTCTCTTACAGATTTGCCGTTATCATTTTGGGGTTATGCATTAGAAACCGCTGCATTCACTTTAAATAGGGCACCATCTAAATCCGTTGAGACGACACCGTATGAACTATGGTTTGGTGCTAAACCTAAGTTGTCGTTTCTTAAAGTTTGGGGATGCGAAGCTTACGTCAAAAAGTTGATGCCGGACAAGCTCGAACCCAAAGCGGAGAAATGCGTCTTCATAGGATACCCTAAGGAAACGATTGGGTATACCTTCTACCACAGATCCGAAGGCAAAGTGTTTGTTGCAAAGAACGGATCCTTTCTTGAGAAGGAGTTTCTCTCGAAAGAAGTGAGTGGGAGGAAGGTAGAGCTAGACGAGGTTATTGAACCTTCTCTCGAGTTGGAGAGTAGCGCAGCACCAGAAATTGTTCTGGCGCCACCTGCATCAACAAAAGAGGAAGCTAATGATAAAGATCATGAAACTTCGAACGATGCTACTACTGAACTTCGCAGGTCGACAAGGTCACGTGCCACTCCTGAATGGTACGGCAACCCTGTCTTAACCGTCTTGTTGTTAGACAACAGTGAACCTGCGAACTATGAGGAAGCGATGATGAGCCCAGACTCTGAGAAATGGCTAGAGGCCATGAAATCCGAATTGGGATCCATGAGCGAAAACCAAGTGTGGACTTTGGTGGACCCTCCTAGCGACCGTAAGGCCGTTGAGTGCAAATGGATTTTCAAGAAGAAAACGGACGCGGATGGTAATGTTACTGTCTATAAAGCTCGGCTTGTCGCAAAAGGTTTTCGGCAAGTTCAAGGTGTTGACTACGATGAGACTTTCTCTCCCATAGCGATGTTTAAGTCCATTCGGATTTTATTAGCAATTGCTGCATTTCATGATTATGAAATATGGCAGATGGATGTCAAGACTGCGTTCCTCAATGGCAACATTGATGAAGAGTTGTATATGATGCAGCCCGAAGGTTTTGTCGATTCTAAGGATGCTAATAAGGTGTGCAAACTTCAGCGTTCCATTTATGGACTGAAGCAAGCATCTCGGAGTTGGAACCTTCGTTTTGATCAAGTGATCAAGAATTTTGGATTTGTTCCAAATTGCTACGAAGCTTGTATCTACAAGAAAGTGAGTGGGAGCTCGGTGACATTTTTAGTACTATATGTGGATGACATATTGATTATTGGAAATGACATCGATATGCTTAACGATGTGAAGAGTTATTTGAATAAATGTTTTTCAATGAAAGACCTAGGGGAAGCTGCTTATATATTAGGCATCAAAATCTATAGAGATAGAGAAAGACGCCTAATAGCTTTAAGCCAAAGTATATACCTGGACAAAGTTCTGAAGAGGTTCAGAATGGATAAAGCAAAGAAAGGTTCATTGCCCATGTTGTCAGGTAAGATATTGAGCAAGGCTCAATGTCCAGCTACAGTAAAAGATAGAGAAACTATGAGCAAAGTGCCATATGCCTCGGCCATAGGTTCTATCATGTATGCCATGCTGTGTACTAGACCGGACGTGTCCAATGCTCTTAGTTTGACGAGCAGATACCAAAGTGATCCAGGAGTGGAACACTGGACAGCCGTAAAGAACATCCTAAAGTATTTAAACAGGACTAAAGAAATGTTCTTGGTCTATGGAGGTGACGAGGAGCTCGTCGTAAAAGGTTACGTCGACGCTAGCTTCGACACCGACCCGGATGATTCTAAATCTCAGACAGGATACGTTTATATTTTGAATGGTGGAGCTGTGAGCTGGAGAAGCTGCAAGCAAAGCGTGATCGCGGGATCTACAACTGAAGCGGAATACATGGCTGCTTCGGAAGCGTCAAGTGAAGGAGTTTGGATCAGGAACTTCATCACTGAGCTTGGTGTGGTTCCAAATGCCTTGGACCCACTGGAGATATTGTGCGACAACACTGGCGCCATAGCACTGGCTAAGGAACCAAGATATCATCCAAAAACCAAGCACATCAACCGCCGTTTCCATATAATTCGAGATTATATATCAGATGGAGATCTGAAAATAAGCAAGGTACATACAGATCTGAATGTCGCAGATCCGTTGACTAAACCTCTTCCACGAGCAAAACATGATCAGCACCTTAATGCCATGGGTGTTAGATTGTTGCCAGATGTAAACTAGATTATTGACTCTAGTGCAAGTGGGAGACTGTTGGAATTATGCCCTAGAGGCAATAATAAAGATGTTATTATTATAATTCTTGTTCATGATAATGTTTATATTCCATGCTAGAATTGTATTAAGCGGAAACTTTAATACTTGTGTGGTTTATGAACAACACCGTGTCCCTAGTACGCCTCTATGGACTAGCTCATTGATTAATGATGGTTAAGGTTTCCTAACCATAGACATGAGTTGTCAATTAATAATGAGATCATATCATTAGGAGAATGGTGTGATGGACAGACCCAAATAAAGCAGAGCAATTAGATCGTGTTATCGTGTTCATCTTTGCGAAGCTTTTCCTATGTCATGTATTGTATTCCTTAGACCATGAGATAATACAACTCCCTAGTATCGGAAGAAAGCTTTGAAATCATCAAACGTCATCCTATGTGAGGGTGATAATAAAGGTGTCTCTCAGGTGATCGGAAAGTACTTGTTGGGTTGTATGTATCGAGATGGAATTTGTCCCTCCCAAGTCGGAGAGATATACTTCGGGCCCACTCGGTAATCGATATCAACATCGCTTGCAAGCACGTGGTTAAGGAGTTAATCACAAAGTGATATCGGATTACGGAACGAGTAAAGTACTTGCTGTGAACGAGATTGAACTAGGTATGCCGATACCGACGATCGAATCTCGGGCGAGTAAAATATCGTGAGACGAAGGGAATACAAATACGGGATTGATTGAATCCTGACATCGTGGTTCATCCGATATGATCATCGCTGAGTGCGTGGGAGTCAATATGGATTTCCAGATCCCGCTATTGATTATTGATGGAGATCATGTCCGCGCATTCTCGAACCCGTAGGGTCACACACTTAACGCAAATCAACGCTAGGGTAGTCTCAGGGATGTATGTGAAATTGTTTCGGAAAGTTTCGGAATTGTTCCGGGTGAAAAATGTTAGTATTTATTAATTATATGAATTGATAAATATTAACTAATACTATTTATTTAGAAGAAATAAAAAAAAAAAAGGAGGAAGCACGCATGCATGCATGCATGGCTTGCGCGCTCGTGCATGCTGCATGAAATAACGAGGCTTAGCCTCGTGCACGTCCCGCGCGCGCGCCCTCGTGCTGATCGGTCACGGCCTCGTGCGCGCTGGGCCGGCTGTGCGCTGCAACCAATGCTTTGATATGATCAAAAGTTGTTTCGTATACGGCTAGCAAATCGATTACGAATTTGATTCGTTTCCGGCGTCGTGCACAAGGCTGGCAGCGCAGGTACGCGCTAATAAAAGGACAGGGCGCGCGGCCGGTTTTTATTGACAGAAAAATAGTTCTCTGCGAAGCCGCTGCCCGCTTTCTGAAGCCTCCTTTTTTCGTTCTTTCTCCACCACGCAAACAGGCGAAGCCCTGTCGGCGAAAACTCTCCACCATAGACACCACGCCGTCGTGTTGTCGATCCCATCTACCACTCCACCATATCTCGCTGGACCGGGAAGGCGGAGTCGTTGGTGCGCTGTACGTGTGCAACTCTCGGAGGCGCCGCCACTTGCGGCGTAGGATCGGATCGGATCGCGAGGAGGAGAAGGCTAGTACGACTACGTCAACCACGTTCTTTTGAACGTTACCGCTGTGCGAATCTTCAAGGGTATGAAGATCTCATCTACCCCTCTCGTTGATTACATCTCCTAGATTAGATCTTGGCTTTCTTGTTTGTTGCGTAGAAAATTTTTGTTTACTATGCTACGAAACCCTTCATTTAGCTACTAGCAAACCTCTTTAAGGAGGAGTGTAAGCCAATGTTCATCTTCGAATCCCCAGCACCACAGTTTTGGTTGCTACATTCTCTTACTGAACTTAGTGAACTACTATCCAATGTTTCTTTATGCATATTGGATCTCATTGACTTGACAAAACAGTATATAATGTTTGGCGGAAAAAAAGAAGTAGGAGAATGATAACTATTACAAAATGACATTTCAGAGGGTGGTAGGAGTGTACGTCAATGGCTATTACTTTTTTGAACCATAGTTGCTCTCTTTCTAACCCAGTTTGTACCATGGCAAGATAACTATTACACATCATTTACTATTCACCTCCCCAGCATTGATCAAACTTGGAAGCTGCCTCCTTCCACGGAAATGCACCGCAGATGAGCATGTGAGCTTTATAAATTGTTGTTTGCCTACAAATTGTCCCACATTTACACGAGTGAAGCTTTCCACATATGGTTCTGTGGCGCTGCCCCTAGTTGCTGTTCTTGAAGCTAGTATAAACAGCTAGCCAGTCCCAATTGTGGCAAGTAGCGAGGAATAGCCATAGTCAAACCCAAAGTTTACCAAATCAGATAGTACAAAGATTTGCATGCACATTTGGAGTAAAATAGCAGATGATTCATTAATTACTTTGCTTGATTCGGATGACTTTTGGGTCGATGGAAGACAGCTCTTACACATTGTAAAATTGCTAGAGACGAATTCCAAATTCTAATCAACTTTGCAGACCCAATGAAACTGAGGACCTTATTTCAGAATAAAGAGTAGGAGCAGGGGAGCAGACTGAACGTTACCTTGACAGGGAATGTCCCCGGTGGAAATTTGGTGGTGAGCAGCTCACGGAGGCGGCGAACAGCGCGCACACGGGTCGCCAAGATGTCCAGCAACGGCAAGAACTCGTCGACGGTCAGCGGAAAATCCTCGGTGAGCCAGACAGTCGGCCGCAGCGTCTTCACCGTCTCCTCCTCCTTCCACTTGGTTCCCCCGGTGGCGCTGCGAGGACGAAGGCGACCGGGGCTCTGCGAGGACGACGGCGGGGCGCTGCGAGGACGAAGGCGACCGGGGCTCTGCGAGGACGACGGCGGGGCGCTGCGAGGACGAAGGCGACCGGGGCGCTGCGAGGACGAAGGCGGCGGGGCTCCTCGCAGATGCGGCGGCGGGGCTCCTCGCAGATGCGGCGGCGGGGCTCCTCTGCACCGGCGCTGGCTAGGGTTAGACGATTTGCGGCGAGTGAGAAGTGGTTGATCTGGAGGTTAGGGAGAAGAGGGCGCACGTGGGGTGGCTATGAAGAACCATAGCCGTAGCGCACGGTGGGCTGGTGCGCTACGGGTAATATTACCCGTAGCGCACGGGGGTGGTGATGCGCTACGGCTAATGATAGCACAGTTTAAAAACAAACAAACCCACGTAAGACACAACCTCCTGTCTACCCTAGTGGCTTCGGCCAGCCTGCCTGTTCTAGAGCTAGGAGTTCCAGGTTCGAGTCCTGGAACCAAATTTTTTGTTGTTTTATTTTTTAGTTAACTTTTTAGCATACTATTGCATTATAATATATTATAATATATATTATAAAGTAAATAAGCACAAATAAAATTTTTGTATCATGCCAAAAATACAAAAGTGATTGATAAATGATACAAAATATGAACCAAATTTTTTGTTGTTTTATTTTTTAGTTAACTTTTTAGCATGCTATTACATTATAATATATTATAATATATATTATAAAGTAAATAAGCACAAATAAAATATGAGTTACAAGTCTAGTTTGGTTTCATTTTTTTAATTGACTTTTTAGCATGTTATTAAATTTTTGTATCATGCCAAAAATACTAAAGTAAATAAGCACACATAACATTTTTATATCATGCCAAAAATACAAAAGTGATTGATAAATGATACAAAATATGAGTTACATGTCTAGTTTGGTCCAAAAATGGATAAGTGATACATAATAATAATATGCCCACACACACGGTCAAGCTTGCTACCGTTTCACAATCTTTTTGCCCTTCTTTGTCAATGTTGAATAATTAAGCCCCGGAACCGCGAGACTTCTTCTCTTGAACGGTAGACCTTTAGGTTGGGTGGTCCGGCTTCTTCTTGTTGTGTATGGTTCATCGGCATCGCTTTCATCTTCCATCTTTGGGTCACCATACATGTCAAAGTCTTGCTCGTTGGCTACTCCATCCATTTCGATGATGTTCCTTTTGCCTCTTCTCACGACAACCCGGGTAGGCTTTGGCGGGTCGGTAATGAAGAAGCATTGGTCCACTTGGCTTGCCAGTACCCATGGCTCATTTTTAGCGGTGACGTTTGCGCCGGCAGTCTTGGATTTGGCTTCGGGTATAACCATGGTGGTGAAATACCGGTCTTCTTTTACGACGTTTTTGGCCCATCTAACACGAAACATCGGCACCTTCTCCCCAGCGTAGCTCAGCTCCCAGATCTCCTCGATCCTTCCGTAGTATCTTTGCTTGACATCACCGGTGTAGGCTTCCATCGTTACCCCTGAGTTCTGGTAATCACAATTACTGTCCTTTTCCTCAGTGTAAAATGTGTAGCCATTGATATCATATGCCTGATAGGTCATTAGACAGTGTTCAGCTCCCTGTGACAAGGCGAATATGAGTTTTTCTTCCTCGGAAGATTGCATTGGTGGGGGATTAGCTAGAAGCTTGTCCTTGAACCAACGCTTGAAATTGGAGTTGTGCTCATTGATTATTGCTCCTTCCGTCCTCTGCTCGCCCCTGTCACTATACTTATTCGCAATAAAGCTTTTGTGCTCTTCTACCCAAGGGTCGATCAGTTGCATGTGCTGTAGCGCGACTAGGTTTGCTCTATCAAAGTCGGCGCGTCGACCAGTGAAGTCGATATGCATTTCATGACGACCCTCGCGGTGACCCCATCCATCGATCCTGTCAAGGTGCTTGTTGACGGGCAGACCAACAGGGTTTTCGATGTTAAGATAATTCGTGCAGAAGGAGATGCACTCTTCGGTCAGGAAGCCCTTGGCTATGCTTCCATCGGGACGTGATCTATTGCGAACGTATCCTTTGATGACACCATTCATCCTTTCAAACGGCATCATGCTGTGCAGGAACATCGGCCCGAGTTGGACGATATCGTCCACGATATGGACGAGCAGATGTACCATAATATCAAAGAATGCGGGCGGGAAGTACATCTCTAGCTCGCATAGAATCACCATGATCTCTTCCTGTAGCCTATGAAGTTTCCTCAGGCTAATTGACTTCCGAGAGATGACGTCGAAAAAGTTGCAGAGGCCAAACAACGTTTTGCGGACGTGCTCGTCCATTATTCCTCGAATTGCAACCGGAAGTATCTGCGTCATCAGCACGTGACAGTCGTGAGACTTCATCCCGCTGAACTTCTGCTTCGCTTTGTCTAGGTATCTACTTATCTTGCCCGAGTAACCGTAGGGAACTTTGACTCCTAGGAGGCAGTTGAAAAACTGCTCGATCTCCTGAGGACTTAGAGTGAAGCACGAAGCGGGGCAGTGATACTCGTTCCTCTTGGCCCTTTTTCCCTTGCGACGACCTTCGGTCTCCTCATCATCATCGTCATCATCATCAGATCGTCCTAAGTGAAGGTCTTCCCTAATCTTCATAAATGCCAAGTCGTGCCTTGCTTTCGGTCCGTCTTTGGTCCTATCAGGCATGTTGAGAAGGGTGCCAAGCAGACTCTCGCACACGTTTTTTGTGATATGCATGACATCAAGGCTATGGGGCATGCAGAGGATCTTCCAGTAAGGCAGATCCCAGAAAACAGACCTCCTTTTCCATACCTTCAGGAGCGGCTTGGGCGCCTTTCGCTTCTTTCCCGGTGCAGGGAACTCTGGCCAACTTGTCAACAACTCATCGATTTCGTCGCCGCTCCTTAGACATGGGGGATCTCGGATCTCAATTTTACCATTGAACAGATCTTTGCGTTTTCTCCATGGGTCATCCTTGCGAAGCCACCTTCGATGCCCAAGGAACATGGTCTTCGAAGAACCGGGATCTTTCTGTAGCTGGTGATATGTTGTGTCATCCATGCACCGAATACAGGCACAATATCCGTGGACCACCTGCCCCGAGACATATCCGCAACCGAGATAGTCATGCACCGTCGTGACCAACGCGGCTCTCATAGGAAAATAATCTTGTGCGACGGCGTCCCATGTATTGGGTGGTGTGTCCCATAACGTGGCTAGTTCCTCTGTCAGCAGACCGAGATACAGTTGGATGTCATTTCCCGGTTGTTTTGGACCTTGAATTAGCATAGTCATTTGTATGTACCTCCTCTTCATGCATAGCCAGGGGGTAGGTTGTACATCCATACAAATACGGGCCAGGTGCTATGGGTGCTGCTCTGGCTGCCAAACGGATTGAGTCCATCGGTGCTCACACCCAACCTGACGTTCCTTGGATCATTACCAAATTCTGGGCACTCGATGTCCAATGCCTTCCACTGGCTAGCATCTGAAGGGTGTCTCGGTATCATGTCCTCCTGATCATCATCGTCATTATCTTTTGGCTTCTTCCTTTCCGCGTGCCAGCGCATAAGCTTTGCTTCCTTAGGGTCTGCGAAATATCGCTGTAGACGAGGAGTGATCGGAAAGTACCATACTACCTTTCGAGGAGCTTTCTTCCCACTCTTGTATCGAGATGCGCCGCACACCGGACATGTGTTTCTCTCCGCATCTTCTCGCCGATAAATGATGCAATCATTAATGCAAGCATGGTATCTCACGTGAGGTAAATCAAGAGGGCACACGATTTTTTTGGCCTCCTCGATATTAGTTGGACACTTGTTCCCCTCGGGAAGACGCTCCTGCCAGAATGCCATGTTTTCGTCAAAGCTTTTGTCGGTCCATTTGTGTCTTGACTTCATCTGCAGTGCCCTGAGCGTGACATCCAAACGTGTATCCCCGGGCCTGCATCCTGCATACAATGGAGTAACCGCGTCCTTCTCTAGGCTCGCCAGCTTGGCTTTCTCTCTAGCGGCATCCCGCGCGTTGCTTGTCGGCTTGAGAAGTAGTGCTTGAACGTAAGGGTTCTGCACCCAGCTACCTGACGGTGTTCCATCTGCTCCGGCATCTTGATCTTCTTCACCATGTCCGGCATCTTGATCTTCTTCACCATGTCCGGCATCTTGATCTTCTCCACCATGTCCGGCATCTTGATCTTCTCCACCATGTCCGGCATCTTCTCCGCCTTCATCATGACTGGGAAAATCTTCGTCACCACCATGCCCTTCCTCATCATTTCCCATCGCCGCTCCATGGACGTTGTCATCATCTTCATCACTTATCCACCGAGTGTAGCCATCCATGAAACCGCGAGAGAGCAGGTGGCTCTGCAGTTGCCCGGAATAAGGGTCGATATATCACTTCAGTTTGCATTTGTGACACGGACACTTTATCTCCGTCTGGTTATTTCGAATCATGTCGTGCGTCGCGGCTTTCATATATCTTGCCACTGTGCCTTCATTCATCGACCGGACCATGGTTGCCTGGTATACATATATATAGAGCAAGAGAATATCTTAGAACCGGCCAAATACACACATAGTCGTCCAAAAATTTCGGCATGACCTTGCCTAAAAATGGACCTATCCGTGGTGCCAAAATATACCGAAATGGAAGTAAATCAACATTTCGGCATAACAACAATGGCACCATCGGTAAATCATCATATTTGGATCCAAACAAATAAGAATTCATACATACAAACGTGTTCCGATGCCACACAAGCATGCATACATACAAACAACAATGACACACCTATAAGCATACAAACACCGATGCCACACACCGATGTCCTCATATTACTCACCTATTATAGACGATACCGCGACACGAGAGAACGAGAGTGTGTGTGTGCACGAGATAGTAATAAAGTGATATCTAAAGGTTAGTAGACATTGCACTCATATATCTACCAACCAAAGTAGCTTTAATAAGCTAAAATAGATGGAAGATTGATGAAATTAGGTTGGGGAGGAGGAGGGGGACGACCAGATCTACTTGTGAATGGAGGGGGAAGAAGGGGGGCAATGATTGGAGCTAGGTGGCTTCATGCCTTAAAAATAAGCATCCTAGGTTACCCGTAGCGCATTGTATAGGCATGCGCTGCGGGTAGAGAACTTACCCGTAGCGCATGCCTATACAATGCGCTACGGCTAACCTAGGATTATGCCTCCTAACCTTACCCGTAGCGCACCTCTCGTGCATGCGCTACGGGTAACACTAACTACCCGTAGCGCATGCACGAGAGGTGCGCTACGGGTAAGCTTAGGAAAAACGGCCGTCCATGTCTACGAATAGCCGTAGCGCATGCTTATCTCTGGTGCGCTGCGGGTAGTGCGTATAGCAGCAGCGCACTGTGCACGGTGCGCTATGGCTAAATAGCCGCAGCGCACCACTTACTGTATGCGCTACGGGTAAGTCCTCCACCTATAGCTGTTTTCCTAGTAGTGAAATACATAGACCGCCATCCAACTGCATCTATGACTAATAATCCACTCACGGGGAATCATCCGAGGACCCCTTGAGTATTAAGTTGCGAACAATAGATAACTGCATTAAGCAAAGTGTGTAATGTAAACAAAACGAATATCCTTGGACACAGGAATGTTGTTTTCTCTCTAGTGGCAACAGCACATCTACAACCTTAGAGGTTTCTGTCACTCCCCCAGATTAAATAGAGGCATGAACCCAACTATCGAGCATAAATACCCCCTCTTGGAGTCACTAGTATCTACTTGGCCAAGATAGCTACTAACAACAGAGAGCATGCAAGATCATAAACAACATAGAGATAACATAAGATAAAATTCAGAACATCAACTTAACATAATACCAATATTCATCGGATCCCAACAAGCACAACATGTAGAATTACACAAAGATGATCTCGATCATGTAAGGCAGCTCATGAGATCTAAACATGAAGCATATGGAGGATAAGACAACCATCTAGCTACTGCTATGGACCCATAGTCCAAGGTAGACTACTCACTCATCGCGCCGGAGGCAAGCGTGGCGATGAAGAAGACCTCTGGTGGTGATTCCCCTCTTCGGCAGGGTGCTGGGAAGAGCTTCTGGACCCTCCCGATCTCGGGTAGACGACGGCGGCGGATCGCGATGTGTTTATGGAAAATTGATCGGGTGTTTAGGTTTTTCCCATCGGGGGGGGTCTTTATAGGCGAAGGGGCAATGTCAGAGGTAGGCCAGGGGCTGGCCGTGCCGCCCTATGGTGTGGCCGCCCTGTGGCCCCCTCCGTCTCCTCTTCGGACTTCTGGAAGCTTCGGTAAATATTAGGAGGTTCGGCTTTTATTTCATCCAATTATGAGAATATTTTCTGTGTAACTTTTCTAAAACACAAAAATAGCAGAAAACAGGGAACTCGCACCGTGGCATCTTGTTAATAGTTTAGTTTTGGAAAATGCATAAAAATGCCACGAAGTGTAACAAAACACTAAGCAAATGGTGTAAGAACAAGCATGGAGCATCAAAAATTATAGATACGTTTGAGACGTATCAAGCATCCCCAAGCTTAACTCCTCCTCGTCCTCGAGTAGGTAAGTGATAACAAAAGAATAATTTTTAAGGTGACATGCACCAACACAATCTTGATCATCTATGTAAGCATTGAGTGCTGGGATCAAAAGAACTTAAAACATGGGCATGAAAGACATAATTTTGATAGAAGAAACTTAGCAACCATGTTATAACATGAAAAAGAACACAAACAAAAGATCTTGAAAATGAAACAATGAATGTCAAACGTGTGTTCAAATCATATGGAAAAATATAGCAAATAGTTTTCAGCTTGTCCTTCATGGAATAGCAAAACATAAATGCATAGGACACCTTTAAGTTTAAGAGGGCGACTAGATACAAATAATTTAAGAATAAATGAAACCAAAATCATGAGTCAATCAATGATAAACTTTGGGACTATGCACATTAAACTCAGAATGACAACTATGCTCTCTTAGACGGTGCATAAAGGTAGAAGGTGGTGACTCAACATAAAAGTAAAAGAAAGGCCCTGCGCAGAGGGAAGCAGTGATTGCAAGTTTTATAAACCTTCAAAAATTATGGTACTTACTAGCTTTGAGCTCTCATTGACCCCATTATAGGCATCTTGAATGGTTAAAGTAAATGCGAGTACAATTATGAAGCATATGCTTGACAAATCATAAGTTGAAAACCTCGTGTCCCGTGAAGTACGAATACCCAAACCTCATGCTACTCGACTTAGAGTTCCAAGCAAGCTCTTGTCATTGTAAGTATACACGTATCATCGCGAACCGCCAACGGGGTACCTCCGTGCCCAATGACATGGAACAAGCCCACATCAAAATGACAGGACAAACAGACAATGAACATCTTGGCATCTCTTTTATTTACCATTGGTATAGCTTTTTATTTTGAGATGCGTCGTCAAATGTTCACTATGGGCATGCTATAAATTTCCACCATGAATTATGCATGACTTAGATTAGCGGCCCAGGCGTTTCTCTAACACGTATACAAACTCCATGATCCCGCAAGATTCCCAACTTGTTTCACATCGCGAGTATCCATAAACAAAAGATTACGATATCAACTCAAATAAGAAATGCAATGTTGAAAGCTTACCCCATGACGGCATGGTTTGGCTAATTTCTAACTTACAAATTGCAAGCATAACAACTCAACATAAGAGAGCCACAATGTCAAATTTTTAAAAGAGAGAAAATTAAAGTGTGCCATCAGGTTCGTGGGAGCTTTACAGACCAATTTTCGCATAACACCAAAAAGAGTTTAATTTGAAGGATAGATAAAAGAAAGTTAAATGTACTTTAGAATAGCAAATTGCTAATACGTATGTATGGTGGACACATTGGAATAACTTGGTTTTTGGGAGTTGGATGCACGAGTAGAGCTCATACTCAGTACAAAATGAGGGCTAGCAAAAGACTGGGAGCGACCAACTAAGAGAGCAATAACAGCCATAATCATGCATAGCGACAAAACATCATTAAGAGAAGCATAAGATGGCATCAAAAGTCAAAAACTAAATGCTCATAGAGGCTTATGGCGACTTTGTATGAGTCAAACATGTGTAAGCATGTGCCAAGTCAACCCAAATAAAGCATCAAGGAGAAAACCAAATTAATGCTACCAAATAATAAAAACAACGCATGATTTTTTCAAAGGCTCATTAAGCAATCTCAGTCATTTGAGATAAGTCATGCTACAGCAAAACCACTAAGCATACTATCAAAACGATATCAAGCACGACATGCAAAAGTCTAAGCCGCAGTCTAAACAAGCTCCTTTTTGTACCACTTTTTTGCATGAAACTTTTTCTCTTTTCCAACACCATTCGAACCTTTTTGAAACAACTCTTTTGATGAAAACTAACATGGACCAGAGGTCAAAATACACCTTGATATAAAGATAAAACAAGATCTGAACAAAAATCAAGGCAAAAAATGAAAGCTAAACGCAGTTCTAGAAAAAGAGAACACTCGTTGAACAATAAGAGTGAAAAACGGAGTGTTCTTGGCAAATGAAAAGCAAGGCAACTTCTCCAAAAGAAATTTATTGGGGTCCAACCATTTATTACAGCAAACAAAACTAAAGAAAACTGAAAACCAAAGTAAAGACACTCTAAGAAAAATGCATAGTGCATGAAGCAATAAAAATATAGTGTGTTGAAAGTTGACCTGATTTTTGCCGATGAAGAAGGGGTGCCTCGGGGGTATCCCCAAGCTTTGACGCTTGTACCTCTTGGATATTTCTTGGGGCGACATGAGCATCCCCAAGCTTGAGCTTTTGTCCATTCTTCAACTCATCTCATCATTCTCCAATCCCTACACTTGAAAACTTCCTTCACACAAAACTCAACACAATTCTATTAGCAACATTAGTGTAAGCATAATAATGAATCAACCCTTTTTGGTTTAGATTTCAACTCAAAACCACCACATATAAAGCATATACTACTGTAGCAACTTCCCCAAAAGTTCCGTGATCAAAAAAACTCAAAAAGAAAGCGATCGAGAGGCAAACACAAATAGTGGCAGAAATCTATCAAAACAGAACAGCTGACAAAGGTCGATTTTTTTGAGGGTTTTGTGTTGCTCAAATCAAAAAGTGTAAAACTAATGAAAGTTTGGATATAACCTGAGGCATATGCACAAGAAATCGCAGGTCAAAAAGATATTCTAAGAATTTTCACGAATTTTTACGGTGCAGCACCGAAATCTGTTTTAGGACAGCAACTTCCCCAAATCTTACCTCACTCAAATTAGAGGTTTCTCTTTGCACAACAATGAAATAAAAAGGATAAAGAGCGGTTATTACAGTAGTAATAACTTTCAAGACTCAAATAAAAGAAAAAGAACTGAAAGTAAAATAATGGGTTATCTCCCAAGAGTGCTTTTCTTTAACGGCTTTGAGCTAGGCGCAGAAAAGTGCGAATCAAGTAATATCAAGTGATGAAGCATCAAGTTCATAATTTGCTCTAAGAATAGAGTCAAAAAGTAATTTCTTTCTATTTCTAGGGAAGTGTTCCATACCTTTCTTGAGTGGGAATTGATATTTGATGGTGCCTTCCCTCATATCAATGATGGCACCTACAGTTCAAAGAAAGGGTCTTCCCAAAATAATAGGACATGAAGCAGTGCATTCAACATCCATAAGAAGAAAATCAACGGGAACAAGGTTATTGTTAACCATAATAAGAACATCATTAATCCTTCCCAAAGGTTTCTTCTTAGCAACATCAACAATAGGAACATCATAATAACACTTTTCAAGCGGTGGTAAATCAAGCATATCATAAATTTTTTTAGGCATAATAGAAATACTAGCACCTATAGCATATAAAGCATGGCAATCAAAACCATTAACATGCATATCAATGATGGGTTCCCAACCATCTTCTAACTTCTTGGGAATAGAAGCTTTTTGCTTCAACTTTTTATCCCTAATTTTCATGAGAGCATTGGTAATATGCTTAGTAAAAGCAACATTTATAGAACTAGCATTGGGACTCAAAGCAAGCTTTTGCAAGAACAAAATAACTTCAGATATATTGCAGCCATCAACATCAAAGTCATTAAAAGAAATAGAGCTATTATCTCCTGCACTCCGAAAAATTTCAGCACTCTTTTGAGAAAAAGTTTTTGCAGTTTTGGGCTTTTTAATACAAGGAGTAGGAGTTTTCTCTACACCAATCAAAGTAAGAGGATTGCTAGCATTTGGAACAACATCATTAGAGGTAGTAATAGTATATACCTTCATCTTTCTGGTCATCTCATCTTCTCTTTCCCACCTGGCATGCAATTCTGCTAACATCCTCTCTTCTGGGTTTTTGAGAGGCCTTGGTGGCATATTGTATAGGCCTTGGTGGCATGTTGTATAGTGTATAGTTTTCTTTTTCTTTTTCTCCCACTATACATATAACTTTTATTCTTTCAATAAATTGCTGTGGGGCTCTTGCCTCACAGTCCTTAGGTTCAAAAAAAATTCTGCTAACATCCTAACATTTTCATCAATTCTAACTTGGATAGCATTAGCAGTGGCAAAAGGATCATGCTTAGCGGACATTCTGTTAATCAAAGAAGATTGCACATTAGACAGAGATAAAATATCGGTTTCAGCTTTGGAAACCTTAGCTTGCAATTCAGGAATAGCCTTATTTAAATTTTCAAGTTGATGACTAATAGTCCTCAACAGAGCTGATTGCTCCTCCATGGTCTTGGTGAAAGCCCTGTTCTGATCATATTGCACCTGCATAAAAATCTTGGTAGCCTTTTCAAGTTCAAAAATCCATTCTTCACTAGGCATTTTAGGTCTACCAAGATAGCTATTATCACCATTAGAAGGAAACGACCTATAATTGTTACTAGCAAAACTGTTCCTATAAGCATTGTTGTTAAAATTATTATTTCTAATGAAGTTTACATCAACATGCTCTTCTTGAGCAACCAAAGAGGCCAACGGAACATTATTAGGATCTACATGAGTCCTATCATTAGAAAGCATAAGCATAATAGCATCAATCTTATCACTCAAGAAAGAGGTTTCCTCAACATAATTTACCTTCTTACCTTGTGGAGCTCTCTCGGTGTGCCATTCAGAATACTTTACCATCATGTTGTCGAGAAGCTTGGTTGCGGCGCCCAAGGTAAGGGACATAAAAGTGCCTCCAGCAGCTGAATCTAATAGGTTTCTTGAAGAAAAATTCAGTCCTACATAAAAAGTTTGGACAATCATCCAAGTAGTCAGTCCATGAGTAGGGCAATTCTTTATCATAGATTTCATTCTTTCCCAAGCTGGAGCAACATGTTCATTATCAAACTATCTAAACTTCATGATATCACTACGCAAAGCTATAATCTTAGCAGGAGGATAGTATTTTCCAATAAAAGCACCCTTACACTTAGCCCAAGAATCAATACTATTTCTAGGCAAAGATAGCAACCAATCCTTAGCTTTTCCTCTCAAAGAAAAAGGAAACAACTTAAGCTTAATAATATCGCCTTCTACATCCTTATATTTTTGCATCTCATATAGCTCAACAAAATTATTGAGATGAGCTGCAGCATCATCAGTACTAGCACCAGAAAATTACTCTTTCATAACAAGATTTATCAAAGCAGGTTTGATCTCATAAAAATTTGCAGCAGGAGCAGGTAGCGCAATAGGAGTGCAGATAAAATCATTGTTTTTTGTGCTAGTAAAGTCACACAACTTGGTGTTCTCATGAGTACCCATTCTAGCAAAGCAAAAAGTAAACAAGTAAAAATAACAACTATAAGGAAACTAATTTTTGTGTGCTTTTGATAAAACAATGCAAGCAAAAATAAAGTAAGCAAAACAATAAACAAAGTAAACGATGTGCGTGTGAAACTTCCCTTGCAGAAATCTTCTTTTTCCCTGGCAACGGTGCCAGAAAATAGCTTGATGTGGGCAGATAACCACCCAGTTGGGAACCCCAAGAGGAAGGTATGATGAACACAGTAGCAAGTTTTCCCTCAGTAAGAAACTGAGGTTTATCAAACCAGTAGGAAAAAGCTAAACTTCAGAAGGTGATGCCTGCTAGCTTCGCGATAGCTCCGGACAATTTATAAGTCGCCTCGTCCAGGGCTTTGCTTTGTACCAGCAACAACGTGGAACCTGCACACAACACAACCAAGAACTCTGCTCCCAACTTACGATGAGGTTGTCAATCTCACCGGTTTGCTGTAAACAAAGGATTGAGCGTATCGAGTGGAAATAGTAGTAGTATGCAAGAAAGTAAACAGTGCGAGTAAAAGTAAACAGTAATAGCAATGTAAAGGAAATTGGACCGGTGTCCACAGTTCACTAGTGGTGTCTCTCCATAAGATAAATAACAACATGCTGGGTAAACAAATTACAGTTGGGCAATTGATAGAATAAAGATAACGTGCATATGTCACGAGGATCACTATGAGATTTACTCTGGGCATTACAACAAAATACATAGACCGCCATCCAACTGCATCTATGACTAATAATCCACTCACGGGGAATCATCCGAGGACCCCTTGAGTATTAAGTTGCGAACAACAGATAACTGCATTAAGCAAAGTGTGTAATGTAAACAAAACAAATATCCTTGGACACAAGAATATTGTTTTCTCCCTAGTGGCAACAGCACATCTACAACCTTAGAGGTTTCTGTCACTCCCCCAGATTAAATAGAGGCATGAATCCAACTATCGAGCATAAATACCCCCTCTTGGAGTCACTAGTATCTACTGTGCCAAGATAGCTACTAACAATAGAGAGCATGCAAGATCATAAACAACATAGAGATAACATAAGATAAAATTCAGAATATCAACTTAACATAACACCAATATTCATCGGATCCCAACAAACACAACATGTAGAATTACACAAAGATGATCTCGATCATGTAAGGCAGCTCACGAGATCTAAACATGAAGCACATGGTGGAGAAGACAACCATCTAGCTACTGCTATGGACCCATAGTCCAAGGTAGACTACTCACTCATCGCGCCGGAGGCAAGCATGGCGATGAAGAAGACCTCCGGTTGCGATTCCCCTCTCCTGCAAGGTGCCGGGAAGAGCTTCTGGACCCTCCCGATCTCGGTTCGATGACGGCGGCGTATCACGATGTGTTTCTAGAAAATTGATCGGGTGTTTAGGTTTTTCCCGTCGGGGGATCTTTATAGGCGAAGGGGCAGCGTCAGAGGTGGGCCAGGGTGGCCTCACCACCAGGGGGCGCGGGCCAGGGGCTGGCCGTGCCGCCCTATGGTGTGGCCGCCCTGTGGCCCCCCTCCGTCTCCTCTTCGGACTTCTGGAAGCTTCAGTAAATATTAGGAGGTTTGGCTTTTGTTTCGTCCAATTTCGAGAATATTTCTTGTGTAACTTTTCTGAAATACAAAAATAGCAGAAAATAGGGAACTGGCGCTGTGGCATCTTGTTAATAGGTTAGTTACGAAAAATGCATAAAAACGCCACAAAGTGTAACAAAACACTAAGCAAATGGTGTACGAACAAGCATGGAGCATAAAAAATTATAGATACGTTTGAGACGTATCACATATGTCCTGGTAATATCATGGTCTCACGCGGAAAACAATTGGATCATGAGTTGAAAATTAATAATTGTATGATTGATTGTATTGATCTAGGCTCAAGGGGCCGGTTTATATAGAGTACAAGAATTGGAGCGCAAGAATACAAAGAGGTAGAGATAGAATACAACTCAAATAACTAAATATCTCTAATACCCCCCGCAGTGGCAACGTCAGGATCAATGATGTTGAGACTGGAGCGAATATCGATGAATGATGCGGCAGGGAGTTCCTTTGTGAATCTATCAGCAAACTGTGCACTCGTAGGAACATGTAGAACACGAACTTCACTGAGTGCCACCTTTTCTCGCACGAAGTGAATATCAATCTCAATGTGTTTAGTACGTCGATGCTGCACTAGATTGGAGGCCATATAGACTGCAAAAATATTACCACGGTAGACAATGGTGGCACGCTCAATAGGACGATGAAGCTCGAGGAGGAGTTGACGAAGCCAAACTGCTTTGGCAACTGCATCTGCAATAGAGCGATACTCAGCCTCAGTGGGGGACCTGGAGACCGTGACCTGCCTTTTTGAAGACCAAGAAACAACATTGTCACCTAAATAAACACAATAGCCGGAAGTGGATCTCTGAGTATATGGACATCCTGCCCAGTCTGCATCAGAATAAATTGTCAAGCTTGTTGGAGAAGAAGAGTTAATTTGAAGACCGTGATCAAGTGTGCCTTTGAGATAGCGAAGAATTCGTTTAACATGAGCCAGATGAGGGGTGCGAGGGTCATGCATAAAAAGACAGGCTTGCTGAATAGAATAAGAAATATCAGGACGAGTGTGGGTGACGTACTGAAGAGCACCAGTAAGGCTACGTTAAAGACTGGGATCAGGAATAGGATCACCTCAGGAAGACAATTTGGCACCGGTATCAGCGGGTGTACGACATGGCTGACAATCGCTCATGCCAACACGAGAGAGTAAATCAAGAATATATTGGCGTTGGGAAAGAAAAAGGGAATTTGTGGAACAAGTGACATTGATGCCAAGAAAATGATACAAAGGACCAAGATCAATCATGGAAAATTCTGAATGAAAGGAAAAAATAATTTGATGAAGAAAGGTGGAAGAAGAAGCAGTAAGAATGATGTCATCAACATAGAGTAGAAGATATGCTGTATGGTCAGTGGATTTGAAGATAAAAATAGAGGTGTCGCTTTTAGAAGGAATAAAGCCAATGGTTTGAATAAAGGTGGCGAAACGCTGAAACCAGGCACGAGGCGCCTGTTTGAAACCGTATAGAGACTTGTGAAGAAGACAAACAAGGTCAGTGGAGGATGAATTCTCAAAACCAGAAGGTTGCTGACAATAGACTGTCTCATTAAGAGTACCATGGAGAAAAGCATTTCTGACGTCAAGTTGATGAATAGGCCATGCGGAGGTGACGACAAGACTTAGAACAACACGAGTAGTGCTAGGCTTGCAAACAGGAGAATTCAAAATCAACTCCCTGCTATCGTGAGAAACCACGACATACCCAATGGGCTTTGTAGCGTGTAAGAGTACCATCCGCATGAAATTTGTGGCAAAAAACCCACTTGCCAGAGACAATATTAACACCAGGTGGTTTGGGAACAAGAGACCACGTGTTATTTTGTTGAAGAGCATCAAACTCGTCGCGCATGGCAGAGAGCCAAAGAGGATCAATAAGAGCATGCTTGTAGGAGGAGGGAATAGGTGAAATTGTGGCTGTGGTGTGGAGATTGAGACGTTGTTTGGGAATGTGAAAGCCACGCTTACCACGAGTACACATCACGTGGTCATTTGTAGGTGGCTGAATAGGAACGACATTCAGAGGAGATGGTGGTAGAGAAGGAGTTGTATCCGGCGTGGAAGGAGGCGTGGGAGCTGCCGTGGTAGGAGAAGTTTGCGCGGCAGGTGACGCGGCAGGTGTCGCAGTAGGTGTCGTGGCAGAAGAAGTCGGCGCGACAGCTGGGGACGCAGCTGGTGACGCGGCCGGCGTCGCGGCAGAGAAAGTGTTTGCCACGGCAGAGAGTGGAGGCGCGGCAGGAGTATTGTCTGCCGCGACAGAGTTGGCGGCGGGTAGGATGGTAGGGGTAGGAGAGGTTTTTGCTGGTGGCGAGGTTGCGGGTACAGAGCGAGGTGTGACAGCTGCACAAGGAAAGCTGGTCTCGTCAAACGTGACATGCCGAGAGACAAAAATACGGCCAGAGGAGGGATCAAAGCAGCGATAGCCTTTGTGATCGTCGGAGAGACCAAGGTGAACACAGGGTCGAGAGCGAGGAGCTAATTTATGTGGAGAAGTGGCGGTGGTATTGGGAAAGCAGAGACAACCAAAGACACGTAAAGCAAGATAGTTAGGATGAGAAAGAAAAAGGGATTGAAATAGTGAATAAAGGGGACATGTTTTTGTAGGCCGAATGTTGAGAAGAAGAGTAGCTGTGCGAAGAGCTTCAACCCAAAAACGCGACAGAAGAGAAGCTTGGAGAAGTAGTGTGCGAAGAATATCATTGATATATTGAAGAGAACGTTCGGCCTTGCCATTTTGAGCAGAAGTGTAAGGACAAGAAAAACGCAGGAGAATACCATGAGAGAGGAAAAAGGTGCGGTTGGCTATGTTCTCAAATTCTTTTCCGTTGTCACATTGTATAAAGCAAATGGGCAAACAAAAGTGAGGTTGGACGTATTGACGAAAATTAAGAAATATGTTGTGCACTTCTGATTTAGCACGAAGAGCAAACGCCCAAACATAATGAGAGTAATCATCCAAGATAACAAGATAATATTTGTAGCTCGAAACACTAGGAATTGGAGATGTCCACAAATCACAATGTAGTAGTTCAAACGGAAAAGTACTAAAAGTAGAGGAGGTGCCAAAAGGCAATCTAACATGTTTGCCGCATTGACAGGCTTTGCAGAGAGAAGAATCACGAGGCACACTAGAGCTAGGTATGTCAAAATCTTGAAGAAGCGACGACAATGTGGTTTTATTGGGGTGACCAAGCCGGCGATGCCATAGATGAACGGAGGCAATCATGGCATGCGGAGTGGAAGTGCTGGCGCCAGGAAGTGGATAGAGATCACTGGTGCTATTGTAGCGAGCGAGAACCTCCTTCGTTTTCAGATCCTTCACAGATAAACCAAAGGGGTTAAAGGCCAAAATAACTTGGTTATCAGTAGTGAATCGGCGAACAGAAATAAGATTTTTGAGTAAGGAAGGAACAACAAGAATATTGCGAAGAAGGAAATTAGAGTTGGGTATGGTAGAGTGACCGGTGCAAGTAACAGGAACAGTGGAACCATCGCCAATGGTGATGGAGGAATAGGGAGAGGGAAAACAAGCTGACAAAAAATTCATATTTGAAGACATGTGAGAAGATGCCCCGGAATCAAAAATCCAGTCCGTACCTTCGTTGTTTAGGGTGAAGTTGTTCATGGCGTTGATGAAGGCGGCCTGATCCCAGGTTGGCTGAGTCGGAGCAGTGGATGGCCCGGGCGCGGAGGGTGATGGCATCGGGTACATCTGCGGTGGCCCGTAGACGTAGGGCGACGGAGCGAGTGCTCGCGTAGGGAGCCAACATGTTGAGGTAGCCTGGCGAAGGTGCGGGCGCCGCTGGGTGCGGTGTCGGTGTCACAGTGTAGACGTGAGCCGGTGGACGTGGTCCAAGCAGTCCGGGAGAGCCTATGGCGGGGCGTAGGCTAGGACTCCAGTGTCCCGAGTACGCAGGAGGAGCACCATATGGAGAGGGTCCGTCCAGGGCATTGGCCATGCCTGAACAAGGCTCGTCCAGGGGTCATCTGGTGAATGCCATGCAGGAGTCGATGAAGCCACCGACGATGCTAATGGAGTCGGAGCCGGAGGTTGAGGCTGCGGTGTAGATGTAGGCGGCTGGTAGACATGGTTTTTGCCCTTGTAGTTAGGGCTAGGGCGCCAGCCAGTAGGAGCCGAGGGCGCAGCAGGTGGTGCGCTTGGTGGAGGTGGCGGAGGAGGCACCCTGGTAGCAGTGAACACCTGAGGAGGACGGGTAACCTTGCGCGCCTGATTCTGAGCCTCAAGCTGGAGAATAGACCGGACGTCGGCGAAGGACGGATATGGCCGCATCAAGGGGATGAACGCGACCTGTTTCTCGAACTGCTCATGAAGACCGACAAGCAAGGCATTGATAAGGGCCCGGTCGGAGACAGGGTCGCCGAGCTCCCCAAGTTCATCGCCGATCGCCTTGATGCGTTGGCAGAAGACAGTGACCGGGGAGTCGCCTTGAGCGGTGGTGCGAAGCTCGATGTGAAGCGCGTTGATACGCGCATCAGAGTTGTCCTGGAACAGCTGTTGGAGAGAATTCCAAAGTTCGGTGGCGGTGGCATCATCATTGGAGACGAGGTTGAAGATCTCGGTAGAAATCCAAGTATAAATTCACTGGATGATCGTGACATCGTCTTTGACCCAACGTGGATCAGAGGGCTGCGGTATGGATGATGGGTGGATGTGGTGTCGAAGGCCGCAGCGACCGAAATGAACATGAAATAGATGCCGCCAATGGTAGAAGTTGTGGGCGGCGAGATCTAATGTGATTGGAACAAAGGGTGAGACGTCGACTATGGTGTCGGCGAGAGAGAGGGGCTGAGGTTGGGAGATTGAAGAAGAAGGGGTAGGGTTTGGTAGGGTGAGAGAGGTGGAGGTGGTGGCGCCGGCGGCACGGGCCTCGGCCGCGGTCTAGAGAGGACCCTTCGGCGGTGGCGGTGGGATGGGCGGCGCCATACTAGGTGCGGAAAACCTAGGCGTCTGATACCATGATAATTGTATGATTGATTGTATTGATCTAGGCTCAAGGGGCCGGTTTATATAGAGTACAAGACTTGGAGTGCAAGAATACAAAAAGATAGAGATAGAATACAACTTAAATAACTAAATATCTCTAAATATCTCTAATAAAAATGAGTAAGATGCCTAGTCATGATTCAACATGAGTTGCAACTGAGATTCAGTGCCATCACTTGACTAAGGATTAAGTTAATTATCATATAAGAAATAGTCATTTCCTAATTTATTCATTTCCTCCTACCCATGCATATTGGTACTTAGAGCATGTCTAACAGACCCTGTATTTGTTCGCCCCGTATCGAGCGAATACAGGGCCCTGTATCAAAAAAATTGCTCGCCACGAACCATTCCATCTAACAGACCCCTTATTTCACCCCGTATTTTTAAAATTGCAAACCCCGGGAGAATTCATAGATAGGTCTTCACATTGATCATAGATAGTGGATATACAAAATTGCGCGATCCTACTGGATCGCGACTTCTACAATGCTAGCCTAGTCGTCGAGGATGATGAGCGGAGTGGTGGCGGCGGCCTCCTGAACCATCAGCTCATTGACGGCGGCGATGGCCTACGCCGCCTCCTCCGCCTCTGCCCGAGCCTTGTCGACGGCCTCCTTCTTGGACGCGGCCACTGCCTCCAAGAAGAGGGGGTCCTCCCCCTCCTCCGCCTCCTCTTCCTCGTCGCCGGCTCGCGGCGCTCCGCCGCTGGAGCTCCCCTCCCACGCATGCTTCTGCTCCCATGCGGCCTTCCACGCGCGCTCCTGCTCCCACCCGCGCCGCCACTTCTCGAAATCGCCGCCGCTCATCGGCTTCAACGGCGGGCCGACCTTGTGGTAGCGGCCGCCCTCCGCGAAGTCCCGGAGCGTCGGCGGCATCCACTTGGAGCCGACGTACTTGCACGTCGCACGCCGACTCCCGACGGCGGAGTATTTGCAGTGGCGGCGCCACGCCTCCTCCACCATGTCCGGCTTCGATCCGACGGCGGGCAAGAGGCTGCTCCGACGCGAGGAGCTCATGCTGGCGGCGGTGCAAATGCGGCGGCGTGCGCGTGGGAATTGCTCGCCGGAGTGGTAGAGGCTGGCGGCGGCGCACGGCGGGGCTAGGGTTGCGAGTGAGGGGTTGGACCCCCACTCGCACCTTCACCCTGTATTTGTAGGGGGCGGCGGGGTAGGTTTGACGGGCCCCGTATTCTGCCGATACGGGCCGGCCCGAATATGGGGCCGGCTAGACGGCCCATTTCGCCCTCACCCCCTATCCCGCCGGAATAATACGGGGTACCCGCGTTTTGAGGGGCCTGCTAGACATGCTCTTATCGTTATTATGGATGTGGATACATTCCAACAAGTAATATGGGTCGGAAGAAGTAGTGTACAATCTGATACCAACTAATACCCGGCACCCTCAACACCATTATGTCGAGCAAATAAATACTACAAACTATATAATCTTTGATACAAAAGACAAGACGAGAATCGTGCACTATTATCACGCACTCAAGCAAAACAAGTTCAAACGACCCAAACAACCGCGCAATTGGCGCACTCTTCCGCCAGGTTCAAGCAAATTTGCGCGCGCCCACGTACCCACGTACCCACGGATCACTACTGACCCCTGAAGAGCTCGAGGCAGTGCTCCTGATCCAGGTTCCTGCTCCAGAACCTCTTGTAGTACTCGTCGTAGGTGTAGCTCCGGTACACGGGCTCCTCCCCGTCGCCGACGAGCTTCGCGGCGGGGCCGATCACCGCGCTGTTGCACGGGCACAGGAAAGATGCCACCGACAGGCGCTCCTGCACCGCGTTCACCACCGCCCTGTGCCACACGCTCTTGTACGCGCCGTTGCTCAGCGCCTGCACATACTTGCACACACTCATCAACCAACACGTCGATCGCAGCTCCATTAAACTAGTTGATGGTGATTACCTGTAGCTGGTCGCCGAGGTTGATGACGAGGGCGTTGGGGCGGGGGTCGACGGCGATCCACTGGGCGCCGTCCTTGAGGACCTGGAGGCCGGAGACGTGAGGGTCCATGAGGAGGATGGTGAGGGCGTTGGGGTCCGTGTGCTTGGGCAGGCCGTAGGTGAGCTCTGGCTCGGGGCACCGCGGGTAGTAGTTCACCGCCATGTGCTGCTCCTGCTCGCCCAGCACCTTCTCCACGTAGCCCTCCTCCAGGCCCAGCCCGAGCGAGATGGCGCCCAGAAGCCGGAGCCCCAGCAGCCGGACTTCCCGGCAGTACGCGCTGATGATCTCCCTGCACGCATGAGCATGACGAGGAGGAGTGGCGTCACCAATGATGTCAACGTGTGGAAGTCGCGAGTTTGACTACGGACTATAGGAGGAAGCGAAGTTGGACACTGTGCGTTGGAACCGTATATTTCTTCCGTAGTTTTTCCCCATGCCGAAGCGAATTCAGGTTAGAAGTCTATGCAGATCAGATGAGCACGTCTGTGCATATTTATCTCCGCTTGGTCATGGTGACGACGAGTGAACAAACTAATGGACACTACCGTCTACCGCCGAAGTAAAATTAGCCTGCTGATGAACATGCAGCCAATTGTCACCCTCCAAACGAGTCTATGCTCCATCCATCTCTCAAAGACTAAGCATGGAAGGAAGTCTACGCTGCCGTAAGCTGTTTAATTTTGTTATCCTTTCTCTAATTATGTTCCTGCTCCGAAGGTGTCGTGCGCGTGCAAGATGATCGGCAGTTCCTAAGTGATTTTTTTCGATAAGGAGTTCCTAAGTGATACTGATGAGAAGAAGTTCTCTGTCGCCGGGGAGATAGACATTGCAAAAAAATGATGCAACAACGACAAAATGACTGTGAAGGGACAAAGGTACAGAAAGCATGCCCTAGGAGTGTGGAGTCTATCTGAGGCACTCCCTTTGGGCAAACGACAAGCCACACGCCCACACACCGCCGGAGAGAATCGCAGCGCAAGTACCCTATAGATACAACAATGCTAGCTACGTTAGTAGACATGACATAATACAAGCATATGCTCGAATAGGCAGACTCATTATTTATATATATGCTAGACTAGATCGGCCATTCGGCCATGAACTGGAAAGGTCTCGACCAGACGCGCGCCATCTTCATCAACACCGGGACCGGGCTAGCTGGAATCTGTGCATATGCCTTGCCACGAGATTACTGGAAAAGACTGATTTCGCAACCCTAATGTTGCTAGATAGGCTTCTAGAGTTGCTATCTAGTCTATAGAACATGACGACAGGGTTCCCACAACGTTATCTGTAAGATAAGGTATTTTGTGTGGCTATCTGTAAGATAAGATCTGTCCATGATTTGGGTCTCGTCCTTTCTATGTTCCGGTACATATGAAATAATTGTCACAGAGATATAAATCTCTAGTTTCTAAATTTATTACTCCAGTTCATTCTCGGTTCTTCAAGCATCCAACCATTTTAATTTAGTCTCTTCATGACTATGTTGGTACGCACACCTACTTTTGGGTGTACTACCAATCATTCTTGCTTATTTCAGCGTATGATATATTTTCACTTAGGAGACATTTTATTTCATTGGTTAATTGGTTATTACTTTGACAAGTAGTCAAGAGTAACTTCCTCTTCACAAAAACATCAGATAAATGCAAATACTTGGGATTTTGTATCACAAATTTTTATATCTCGTTCAAGTTCCTCCAGTAGCCAAAATCACCCGCACGCCAAAGCATGTGTTCTTATTGATGACCGGACTCATGTATCTACAGGAATAATGAAATCATCCAAGATGGCTAACTAGTGCTCCTAACTAGCAACACCTAGTACTTAAATTAATTTATTCCATAGTGTGGGACAACAATATTTGAACTATCGGTTTTTTACTTTCTCCGATTAGCGGATAGGGTAATTCAAAGGATGATCCAAAGAATGGTATTCATGTGGACACAAAAAAGACAAAGACTCAACATGGTCAGTAGTTGAACCTAGCTAATATGCTCTCTTATTTTAACCCGTCTCTTTTATTTGCAGATGATTTTTAATCCTTCTTTGAACTAGGCACAATTTTCTAATGCAATGTGTAAAAAGCTAAAGCAAAAGTAGTGATGGACTAAAACACAAGAAATATAATAAATCATAACGAAAACCACTAGAAAATGAGGCACATCGTGTCGGGCAAAGTAGCTGCACTTGCTCCAAAGACACCCTCTTCCGAGTGTAGTCCAATAAGTATGCATTATAGCCACAGTGAAGTTGATGGTCTATATTTGAAGGATTTATAAGTTCCATCGGTTGGCGCTAAAGCATAGGCACACTATGACTCACTCGTATGTGATTTCTATATCTGCATGTTAGTAAGACATTGAGTGGAAAATTATTTACCGCACTGTATATAGAGGTAAACCTAACGGTTTGCTATGCTTCAGATGATAGAGATAAAACTATTTCTAAATTGACGCTAAGAACCATCTGATCTATTCAACGAGATTCGTGCCATCTGATCTATTCAACGAGATTCATGCAAGTGCAAAGGGTTGATCAGGTCTTCATTGGATGGAGATAAATGTTGACCGAATAACTATTTGTAAGTCAACTGAGATATTAGCCGCACCCTAATTTTTTCATTGTGTATTTTCAATAACCATACCAACCTAATCATCTTCCTCTAACGAGGGATTTACATTGAGCGCAACACATGAATGCATTTCGGAAACGTATGCCCAATGTTGCTAGTCATGATATTAATTAGCAAGAATTAGAAGAGATGTTGCAAACTGGAAACTTCTGATAGCTATAATACTATACACTTGGGGCATATTTTCCACAAGAGTAAGCCTTATTTTCATATCATAGTATTCTTTCACTTGAGTTCATTTTATTCGTACCCAAAACCTCTCTTGATTGTCACTAGATCGAGCACAACATATTGTCACCTTCTAACCAGTTCGAACAGAAATGGTACGGGTAGTGTTGTGGCCATTGACATCCTAGAAAGTATATGCCTTAATATATCATAGTTAACACAACATATATGTACAATTTAGCACTTGTACATATAAATGTATGATTGTTTTGAGTTTGGATGCAATCATATGACCTGTATTTTTGGCAAAATCAGTCAAATCTTTATTCTTTGCAGCTATTTTCGACATCATTGTATTTTTTTATTCTTTCTAGTCACACTTTTAATCTACACCAATTGCACATGAAAGAATGCAGTCATTGTATTTATAATGTGCATATGTATTATATTTGGTTCCCTTTGCTGTACATTTTAGCTTCCAAACTTTATTTTGTATGTTGAACTTTAATACTAGTTGCACGTTTTCCAAATACAATACTCCTTCCGACCCATATTACTCTTCGTTAATATAGATGTATCTAGACACATTTTAGTGGTAGATACATTCGTATTAGCGAAGAGTAATATGACTCGGAGGGAGTACTATATTTTTTGGTAATTTATCAGTTTTAACAACTTTCTTTTGTTGGTTGCACTTTAAGTATATACACTAGACAAACTTTGAAAATTTCAGTTTGTGTTTACTATTGTGCAAACCATTTTTTATTGCTGGATATATTTTTATTCTCTTATGCTTCCACCTTTTATTTTGGTCGAGTAAGTTCTTATCTTGTTTTTACTCGACTGGTGAGCATGAAATTTCCAGTCACCAGACCCTTAGTTATACTTGAACATGACGAATCTATACTTGGCCTGCCCAAAGGTTGCTTCCAAAATCAGTCATGTGCAATCAGCCTGAATATGTTATTATATCGGAGTACTCTTCCAACGAGGCAACGACTATGAACAAGAGTTATCCAGTGCTTACTTGAAAGTTTCAGGATTGGACGGCCAGTCGGGCACGAACTCCTCCAAGGGGTGGCAATGGAGGCGCAGATAGTCCCGCCAGTTGTGCACCGTCTCCTTGCGGACGTTGAAGCTGGTGGAAAGCCTTATCTTCTTGGATGGCTCGTCTGAGTAGAGCTTCGCCTTCTCCTCCGGCGGGAGCCGGAAGAACTCCAGCCCCACGGCCATCACCTTCTCCAGCAGCTCCTCTGATATCCCATGGTTTATGACCTAGAGAAAATCGGCACATCTAGCCTCATTCGTTATGCAAGTGTCTTATACTGCTATACATCAAATAGAGAAAGCACACAGAACACGACGCTGGCTAGCTCCAACTTTTCAAATCGGAGACGTAAGCTAGCTAGCTAACCATTTGTAGCGCGGATTAGACAAGATCAGCCAGACCTGGAAGAAGCCGTAGGTACGGCAAGCCTGATCGATCTCGGCGATGACGCGGTGCCTGTCCGGCGAGGCGAGGTCGATGAGGGGGATGTTGGCGTCGGTCGCGACATCGGCGAGCCGCGGTCGGTCATGCTCCGGCCGGGCGTAGCCCTCCGGGAGGCAGTCGCGTACCGCGACGGTGGACAGAAGCTGGTTCGCCATGCCGAAGCCTCGCCGAGCTGAGAGGCGCACTCTCGCGGTAAGCGGACAAGGGGAGCGAGGGGATCGCGCGAGACAGTAGGAGTACTTGAAGACTCGGTGAGCCGTGCGCGCCGGCGTTGGCACGCGTCTGCGCGTTGACGCGCGCGGTGACCTGGACGGCATAGTGCGAGCTCTGCCCGAGCGTCACGTTGGTGTCTAACCTGGCCCACTGGTGGCCCATTTCCGAATTGGCCCAAACGCCCAATCAGGCATATCTACTCGCCAGCCGCTAGACCTAGTTTATTTGTCTTTGAATTGAACTTTTAAAAAAAGGAGACGGACGTGACGGGACTCGTGGTACGTCAGCAACTCAAAGAAGTTTTCAAGAGTAAATCTTCCAAAGTGTCCATACGGCTACCACATCAATCAACGGTAAACAATCAAACATTCAATTTGTCCTAGTGAACGTACGCACGGGATGAACTCGATCAAAGAGTATGCTGATCATCGAAGCTGGGAACTTTTCTATAACAATATATCCAGCGGCCGGTATTGCATGTCGACTGGACTGCTACTATTAATTTTCTGTAGTAGCGTGATGCAAGTCTACTCAGGATTTGTTCTTTCTAATTAATCGTGCATGGCATGAAGCGGTACATTATTGATGTAAGCTTTACATTACACATGTGCTTATTTCCTAGCGGTGCTAAGCGCGTCAGCCTACGATCCTGGATCACGGATTGGGGCACGTTTTTCTTTTGATTGGTTGTCTTTCTAGAGAGTAGGCTCTAGGCACTGCAGTATAAAGCGTCACTAGTAGAAAAAAGGGCTTTCATTCTCTTCAATTAGTCTCCAAACTGTTCGACCCGCGGCTAAAGGGGGCATTAGTCCCGGTTCATTCAAAAATATGGGCCAGGGACCATTAGTCCCGGTTCAAAGGTGCCCTTTAGTCCCGGTTTTTTGTCAACAACCGGGGCTAATGAGTATGGGCCTTTGGTCCCGGCTCGTGGCTCAAACCGGGACTAAAGGGCACCCTTTAGTCCCGGTTCGTGTCACGAGCCGGGACCAAAGACCCGTTCAAACAAACCGCCTCTTCCCGCGTCAGTTATGACGTGATCGACGACGCTTTGGAATCGATCGCCAGCATTAACGAGCGTCGCTTCGTGTATCGTCGCGTGCTCGGGAACCGCCGGCGGCGCTTCGGAAATCAGTCGCCTTCACACCGCCGGTGCTGTGCATGTCTTCTCATCTCTCTCTCTCTCTCTACTATATATAGTCACTCATATTTTCATCTTAAGCACACACATTCTCATCCTAATCTTGTTCCCAAAACACATCTCCCACGCACATCTTCACCACCGCCGGTGCCCTCTCTCTCCCTCTGCAATGGCAGAGCAAGATCTACCTCGATCTCGGCTATACTACTTCGTCATTGAAGAGATGAACTTCACCATCACGGAGACGCTCCGTGCATCAAGGGTGGAGAAGTGGATCCGCGCCGTCAAGCGACGGTTCCTCGACGCTGCACCAATCAAGTGCGTGGGCTTGGACTGTGAGTTCACCACTCACGAGGTCCCTCAGCGTGCCGCCGTCCTTCAACTCTCGGTGGCGTCCGAGATATTGATCTTCCCGATATGTTGGGCCAATCGCGTGCCGCAACTGCTCAAGGAATTCTTGAAGGACACCACCATCAAATTCTGTGGTGCGGCTATCGCCAATGATCTGCGCATGCTGAGGACATACGGAATTGTTATTCCGTCTGCGTACGATCTCCAAAAGATTGTCCCAAACCCCACCAACAAACTAACGCCGAGTCTCTATGATTTGGCCAATGCTACTATTGGGACACATCTTGAGAACAAGAAGAGGGACAAGAAGAAGAACAAGAAGAGGGACAAGAAGAAGGACAAGAAGAAAACAAGAAGAAGTACAAGAAGAAGGGAGAAGAAGATGAACAAATATTTGGTTGGGCCAAAGTTCCATTGAGCTTCAACCAATTGTTATATGCCGCTTTAGACGCTCGCCTGGGCTTTGAGATTGCTAGGAGCTACTAGAAGCTAAAAGGCTACAATAGCCATGTTGATCGTCTTAACCTTAATGTTTATTAGGTGGATGATCGTAGATGTGTGGTTGTGTGAGTCTTATTTTTATTCTATTGGATGAGTATAATGTTTGGAAAAATGTACTCCCTTTGTTTCGGTTAACAAAGTCTATTAATTTTCGAATTTGTGATTTTTCAAGTATTTTGGCTTTTTTGAATATTTTAATTATTAAAAATTAATAATTAAATTATGCATAAAGATTATTTGAAATTCATTGGTGCTTATTATTACTTAATCATTGTTGCTTATTTTGTGAATTTATTTAGAATTTAAAAAAGTAATATTATATATTACCAAAGTGTATAGGTTAATAGAATTGCTAGCATACCATTATCAAGAAGTTGTGAGCGCAGTCTTGGAAGCTAGTAGGGAAGGAATGGAGAAGTTAAGCGTGCTAAGGGTGAAGCAGTGTGAGGATGGGTGACCGACCGAGAAGTGAGGACCACGAGTACTTATAATTTGACATGAGATATGGAGTAAGAGCCATAAGTATCTGATTTGATATGAGAATAGAGATGATTAGATAATAGAGAAATAAAGAAAAATAGAGTAATAAAGAAAATACAGAAATTTCAAAACAGAAAATACAAATTTTATTCCGAATGGACCTTTAGTCCCGGTCCGTGTTACGAACCGGGACCAAAGGTCCTCCAGCCGCAGCACATGCCCCGGGCCACGTGAAGGCCCATTGGTCCCGGTTCGTAAGCAACCGGGACTAAAGGCTGGAGCCTTTAGTCCCGCTTTGTTAGTCCCGGTTGCTACAACTGGGACTAATGGGCTTTACAAACCGGGATTGAAGGCCTTTTTTCCACCAGTGCGTCAAGTGGATCCGCTAGGGTTGCTGGAAATAATTGAAACTACCAAACTCCAGCGTCAGCTGCTTATTTTTACAGCCCAAATAAATGAAAGAAAAACCAAAGATTGTACCGGATTACAGAAACGAAAGAGAAATGGAGGAATGTGCTTGGGGTCACAGAACTCTCATTTTCCAAAAATTGCCCTAATGACTAAGTGGATTCGATGTTTGTTCGCGGACCAGAACAGAGACTTTCTCTAGATTAAGTTGATCTTCGCAAAATATCCGGGAGCACACAACATTTTTTAAGTGTTCTCTAGTGGGGGTTTCCTATTCTAGCAAAGCATGTACAAAATCACAAAGTATTTCAAATTACGAGAAAAATATTCATTGGAAAATTGGGAAAAATCTGTTTTGGATAGATCGGTGGACGGGAGAGGCCCCAACATCAGATTGTCTAGACCATAGGGGCGGGCCTAGACTTTTGATTATGGGTATTCAATATTATAATAAAATTTTATTGTATAAAAAAAGCTTATAAAAATAGAGTATGAATGAATGATCACTTTATATATGCATGAGAAACCCTCGAAGATACTTGTGCTTGAGACATATGAGTCTACTAAAATAAAAGTATCAAATATGTAACTTTGTACAAATTTAAACTAATGAAGTTAACATGAAAAATACAAGAGTATAAAAAACGCTATGAGCTTTCTATAACAAAATGCATGCAAAAAAATTATTTTTCAAAATAAGAAAAATATGCAAATACGAGGGTTCAAGCCCTAAACCATGTAATATAACCATTTTTTACAAATCAGTTGAGCTACTTCTCCTTTATATCATTATATGATAGGTTATTTTTATTATACGTCTAACAGGACATTAACATATATGTATATTGTCAAAATATTTGGGTATTCAGCTGAATACCCTTGAATTGAATTGGCCCCGCCCCTGCTAGACCATTTGATCTCTGCCCCAGATTCAACGGTTAAACATGCCCACAGGGGTGATGGCTGGCTTCTTAGGTTTAGAGGAGCGTTCGGGAAAGAGGAATTGCAGCAGTGGAAATAGTTATTGGATGAAACCGAGGACACATTAGCCCTCGTGAGGAACCTGACTTGGTCTCCTGGTCCCTTGATCCATCAGGATTTTTTGTGTGTATTCGATTTAGAGGAAGCTTTTTTAGGGGACTGGCCCTTGTTATGTCTGATTGGTTTGGAAGGCTAGGTTGCCTTTAAGATTAAAAATCTCCACTTGGCAGCTAGCCAAAGGAAGACTACCCTCTAATGACTAAATTCTTAAATGTCATGACCCTTTGAATGGAAGTTGTTCGCTTTGCAATCTCCCGAAAGAGGCTGCCCACATTTTAGTTTCTTGAGTTCTTGCCAAATTTTTGTGGAGTGGTATGTGGAAAATGTTGAAGGTTCAGTGGGACCCCTCTTATTTTAAACAACTTTTACCTATGTTGAGAAGCTTGTCGGTAATGCTAGAAAAATGGTTCGGGACCTCTTTGCCTCGCAGAGCTAGGCGCTCTAGGCGACTAGAAACAAATTTACAACTAAGGCTGTTTTTCCTAAGCATCGCTGACTATATCTTCAAAACTCATATTCTCCTGTAGCACTGGCAGTCTCTCCTTCAAGGAAAGATCGTGAAATGATGGACGTTGTGATCCTGCTTCTGGGCGTGGCTCTTTAGGAATACATACTCTCTTCCTGGTACTACTCAATCTCAAACATAGTTTATTATGGTTGTTCCATCTGTTCTCTACCTTTGTGTTACTCTCAAACTATTGTGGCCTTGTGCCCTGGTGCTATAATTGTAAGTTGGTATTCCCAATAGTAGTCTTTAAAACATTGTGAACTTGTTAAGGCTTTATTATAGTTTAAAACTAGGCATCAATGCCTTTAATCTAATTTTGTTTGGAGTAATGGCGAGTTAGTTAATCCAATTCTCATGAAATGACTATCAACGAAAGAGAAATGGAGGCAACATCTTCTTCCACTGCAGAGCACGCTTTGCCAGCAACATGCTTAAATGTCTACCGTGAAAGAAGTGAGATTATTTTGTACAAGTGGGGACAAACAAAGTTTATTTTTTGATAAAGGGAATATATTACTATCACAGAGATATAAAGGGAATATATTACTATCTTGCTTGGTAATTTTAGTTATTTCAAGCAATGGACTTGGCTTTCAATGGAATCCAGCAAAAAGTAAAATTGAACAACATAGATGTGGACTTTTCTTGCTAGCCTTTATCTTTTACCGTGATTTGCGGCGTGCGTGATGGCGTCGTCGGCCAAGTTACGTACTTATACAGTTATGCATCCCCTCTTGCTTTACCACTTGTGGAATCAAATCCTGGCGGTCGTGCTCGACATCTGTCCGTACTAGCAAGACCTGCGACCAGATCAAAGTCACCGACTAGGAAATCGTTAGGCTGCTTTGAGCTGATTGACTCCAAAAGTGGCATATCTCCATAGTAATCATGACCATGGAGGTGGCGTCTTGACCTGACGCATAAAATCCAGAGGGAAGTTCACTAGTCTTGCCAACCGTTTGGCACTCTGCAACGCAAATTGCACGTCGTCTCCCTTGCAACACGTTCCCAAATCTGAAGAGGACGAAGACGAAACCAGTGAAGCTGAGCTGCTTGACGGTGTGAGGACGGAGCAGTCGCCGAATTTCCGGCGACCGTGAAAGGATACTGGATAGACTCGTGCATGCATGCATGGATTAATACTCCAGGTAGAGTGCCCCGTCACACACGGTTGGTCTCTTAAGCATTACTATCACAGAGTGAGACACTGCAGAACAGAGTGAGACACTCCCCCCTGACACACGTTGGTCTCTGTCCGATATCACGTAGACGGGGCTGTATTCTTCTGCTGCTTTGACCACGCCCAGAAAAAATTCTGCTCAGCGGCCCGATACAAATGGATCGGCGGTGTCTGCGGTGATCTGTCCCTAGAATCCTAGATGCAAGTTTGGTCGAGCTTTGGGTCCGGCAGCCACCCCTAGTAGTGCAGTAGTGCTCAAGCAATCCATTCACGGGATCTTAGAGGTTGTGGTTTTACTTAATTAAGGCCATGTGACCCATGTGATAAGAGAACATTTTGTAAATAAAATGCTCGGGCATAAGAGAGGTCACAGGCCAAACCTAGATCGTTTGGGAAATAGCCATAAAATGATAACAGACAAACGAACACACATGATTCAGCCAATACGGTTGGCGGTGTGATAACCGCATTACGACATGCTGAGCTCTACGGGTCTTGTGTTGTGGATTTTTAGGTGGCTAATCTTTGTAGCCACGTTGAGTGATCCTTGAGCTGTAATAATTACTTCTGAAACTTGGTGAATAAGTTAATAAATACCGCCCATATGCATCGATTTGATGCAGAGGCTGGGGACTGCCCCTTTTCGAAAAAAAAAAATTAAAGTCCAACTGTTGGGCTGTGAAACAAGCACTTTCTGGGATCACATTGCATTTGATAGTTTTCTTCTTTTGGATTCGAACGGTAGATCCAGATCCTCATCAAAGCCATTTTGAACGCAACGCTGGGAATTGGGATGGGCGGCGCCTCACCATATAACTGTTTCCATGAATGAATGATTAGGAAATTATGAAAATGTAAAATGTCATGAGAATATTTTATTTGGGATATCCTATTTCATTCAGAACATATGAATATTTTCATGGATGGCAAAAGCAAATCTTCACAGAATAGATATTCCTATAATTTCTATCAAGTATTTTTTTTGTCAGACAAGATTTCCATATTACATTTTCTTTATACAAATATATTTTGGCTGTACGCATATGCTCGGTTAACTACTGAACTCCACATATGGCTGTACTCAAGGCCTAGACACACCTAAAAATGCGTCCATTCATTCAGAGAATGTCGCTACGTGACACGTGTCCTCTGCTCCAGAAATCAAGATTGCTTGATGCAACCATGTTTCAGTACTGCAAGAGATCAGCTAAATCCAAAGATTGTCGCACCAAGAGCCATAAAAAGACTCTCAACTTGGGTGATACCTTCACTTTCTACATCAAGTTCCAACAATGTTGTTCCTTTTCCATGGAGATTTTTCACGGTAATGCCAATAGCCCTCTTAGTAACTCATAGGTCACATGAACCAAGATGCAAATCCAACAATTCTGAATTTTAATGAGCTCTAACTAGCAAAACTGCAAAGCTTGAGATCTTTATTTGAAACCTTTGTTGATGAGTAATATTAGTGAAGCTGATACGACTAAACACAAATGGATGGCTCAAGAAATATTGCTATTGCAACTAGTTAAGATAATTCGATATATTTTGTCACCATGTTATCTGGCTTGGGTACTATGGACGGTTTTTTTTGTTTTGCATCCTTCAACATGCCATCACCAACTAGTGTCTCAAATATTCTACGCCAACCAACAATTTTGTACTACGATGAAATTTTTTGGTACTACATGAATACTTTATTCTCATGTTGTAACCCATGTCCTATAGCACAAATCATGATGAAAATCCAACAATCCTTGAGTTGAATCATAGAAAGCTGACCTAAAAGGGAAATAGAGAAAAGGAAAATAGAAAGGAAAAGGAGGGAAAGAAACATACCCAAGATAAACTTCAAGAAGAACAGAAACAAAAAAGGAGAGAAATATCCAAAAGAAAAAATGAGAATAAAGAAGAAATTGTACTTGTGCATGGCAAACTTAAATCTGATTTATGGTGACGTGGCAAGTCGCTCGGGGAGGCGTGAGCGCACGATGCAAATACTATATGCCAACCCGGTCAGTGCTTACTAGGCGCTGCATGCTTATTTTCTTTTTCTTCTTTATTTTTTATATGTTTTGTGTTTTCTCTTTCTCTTTTTTCTTTTTCTGTTTTCTTTTACTTTACTTTTATAATGTTTTTTAAAATTTTATAGATTAAAAAATGTTTAGATTTGAAAATATCATATTTTGAAAATATTCAAAATCGAAAAATGTTTAGATAAAAATATAAAGAGTTTTGAAAATCATATTTGCAAATTTTTCAAATTTGAAATATATTTGGATTAAAAAATGTTTAGATTTGAAAACGTTCAGATATCTAAAAGTATTCATATTTGATAAAAGTTTTGATTTTCAAACATTTAGATTCAAAAAATTAAATTTTTAAAAATGCTCAAATTTCAAAAAAAGTGGAAATTTTCTAAGAAAGTAGAAAACACGTGTAGAAACCCAAAAAAAAAATGATAGGAAAGACAAGGCGGGTATGTTGGTGTACCCAAAAAAGCTACTCCCTCCGATTAAAAAATAGTGAGATAATTTAGTATAACTAAGCACAAAGTTTTAAGGGTGTAAAGGAGGGTGTGCGGTGCTGCCCAAACATGCCGCTTTAAGCAAGATATAGGATCAGCGTATGAGCCCGAATGTGTAGACTCGCTCGGCTTATTAGGCTATCATGTGGCGCAGCTCTCTTAAGCGAAATAGTGACGCACGAGCGGGATGTCTATATGCCGCTACAAGCGGCCCCGTGCGGGCACGGCACACGCAGCACCCCTGGGTGCCATGTGGGCCACGACCTATTAGGGTCTTGCTCCTTTTTTGTTTTCTCTACTCCATATTTTCTATCCCATTTCTTTACTATTTGTTTTTTGTTTCATTTTGCATTTTTTAATATGAATATTTTTCAAAACATGAACATTTTTAAAATATATAATTTTATTTTTAGTTTAAGTTTTTGCTAAATCCTTACATTTTTATAATTTATTTTAGAAAATACTTTTTTAAACTTTAACAATTTTTTAATACAATTTTTTTTTCAAAATATGCACATTTTTATATCTATTTTTTTAATCTGAGTGTTTTTGTAAAGTTGAACAAATAGTCACATCTGAACATTTTTTAAGCTTAAACAGTGTTTAAATAAGGACATTATAATCTAAACATTTTCAAAATTGAAATACTTCTTAAATCTAAAAAATTCAAATATAAACATTTTCAAAAAAACAGAAAAAAAAATATAAAAATTATTACAAGAAAAGAAAATAATAACTAAATGAGAAAAAAGAAAACATAAACCATGAAAGGGAAAAAGGTAAAGGTAAAGGAAAAATGAAAACAGAGAAATAAGCAAAATAGATTGAAAAAGGCGAGCTAACTGGGCTGCGGGCCTGCGGCCTATTTAGCGGGCTGTACAGTACAGTGCCCTTGTGCGGCGCTGCAGATAGGGCCACGCTGAGCGGAGAATAGGTTTTCCGGTGCAAAACGCTCAGGAGTTACCGAGTTGTTCCCGTGGTCCATGTTCAGGCCGGGCGCTCGGCCTGTCTATGCCAACGCGGAGGGATGTTCACATTAGTTCTCGATGATGATCTCAATAACAAATCCCGGTGAATCAATCATCACGGCATACATTCATGCGTTCACCGTTGCAAATGCAAAGCTAGTTGAAAAGCCATTTGCCTATCTCGAGCGTCACTGGAACTCGACTTTGATGCAATCCTTAGTCATCCCCATCCGGTAGCAGCCATCCGACTGCAGGTGCTGAACCTTCCAATCGGCTTTCCGGTTTCATCGTTTGGATAACCTCCAAGGAGTCTGAGTTGAGAAAACTCTATTAGATCGATCACATAGACAAAGCGAGAAGAAAATGGAGGTGCGCTATCGTCTAAAAAAATGGAGGTGCGCTCGAAAGAAGGCGTACGCTGCAGAATCACACTATATGAAGATGACGGCTCGGCAACGAAGAGGAAGATGGTGCTCAAACGTACCTCAAGTGATGCACCTAGAGCATTCCCAGGAGATCGCATACGTGTCGCACAAAGCATGGGCGCTAGCTCTCTAATTAGCTTAACTTTCCCCAGGCCAGACCGCCAGAAACATGTTGTCACGCCAACCAATTGTCAAATTGACAGCCACCCAACTCGCAATATCGCAACCCCCTTGATGTAGGACCAAACGTACTCTCAAACGGCAATTTATAAACGTGTTTGTCGCCAAGTTAGTACGCACAGCATAGCTCAACCGTTGCTGGTTTACCACCATGGCCCATCCCTACAGCGATCACCGCTACGACCTCCCGCTCCGACGAGCTCTCTTGGCCCTCCACCACCTCCTCGATTTCGTCCGCTTCGTCGTAGCCGTCGTCCTTGACCGCCTCGGCATCGCCTCCTTGGAAGGCGAGATGCTGCCGGCGGAGCCTTGGATCGAGCCCGTCGACGCTGCGGCGATGGAGCGCCTCATGGAGGCGGCGTTCTGGGAGCGCAGCTCGTCACTCATGAGCAAGCGGTCGTCGTCGGCGGTGCCGGGGTACTGGCGACAGCGGGTTGCGTCGGCGGAAGAGAGCGAAGCAGACGACGGCGATGTGGCGATCTGCGCGATTTGCATGTCGAGGCTGGAGGACGTGGGAGGGCGCCTGCAGGTCGCGGAGCTCTGCAACTGCTCGCACGCGTTCCACGCCGCGTGCATCCAGTCTTGGATCGCCGGCGGGCAGGCCGGCACCTGCCCGCTGTGCCGCACGCCGACGCTACCAACGGCATGGAGTGGTTGGCCTCAAGCAGTGCCACGCATGTCTTGATCGAAACGTTTGTTGTTGTAATGTTGTGTTAGAGTTAGCTCGTCTGCTCATGTTGTTAAACAATATTAGGAATGCTTGCCGCAGCGGCACGCCCTGTCCTAAGCAGTTATATTATTGGTTAAAATATTATAAAATTACTATAATGTATTTTAAAAGTGTTCAGGTGGAAGACTATTGAAGTAATGTAAAAAGATATTGTAGCGGCATGCATGATTCGTAATTGTTCTATTGCCGTACCTATAACTGATCATGATGCAATAAAAAAGAGGGTAGTGTGAACAAAAATTATTTGGTGATTGAGAGGCGATGGAAAAGCAGAAATTGTTGAAACATTATTGTCAAAATTTTATTTTGGGAATCGATCAGTAGAAAAAGATAGTGATGTTTTGTCAAATAAAAGAGGCAACAAATAGTGTAGTATTTTTTTTTAAATTACCATATGAGAAGAAAGAACTCACCGGTAAAGAGTCGCTGACGAGGGTTAACTCGGCAAATGTCCTAAATAAAGGACTTAGGATCGGGGAGATAGGGCGTCGGATGAACTCGAAGGTAAAGTTAGTCGAAAATAGGTGTGTGCTGAAAGTAAACTTGGGTGTTTAACCTGGCTTGCTTTCAATCTGGCCTACACCGTCCCCTCCTGGCCCCTTTATATAGGTGGCCAGGTCTCGAGGATCGGGTAGGGTCCGATACAGATTACAATATCGATATACAGTAAGAACTCGTATTCGACTATCATTACAATTGGGCCTAGCTTAACGGGCCTCAGGGGTACTCAACTAACGGGCTCTATTAGCTATACCCTTGTCAGTAGCCCCTGAGATTCTATCAGAATTGTAGATTCGGGTTGAATCTCTAATCTTCAAATCTTCGACTTGATGTATTCTTCGACTTCTTCATATCTTCAAATCTTCGATTCGGTCTTTCGACTTATGTTCATGATAATTTGCTCGCAAGGGGTTTTGATGAACAAGCCTGACAACTCTGACGGATCAAGAGGTCAGTTAACTGCCGGAACAGATACTTGTCACCTACTTCAAATTCAATCCCCTTGGACTTGAATTCGGGATACCGGTCAAACCCACTCTTCTGCCGCATTTAGGACTTACAAAGAATGAATCCCAGTGATTCTCAGGGTACCCAGTGCGTCCACCAGGATTTTCTTCGCGTCGTAGACACGGATACATACCAGCAGAGCGCATCCATGTGCGTATACCAGGCCACACAGGACGGATCCCGGGGTCTTACCTTCGTGACAAGTCATGGCATTTGAGTTGCGTTGCGATAACGTAACTCGAGAATCTCACGTCACAGTCAAATTTTGACTGAAAATATTCGGGTTTCTACAACCATAAAACTCGCTCCCGATGGGAGTAACACTCCTGCACTTTTCCAACTTTAATGCTTTTACCAAGAAATATCGTCGGGTGCGCGCTCAGCGCTCCCGATGGGAGTAGCCCCCGAGGCTATAGTCGAAAAAGACTTTTTCGAGTATAGGCTCAAAATATAGTGTAGTCCATCATACTTCAACTCGAGATACTTCACCTTCGAGATACTTCAACTTCGAGATACTTTAAGAACATCTTGTCGTCGAATACGCGTCCACCACTCCAGTAAAGAGTTCCATTCGATATCTTTGAGGGTAGTAGCCCCCAAGGCCATAATCAAAAATCCTTCACATATAATTTTGCATTTGTCGGCGCCATCCTTCTTCTTTCTTATATCATCTTCTTTATGACGTCAACTAACACGTCACTCTGTATGAGTGCGAACCGTTTTATGGGCATCACTGTAATTTTCTCGATTTTTGACCGTTAGTGGGCTGCCGTTTTCGCTCCGTGCGCCACGTCTCAGCCCACGATCCTTCTCCCAGAAGGTATATAGGGGGCGTAGTGGGGGATTTTACTGTTTACCAGCTCGTTCCCTCCGCCGCCTCCATTGCTGACCTCCTCTGCCTCCTCCTCTCGTGCATAGCCCCCAAGCGCACTGCGTATTAGATGCGCGTGAAACATCTAGCCACCAACTGGGTACGATCCGCTATCACGAAGAAGGAGGTGGAGAAAGCCAGAGCGGACGGCCTCATCGCCGCCCAAGATTCCATCAAATTTCCCAGTACTGAGCGGATCCCGAAGCCCCCGAGCGGTTATCGGGTAATGTTCCTTGCTTTCCTCCTCCGCGGTTTTTCTCTTCCTGCCCACGAGTTTCTCCGTGGGCTTCTCTTTGTCTACGGTGTGCAGCTCCACCAGCTCACACCAAACTCCCTTCTGCACATTGCCTGCTTCGTGACTCTCTGCGAGTCATTCTTGGGCATTGAGCCCCACTTCCTTCTCTGGAGATCAATTTTTCGACTCCGCCCCAACGTTGCCCTATCCAAAAAACCCGAACTGGGCGGAGCCGTTGTTTCTGTGCGTCCTGAAGCACAATACCTCGAATTTTCCATGGCCGCCTCTGTCCAAGGGTGGAGGACAAAGTGGTTCTACATCAAGGACCGCAAATCCTCTCCTGAAGATGAGTACAGCCTACCCCCTTTCGATGCTTCCCAGGAGGTGAAGAAATTAGCGTCATGGGATACGCTTCCCTCAGATGCGGAAGTAGAACAAATTCTTCCTCTTCTGTCTCGCATCAAGGCTCTGAAAGGAGGCCAAGGAGGTGCTTTGTAGGGTATCCAACTCATGGCGTTTTTCGTGCAACGTCGAGTTCAACCCCTACAGCACCGCCTCACCAAGCTTTGGAATTACGCTGGCTTGGACGATCCTACTCGCGTCTCTGAAGACTAGATAGAGAAAAAGGATGTCGACAAGCGAGTTAGGAGCCTCACCAAGCTCACAAAAGATCATGCGGTCGCAGATTTGACCGCTGACTATTTCGACTCCGTGCACCCTCTGCCCGAGGTTTGTTTTCTATGCTCACTTGTTGTCGAATTTTGTTTTCCTCGACTTGAATTAGTGTTTGCCTTTGTACTCTGCTAATTTATTTATGTGCAGGGTCACCTTTTCCTTGTTTCACGCCCTCCTCTTCCAGAGGCAGGGCCCCTTCCGGCTGATCTAGCTTCTCCTACATCTGAAGCCCCCGAGGCTGACGAAAGTCAGGACGGAGATGATGCCGAAGAATCAGAAGAGGAAACTAGCTCGTCGACATCGCCTCCTCCCGCACTTGCTGAAGATGCTGGTGTCGACAAGAAAAGGAAGCGTGTCGACGAAATTGCTTCATCGAGTTCTGCAGCGGCTGGCAAAGCCCCCGTTCTTGCAGAAGATATGGAGTACTTCGACCTCCTAGCATCGTGAGTGTTGTATTCGAGTTTTTCAATTGCATTGTTCTTGCCTTGTTTCCATAACTTATTTTCTTCATGCAGAGATGACGAAGAGCCGCCAACATATGCTACAGCTGCTCCACCAACTTCTCCTCCGGCCGCTGATGAGCCTGTTGAGCCAGATGTTGCGCCGAGGGCTACCAGGGCTTCTGTCAAGAAGGTTCCTCAAGCTCGAAACCCCAAATGCTCGAAGAAGGCCAAAGAGACCGACGTTTCTCTTGAAGCCCATGCATCGACGGTTTCTCCTGATGATGTGAGTAACTTTTCTTTTACTCGCTTTCCTTGCATACACTCATGCTCTTACACGCTCTTTCTCTTAGGCATTATTAAAAAGATTCGTCGCCTTGGGCACTGAATGTGCTGAGTACCTAAAGGTTGCAAAAGCTTCCGAAGGTACACTTTTGACGTCCAGTCACAACTTTTTCCTTGTACTTATCCTTTGCTATTTATCTGACACGCTTGCGTATTCTTCTGTAGCTGCTCTGGCAACGGCCAACGCTCGAATTGCGTCACTGGAGGCGGAGCTCCGTGCTTCACATAAAGCTTATGATGCTGCGGCTACTGCTAAAGCAAACGCTGAGAAGTCGCAGAAATCTGCGCTTGGTAAGGCGAAGAAAGCTGAAAAAGCTTTAGCTGATGCCAACAAGGATCATGCCCAGCGAGAGCAAGCCGTGGCAGAGCGTCTTCACACAATGTCTACTGCTGCTGAAAGTAAGTGATTCACCTTGTCTTCTATTTTCGACTTCTATTGCATTGTTGTACTTGCTGACATTTTTCTCTTCTTTTTCTCTTCTATCCGCTCTGTGTCGTGCAGGATTTACCGGGGTATCTCCGCCGTCCCTGCAACCGGACGATGATCCTCTGATGACTGCGGTTAACCTACTCGAGGAAAACTGGATATCTATCCAGGAGACTTTTGAGTTAGTTAACCGCGTTCTATCACGACTGTTTGTCGGGTTATGGCCGAAGAAAAGGGCAGCAGTTCCGAAGGACAGCTTGAGTAATCTTGCCAAGTCCTTCGATACAACTGAAGACCCCACCCTCCAGCTGAAAGGGCTTTCTATTAAGCGTGGCGCCGAGGGTGCTATTGCACTTTCTCTTGCGCACGGTACGGACTTCGACTGGGAGAGGGTGAGCTCTCCCCATGGCCGCACCCGCGATGAGATGAAGGCTTTTTTCGAGAAGGCGAAGAAGTTGGCACCTGCATTGGTGACAATTATTTCCCCTTCGGCATCCTCTGCGGCATCTGCTGCACCACCTCCAGCGGCGAAAGATCCAGTGCCGCCGTCGACTTCTGGCGAGGAATTTGCCGTGCCCTCTTCTGCCACGGAGCAAAATGCTGAGGTGGCGTAGACTCGGCTTCTTTGTAGCTTTTAGTTTTCTCCTTTTGAATGTAAAAAACTTTAGTTGCGTGCAACCCGAGAACCTTAGTCATAGGGTTTTGCACTTATGTAAGTATATTTCCTTCGTATGAAGTATTATGCTGTCTCTCTGAAATTGCTTCTCCTTTCTTTTCCTTTTTGGCTTGCAGCCGATGCGCGTCAATGATCCTTTGACTCACGGTCCTGCTCCTTCCTCTTCCCATGTGTTCGGTTCTCAGGTTTCGTCGACTCCTAGTCGATGCAGTTGATGCGCAGAATACTCTTCTAGGGTTTCCGATCTTGAGGCTCGCCTAACTTTAGCCAAGCGTCAGGCACAGATGGCTATTGACAAAGCTAGCAAAGCCAGTGGTTATATGAAGCAAATATCTTCCCTTGAGGAAAAGGTCTCCAGCTTGACGGCGAAGAATGTTCATAATGAAGAGTGCGAATCTTTTATTCTTAGCATTGTCGAGTCTGCCTGCGAGATGTTGCGATGTAAGTTTTCTTTCGACTCCTCCTTTTCCTATTTCTTCACTGCTGTTTTTTGTGATGTCCTTTGCTGTTATAGGTACTTGTCTGGATTTCGCTGCAGAAGATCGTCGGGTTACCGAGCAAAATGCAGCTTTAGAGAGAATGTCAGCAGGCTGTGAGACTATGTGATCTGATCCTCATCGCCGGAGTGCCATTGTACTGCTTCAGGACCGTGCCCAACATATTGGCAAATCAGTTGATGGTTGCCGACATGCTCTGACGACTATGCACTCTGTCATGCTTCCTCGCAATCCTCTTCCTGCAACTTTTCCACTTCTTCTTGATACCTTTAGATCTAGACATCGTATTCATAGATTGATAGAGCTGAACTTGGTGGCTGGTGCCAATTTTGCTCTCGGGTGGATACGTAAGTGGCACCCGAGGCTTAATTATAGCTCTATGTCCCTGAGTTTAGCTCCAGGTAGGACTAGCCTTCGTGTGCATATGGAGAGCACGCTGCAACCTGCTCGAAGGCTTGTAGCTAGGCTGCTGGAAGCGGATGCTGCGTTTTTTCGCGAGTACCACTATTTGGACCCGTTAGGCGTAGATGATTCCGACAACCCATTATTGTAATACATTTTTGTATGTGTGCAACGCGAGAGTATTTTATTTCGCGACTTCATGGCGAAAATTTGTTCTCAGAGCGTTATTGTATGATTCGTGTGTTTGCCGCATTTTCTCTTTGAAAGACTCGTAAACTCGAATATGAGGAACGTTTCGTCTTTATTATACTTGTAATGTAAGATACATGGGGTGACCCAAGAGATCCGGCCTGTGACCTATGTTCTGGATCTAGAGGGCATTGCCCCTGGTATAACTCGTGGCTTTTACAGCCTTACTGTTCTACTCTACTTTATTGTCTTTTGATGTTTATGCCGTCATGGCTTTCCCTTCTTCTCCTGCGTCCTTGTCTTCTCCTGATGCTCCTACTCGTGGTTTCTTCGTTTTGGGCTCTGCAACGCGTCCTTCGAGTAGCTTGACGCCCTCTGTAGTTGTGCTTTTTGCCTTCTCTGCATAGTTGGCTATCATGCCAAAGTTTTGTGCCATCTTGTGGAACTCCCTGTCGCAGAGATCTGAAATTTCGAAACTTCCTTTTACTGTAATTACTCCTCTTGGTCCTGGCATTTTGAGTACCAGATATGTATAATGGGGGACTGCCATGAATCGCGAAAACGCGGGTCGTCCGAGGATCGCGTGATATTGAGATGGCCAGTCCATGACTTCAAAATCTAGCTTTTCTCTTCTGTAGTTTTGTCGGTTGCCGAAGCAAACGTTGAGTGCTATTCGACCCAGTGGGTAATTGGCACTTCCTGGCACGATCACGTGGAATGAACAATCTGTTGGTTTCAGGAACTCTAACGATATGTGCATTGCCCTGAGTGTTTTTGCGTATATCAGGTTAATTCTACTTCCTGCGTCCATGAATATTCTATCGACATCATACGCGCCGATTTGAGCTTTGAGTACCAACGGCGCGTTTCCTGGCCGAGGTACTGTTATAGGGTGGTCTTCTCTGTTGAACTCAATTGGTTGTTCTGACCAATGCAGATACTCCGTTGTAGCTGGAGGCGAAATGACTGCTAGGTTGACTTGTCGAGTTATACTCTTTTCTTCTTTGTTCGACTTGGGCACAGGTTGTATCATTGCTGTGATGTGTCCTTTTGATGGAACGTACCCTTCGTCGTCGTCGTGTCCCTGGTTTTGCTGGTCTTGTCCTTGAGGAGCTCCGTTGTTTCCTTGCTGTTTTGCCAGAGGATTGTTGCTTCCTTCAAATCCTTGTCGCCTTGCTTCGGTTTGCTTATTTAGCGCGGCCTCTTGTAGTTTTAAGAATGTTGTACAATCTTTCATTGTGTGTCTTGATACTCGCTTCCCATCGACGAACGCTGAGTGTATATGACAAGGTCCGTTGAGCATATCTTCTGCCGACGGGTTGTACTCTCTGGGTTCTCTTGCAGGAAACTTTTTGTATTCCTCTTTTCCGTAGCTTCGATATCCCAAGCTTCTGCGATCACTTCCTTGATAGCTGTTGTCTTTGTATCCTGCGGCGATTTGGCTATGGGAGCCGTAGGTGTCGTAATTTCGGGATCGTCTCCTTTGACTTCCATATCTGTTTCTTCTGTCGTCCTCTCGAGATCGCGTCCGCTTGTTGTTGCACGCATCTTTTCCATCTGCAAATCTATTTGCTGTGTCCATGAGGTTTGACACTGTTTTCGGCTTGATTCTACCCATCTCTTCGACTAGGTCTCTTCACCTTAATCCGATGATGAACGCATCTATTGCTCTTTCGTCTGAAACTTCGACTGCTGAATTTTTGATAAGGCTCCATCTTTGGATGTATGCCCGCAGTGTTTCGTCGCGTTGTTGCACACACGCTTTGACTTCTTCTATTGATGCTGGCCATTTGTATGTCGACCTGAAGTTGCTTGTAAATTGCTTTGTGAGGTCTTCCCAACTTCCAATAGATTCTTTCTCTAGTTTGCTCAACCATGACCTTGCTGCGCCGGTGAGGTGTAATTGCAAACTTTGCATTGCTGTTTCTTTGGTTCCTCCTAATATTTGAACTGCTTGTAAGTAATCTGCGAGCCATGATTGTGGTTCTTGTGATCCGTCGTACTTTTGCTGATCATGAGGTAGCTTGAATCCCTTGGGAACTGGAGTGGTGCGAACCCTGCGGGTAAAGCACGATGCCCCCATCTCTTTTTCGTCATCTTCATAGTCGCGTTTTTCATTTGGGGATCGCGATCTTCGAGTTCCACTGTGCTGTTTTGGTGATGGCGATCGAGATCGGTGCTTGCTGCTTCTGCGCCTAGGACTATTGTGACGGCGAGGTGACCTTGCTTTATGCACTTCCTTGTGATGATATGTTTCTTCTCCTTTTGCTGATAGCTTGTGGCCCACCATGTTGAGTCCGTTCAATGCTGCTCTATGCATATGTTCCCTAGGATCTCCTGGACTTGGTCGAGTTGTAAGCAGATATGCTTGCGCTGCTACTAATGCTGCTTCAGGGGTTTTTGGTAGGATATTCCCCTGCTCGTCGACCGATAGGAAAGACGAGTCAAGGTTTTTGGAAATACTTTGCCTGTCAGAGTACTCGAGGTTGTCGTACCTTGAGCCGTGTTGACGATTTTTCCTTGCGTTACTATATGATGCGTCGCTTCGTGCTTTATGAGCAGCTTCGCTAGCTGCAATGGCTGAATCTTTTCTTCTTTGTATCTCTATTTTGTCCTTTGCTAATTGCTTTGCCTGCTGCCTTAGGGCGTAATGATACCCCAAAAGCATGTCTTTGCTGGAATTTGATGGTATTGGCGTGCCGTGTTCTACGGCTTCTCTTATTATCCTCCATTCGTCGACTGATAGTCAATTTTTTTCCCTGGCTATGAGGGATTCTGCTGTTTGCCCTTCTGCTAGGTGATTTGCTCCTCTGTCGATATTTGCTGGGTTTAGCACTGGGTTGTTATTTTCATCGAATTCTTCTGAGTTGTCTCCTACAATGGCGAGCACTTGGCATTGTTTGCCAATGTTATTATTGAAGCTTGAGAAGATCGAGTCGCCATCTTCAGAAAGCTCTAACCCTGTCTTCCATGTGTCTGTTGACTTGTCTGAGATATCGTCGAGGCAGATCATGAGATCATTGAGTTGGACTCCTGCGTCTAGTTTTTCCTTTGCTTTATTGTCTTCTTCGATTTTTTCTTTTAGCACTTCTTCTAGGCTGACCGGCGAGTTTACCTCGCTGGATGAGCCGTCGGAATACTCCATCATTGCTAATGTTTCAGGCTCAGTTGCCGACGGATCTTGTTTCGTCGGATCTGACATGCGAGATGAACCCGATGGCCCGATGAGGATGCTCAAACTTCCAATTGTCAACTCCATCTCTTGATTTTCGTCGAGTTCTGAACTGATGTTGGATAAAAGCGAAAAAGCCGTCGAATTCATGATTCCAACGCCCAAAATCCCCACGGTCGGCGCCAATTGATGAGGGTTAACTCGGCAAATGTCCTAAATGAAGGACTTAGGATCGGGGAGATAGGGCGTCGGATGAACTCGAAGGTAAAGTTAGTCGAAAATAGGTGTGTGCTGAAAGTAAACTTGGGTGTTCAACCTGGCTTGCTTTCAATCTGGCCTACACCGTCCCCTCCTGGCCCCTTTATATAGGTGGCCAGGTCTCGAGGATCGGGTAGGGTCCGATACAGATTACAATATCCACATACGGTAAGAACTCGTATTCGACTATCATTACAATTGGGCCTAGCTTAACGGGCCTCAGGGGTACTCAACTAACGGGCTCTATTAGCTATACCCTTGTCAGTCGCAGACATACAATTACGTTAAAAAAATTAGTTTTCATGTACCTTTGAAGATATACCATGGGAAAATTACAGTTAGTGAATTACGTGCCGCTGAAGAATACGACCAAAAAATTTGTGCTAAAGAGTTGTGTTGAGTATATTGTCAAACGGCCATGTATCGAAGAATTACCGGTCTGCACGGTTGGCAAAATACTTAGGGGGATTACGGATCATGAAAACTATTGAATAATTACTGTAAAATGATTTTCAAAGAATTACCAGAGTAGAAGAAATAGTAGTATTTTTCTCGAACAAAAGAGACGGCTAATACAAGAAGGCAGTTAACATTGAGAAGTAATGGCCAATTTTTTTTATTAGTGTATGTTGTCAATAGAAGAAAGTAGGATTTTTTCCCCAAAACAAAAGAGGTGACGAATAGAAAAAGAAAGTTAGAAAGTTACCGCTGAGAAGTTACGGCCGAAAACTTACTTTCATAGAATTATTGTTCACGCACCATGGGAAACTTACTGTTGAAATACTACAGTCGAAAAATCGTGCAACGAATATTAAAAAACTATGGTCGGAAAAGTATGCACCATTCTAGAAATAGTGTTACATAATTATCATCGCAAATTTACCGTAGTAGAACCGTTAAGCTAGTACAGAAGAAAGCACTCACCGGTAAAGATGCGTGTACTCAAAGTTATGTTAAGAAATTAGGTTTCATGTACCTTTGAAGATATACCATGAGAAAATTACAGTCAATAAATTACGTGCCACTGAAGAATACGGCCTAAAATTTAGTGTTGACACTGATGATTTGCGTCAAGTAATTATTATCATACATACGTGTATCGAAGAATTACCGGTTGTGCATGGTTGGCAAAATACTTAGGGGGGATTACGGATCATGGAAGAATCACTATTGAATAAATACTGTAAAAAGGATTTTCAAAGAATTACTAGAAGCCATTAGTAGAATAAGGTAGTAGTATTTTTCTTGAATAAAAGAGACGGCTAACATAAGAAGGCCGTCAGCGTTGAGAAGTGATGGCCAATTTTTTATTAGTGTAGGTTGTCCATAGAAGAAAGTAGGATTTTTTTCCCAAAAACAAAAGAGGAGATGAATAGGAAAAGAAAATTACCGATGAGAAGTTACGGTCGTAAAATAAACACCAGATAATAAACTCGACATTTCACTTCCATCAGGCGGGATTTGGTGCAAGTCGAATAAAAGCAACCCGATAATTTCAGGTATTATAACAACCAAATAGGGCTCTTGATAAAAAATTCATATTCTCAGACCGCGTTCACCGCGATAACATGTCTGAATGTCGTGGTCGCAAAGATCATGAACGTAAGATCTCAGGATCCATCCTGTATGTCCTAGTATTCGCACACGAATGCGCTCTGCTAGTAAATTTCCATATCCACGATATAAAAAAAATCCCGGTGGACGCACTGGGTACCCTTAAAAAATACTGGAATTCATGCTTTGCTAAGTCCTAAAAGTGACACAAGCTGGATTACACCAGGTACCGAATTCGAGTCCGGGGATACTGTTTAAACAGCGCCGCCACATTGTCTTCTTCCTTACATATCAAGTGTTTCTCTGTGCTTTCCATGAATTGCCTTCATCTTTGCTGGTCTTCCTGTCCTTTAGTCGATATGCTCCTCCAGGTATTACTTTTGTGACGATGTAAGGTCCCAGCCATAGCGATTCTAGCTTGCCATGGCCATCTTGCTTGAGTCGAAGGACTAGGTCCCCAACCTCGAAAGACCGGGGGCACACTCGATGACAAGGGTATAGATAATAGAGCCCGTTAGTTGAGTACCCCTGAGGCCCGTTAAGTTAGGCCCAATTGTAATACTAGTCGAAATACAAGTTCTTACCGTATGTCGATATTGTAATCTGTATCGGACCCTACCCGATCCTCGAGACCTGGGCACCTATATATAGGGGCCAGGAGGGGACGGTGTAGGCCAGATTGAAAGCAAGCCAGGTTCTTCACACACGTTTACTTTCATAGCAACCTTGTTTGACTGATTTTACCTTCGAGTTCATCCGACACTCTATCTCCCCGATCCTAAGTCCTTCACCTAGGACATTTGTCGAGTTAACCCCTCGTCAATTGGCGCCGACCGTGGGGACTCTGGGCGTTGGAATCATGAATTCGACGGCTTTTTCGCTTTTAGCCAATAGCAACCAAGAAGTCGACAAAAGTCAAGAAAAGGAATTGACGTTCGGAAATCTAAGTTTCTACATCGGACCTTCGGGTTCAACCCGCCTTTCGGACCCGGCGAAACCAATTCCGTCGGCTAGCCAAGCAAAGAGGACGACAGCATCGGGATCATCTGTAGGCTCTTCTAGCGAGGTAAACTCGCTAGTCAGCTTAGCAACAACAAAAAATCTGCTGGGAAGATTAGAGGAACCCGAAGAAATTGAGCAAGAAGTCATTGGGGAAGAAACAGCGGACAAATCAAAGGATACCACCAGCAGAAGTAGCAGCGCCTCCAGGAGCATGCATCAGTTATGCGTAATCATCACTGAAGCAGCAGAAGAAGAAAACAATCACTCCGGCAACAAGGAGGTCGACATGCAAGTCAACAAAATAAGGAGCAACAGCAAGAAAGAGAAGGAGAAACTACATGTTTCGGCTGGAGAATGGAGAATGATCATGACAGCTGTCAACCACGGGACTGATGTACCCGCCGATTCAAGAAGAGAAGTCTTAATGGGGTACCAATACGCACTGCACCAGCACAGGAAAAAGCTCAGGCAGGAAAGAGATATGATTATGAGAAGTCCAGATTATAACAGCACACCAAGTGAAGGATATTGGAGTGAATACACCAACTCATCAGAATCCAGCATGGAGAGGCACAGAGACCCAAAGCACAATAGGAGAACGATAGCACGTGTAGTAGAAGAAAGCTATACGAGAAGTACAAGCCCGAACCAACCAGGAGAGGAGGGAGAATTCGTACAAGAAACACCAGAAGTAGCACTGATAGCAGCACAAGCATACCTACTAACTACGCATCCGAAACCTGGTGACCCACGGGAACAAATGCATCAAGTCGCGATACGGAGCCTCGGGTTAGTAGAAGAGAAGCTAAAAGGAAGTATTCTAGAGAAAAAGTCAACTCACCGGAGTGCAAGATAAAAAGAAGAAGTCAAGCGCAAATTTTCGCAAAATGAAACTAGCGAGTCCTCAGAAGACGAAAAGCGTCAAAAAAGGAAGGAGGATGCAAGGAACATAATCGCACAAGCAAGGGTAAATAACTCATGTTACGCATGAAGGGAAGAAAACTATGAGGACAATGAAAAAGAGATGGGCGCGCTATGCTTTATCCGAAGGGTTCACAAAACGCGGGTACCCAAAGGCTTTAAGTTGCCGCATGACCAAGAGAAGTATGACGGGTCGCAAGAGCCAACATTATGGTTGTCAGATTACCTGCAAGCAGTACAGATACTAGGAGGAACGAGAGCAACAGCCATGCAAAGCTTGCAGTTATACCTCACCGGCGCAGCACGGTCCTGGTTAAATACTCTACCCAACAATTTCATTGGAAGTTGGGGAGAATTAGAGAGTCAATTCGCGAGAAACTTTCACTCAACATATAAGCGCCCAACATCGCTAGAAGAAATCAAGTCGTGCGTCCAGCAGAAAGGCGAAGCACTACGTTCTTATATACAACGCTGGAGTGTAATCAAAAACTCAGCTGAAGACGTCTCCGACGAAAGACCGATAGATGCTTTTTCGAGCGGCCTTTGTTGTACAGACCTAGTGGAAGAGATAGGAAGAGCAAGGCCAAAAATGGTATCAGAGCTAATGGAAACAGCCAACAGATTCGCCAATGGAGAAGACGCGTACAATAACAAAATGGGCCGATCACCGGAAGTTGACAGAACAAGCAGGCAAAGGCGAAGATACCGCAATGGCGACAACTACAGAAGAAGAAATCAGATAGCCGCAGGATATGACGAAAGGAACGAAGAAGGCTATGAAAACATTGAATTCCCTACAAAGGATAGCAGGAGAAAGGAGAAGCCAAGGTACTCGGGCCCTTCGGCAGAAGATATGTTATATGGTCCTTGTCGCATCCATTATGCTTACCTAGACGGGAAGAGAGTGTCCAACCACCAGATGAAGGATTGCAAAACCTTCCTAAGGTTGCAAAATGCGATGGATTCAAGTCAAGGGGCACGGCAGGGAGAAAAAAGCATGAGTCAAGGATATCAAATGCAACGACTCACAAAACAGCTAGAGTCAAAAGTATATATATCAGCAATGATCCAACCAGTACCAAAGTTGAAGAAAGAAAGGAAGAGCATATCAAGATAGGTCAACCTAGCAATAACATCACCACCAGCTACCACGGAGTATCTAAAGTGGTCCGATCAACCAGTTAGGTTCAGCAGAGCAGACCATCCGAGGAAAGTCCCCAGACCAGGCCACTCGCCAATGGTGCTCAAAGCCCAGATAGGAGGATATGATGTCGGAAGAGGATTCATGGACGCAGGAAGCGGTATAAACCTAATATACGCCAGAACATTGAGACCAATATGCATATCATTGGAAAATCTAAAGCCAACAGATTGTTCTTTCCATGGAATAGTACCAGGAGCCGCAAATTACCCTTTGGGCAAAATAGAACTCGATGTCTGTTTCGGTGACAGCAACAATTATCGCAGAGAAAAGCTGGAGTTTGAAGTCATGGACTAGCCCTCACAATATCACGCAATCCTGGGACGTCCAGCATTTGCAAAATTCATGGCAATACCTCATTATGCATATCTCACACTCAAGATACCAGGACCTAAAGGAACGATCATGATACAAGGAAGCTTCGAAGTATCCAGCACCTGTGACAAAGAATTTAACAGGTTGGCACAAACCTTCGGCATGATAGCAGAGTACGAAAGACTAAAAGGCGAAACCGACCACAACGTGCTACCCGACGTCGGGCGATCCCTGCCAGATCAGGCTTTTGACACAACTCAAGACTCGAAGAAAATACAGGTCCACCCGACGGATCCAAACAAGACCACTTCCATAGCGGTAAACTTGGACCCTGCATAGGAAAGCGTGCTCATCGAGTTCCTCCGTGAGAGCTGGGAAATCTTCGCCTGGTGTCCCTCAGATATGACAGGTGTTCCCAGGGAGCTCGTCGAGCACGCACTAAACGTGGATCCTAAAGCAAAGCCAGTCAAGCAACCACTACGACGATTTGATGAACCCAAGAGGAAAGCAATAGCATCAGAGCTACATAGGCTGGAAAACGCAGGGTTCATCCGAGAAATCAAAACGTCGACTTGGGTATCTAATCCAGTGATAGTCCCCAAGAAGAATACAGATGTACAAAGAGTATGTGTCGACTACACATCTCTCAACAAGAACTGTCCAAAGGATCCCTTCCCCCTGCCTCGCATGAACCAAATAATCGACTCAACAGCAGGATGCGAAAGGCTTTCCTTTCTGGACGCATATTCCGGCTACAACCAGATCAAGTTGAAAAAAGAAGACGAGGAAAAAACAGCTTTCATAACACCTTATGGCGTGTTCTGCTACCAAGTCATGCCTTTCGGCCTAAAAAATGCAGGAGCAACATATCAGAGGATAATGCAAAACTGCCTTGGAAGTCAAATAGGGAGAAACATCCAAGTTTACATCGATGATGTGGTCATCACCACGAGAAAGGAAGAGTCTCTTATCAGAGACCTGGCGGAAACCTTCGACAACCTGAACAAGTATAAGCTCAAGCTCAACCCGACAAAATGCTCCTTCGGTGTGTCAGCAGGGCAACTTTTGGGATTCCTAGTATCAGCAAGAGGAATAGAGGCAAACCCAGAAAAGATACAAGCAATATTAACAATGGGAAAGGCAATGAAGCTACATGACGTATAGAAGCTCGCAGGGCGCGTTGCGGCGCTAAGTCGATTTATGGCTCGACTAGGAGAGAAAGCACTACCTTTCTACGCGCTCATGAAAAAATCAGATGATAAATTCGAGTGGACGGAAGAAGCAGACATGGACTTCGCACATTTGAAAAAAGGGCTCTCCACACCTCCGGTGTTGGTCGCACCAAAGAAAAAAGAACCACTACTATTATACATTGCAGCAACACATCAAGTGGTCAGTACAGTACTAGTAGTCGAAAGAAGTGAAGAAGGAAAAGCTCACGGCGTTCAGAGGCCAGTGTATTTCATCAGTGAAGTACTCTCTCCAACAAAGCAAAGGTACCCGCACTACCAAAAGATCGCATACAGTGTTTTCACAACAACTCGGAAACTACGCCAATACTTCACGGTGCATCCAATCATAGTGGTCAATGAAGCACCACTCTCCAATATATTGAACAACCCTTCGGCAACATGACGTGTCTCTTTATGGGGAATTGAACTATCACCCCTGGACATCACGTACAAAAAGCGACAGGCAATCAAGTCACAAATTTTGCCAGATTTTACAGCAGAGTGGCTGGAGTTACAAAGTACAGGTGACGAGGGGTTAACTCGACAAATGTCCTAAATGAAGGACTTAGGATCGGGGAGATAGGGCGTCGGATGAACTCGAAGGTGAAGTTAGTCGAAATAGGTATGCGTCGAAAGTAAACTTGGGTGTTCAACCTGGCTTGCTTTCAATCTGGCCTACACCGTCCCCTCCTGGCCCCTTTATATAGGCGGCCAGGTCTCGAGGATCGGGTAGGGTCCGATACAGATTACAATATCGACATACGGTAAGAACTCGTATTCGACTATCATTACAATTGGGCCTAGCTATACGGGCCTTAGGGGTACTCAACTAATGGGCTCTATTGACTATACCCTTGTCAGTAGCCCCTGAGATTCTACCGGAATTACAGATTCGGGTTGAATCTCTAATTTTTAAATCTTCGACTTGATCAATTCTTCAACTTCTTCACATCTTCAAATCTTCGACTTGGTCTTTCGACTTATTTTCATGATATTCTCTCGCAAGGGGTTTTGATGAGCAAGCCTGACAACTCTGACGGATCAAGAGGTCAGTTAACTGCCGGAACAGATACTTGTCACCTTCTTCAAATTCAATCCCCTTGGATTTGAATTCGGGATACCGGTCAAACCCATTCTTTTGCCGCATTTAGGACTTACAAAGAATGGATCCCAGTGATTCTCAGGGTACCCAGTGCGTCCACTAGGATTTTCTTCGCGTCGTAGACACGGATTCATACCAGCAGAGCGCATCCATGTGCGTATACCGGGCCACACAGGACGGATCCCGGGGTCTTACCTTCGTGATAAATCACGGCATTCGAGTTTCGTTGCGATAACGCAACTCGAGAATCTTATGTCGCAGCCAAGTTTTTGACTGATAAAATCAAAGAATTTCAGATTTTAAATTGATCTTCTTCACTCCCGATGGGAGTAATCTCTCTGCACTTTGTCGACTATATAGTCAAAGTTTGTATACTAATCCTTCTTCATCTCCATTATTGATTATCTCATCCTCTATCGGGTGCGCGCTCAGCGCTCCCGATGGGTGTAGCCCCCGAGGCTATGTTTGGATACTTGTAGTCAAGCATAGGCTCTAAGTTCAGTTCTTCTTCCTCCTGTTAACGTCTACTATTTGCAAGCCCCCGAGTCCAAGTTGAGGTTTTCATATCGTGCGACCACAGTCTCCTCTTCTTGTTTTTTCTCTTTGGTATTATCGTCTGCTGTGTGCAAAATTTAACTCCTGTTGTAAAATGTGTTTACGGGCCTTGCTTTAGATCGGGGGCCCGATAATACGTGCTTATAAATAAAGCACCTTCTGGCAAGGGTAAAAACCCTAATCAGATTCCTCCTCTGCTGCATCATCTTCTCCCTCCATCTAGGGTTTTCCTAGCCTTTTCCTTTGTCCATATGGCTGATGCAGATGGTTCCCGTCTGAACCTTGGCTCTCCGGTTGCGCCGCGAGCAGTACTTGAGGGGTGGCTGGTCACAATTTGCAGAAGACCACGACATCCATCAAGGCTTCTTCATGGCCTTCGACTTCCACATCGGCACGTCAAAGTTCGACGTGAAGATCTATGACGGCACCCAGTGCCAGAAGAAGTATGAAGCTGAAGTCCAGTTCCATTAGGGTCTACTTTTTATGTAATCTTGTTTAATAATGGCATTGCTGCCGCGTTATCTGTAATGAATATTTTTACTTCGCTTTGATGTTAGTACCATAAAAACAAGTCATTGTTCTGAGGTACGCTTGAGATATATCGGGTTCTTTGCGAACCAATTGGTAGGAAGAGTATCGGGTTCTTTTGTGAACCAAGTTGTTTGAGTATTTATCGGGTTGTCTGTACAACCTTATAGTGAAAAAGATCTCCAAGTCGCGATAAAAATTCCTTTCGTATGACCCGAGGGTTGAAGCCCCCGAGCGGAGAAGTAGAAATACTTGTACAACTTTGTCGAGTTCAACCCAAAGAACCCGACCTATGGCCTCATGTTCTGGGTTCAGAAGGTTAACTCGAGTTTAATGATACCACTAGAGTTGTTTTATGCGTAAAAATGTCGTAGCTGCTCTGCGTTCCACGGATTGCTCTCGTCTTTTCCTGTCTTCTTATCTTGTAGTCGATATGCTCCTCCTGGAATTACTTCTGTGACGATGTAGGGTCCTACCCAAGGGGACTCCAATTTGCCATGGCTGTCTTGCCTAAGTCTCAAAACTAGGTCTCCCACCACGAAAGATCGTGGACGAACTCGACTACTGTGGTAGTTTCATAGGCTCTGTTGATACTGCGTGGCTCTTTCTAATGCCTTGTCCCTCGCTTCACCTAGTGCATCGACATCGTTTTGCAGTGCTTCTGTTGATGTTGTCTCGTTGTATGCCGTCACTCTTGGGGCCTCATGTGTAACTTCGACTAGAAGCACGGCTTCTGCGCCATGGACCAGGAAGAAAGGAGTTTCTTGAGTTGCTGCGTTAGGCGTAGTTCTTAGGCTCCAAAGAACGGAGGGCAATTCTTCTACCCAAGCACTCTTGGCTTTCTCGAGAGGTGCTAGGAGCCTCTTTTTTATCCCACTACATATCAGGCCATTGGCTTTTTCGACTTGCCCGTTTGTTTTTGGGTGTGCCACAGATGCGAATTTGAGCTTGATCCCCAATCCTTCGCAATAGCTCTTGAATTCCTTTGAAGTGAAATTTGTCCCGTTATCTATGATGATGCTATATGGTACACCAAAACGGAATACTATTGACTTGATGAAGCTGATTGCTGCTGTAGAATCTTGAGTTGTTACCGGGGCCGCTTCCACCCACTTGGTAAATTTATCGACTGCCACTAGCATGTAAACATGCCCTCCTGGCCAGGATTTGTGCAACTTTCCCACCATATCGAAGCCCCATTGCGCAAAGGGCCAAGACAATGGTATTGTTTGTAGCTCTGTTGCTGGTGCATGCGGTCTAGATGCAAATCTTTGACATACTTCACACTTTTGAACTATATCTTTCGCGTCTTCGATGGCTGTTAGCCAATAGAATCCTGCTCGGAAAGCCTTTGCCGCTATTGCTCTGCTGCTACCATGATGGTCGCACACTCCGCCGTGTATGTCTTTTAGTATTGTTTGTACTTCCTGGGGCGTTACGCAACGCTGCAAAACGCCAGTAATACTCTTCTTGTATAACTTCCCCTGCAACACGACAAACGCTTTCGATCTTTGAGTTATCCTCTTGGCCTCCACTGCATCTTCTGGTAATTGTTTATTTATCATGTATGCCAGATATGGCTGCATCCATGTTTCTTCTATCATCATGACCTCCTCTGGCTCCGACGTAGCCCTCGAGTCTGCTGCAGCAGTTGGACTTTTTCCACTTTTTATTGATCTTTCTACTATTTCTTCCCAAAATACTCCGGACGGCACGGGTAAGCACTGTGACCCGATATTTGCTAAATTGTCGGCTTCTTCATTACTATTCCTGCTTATATGCGAGACTTCGCATCCATCGAATGTTCCCTCGAGATAATGATATAAATTCTTGTAGGCCATCATGTTATCATTGATTGTGTCACACCTGTTCATAACTTGCTGGACAACAAGGTTGGAATCTCCAAATATTTTTAGGCGAGTTGCTCCACATGCTTTGGCCATCTTCATACTGTGCAACAAAGCCTCGTACTCTGCTTCATTATTAGAAGCTTGTGGAAAGCTCATCCTGAAGACGTACTTCAATTTGTCACCATGAGGCGATATCAAAACCACTCCTGCGCATGCGCCTTGGACTCTCTTAGAACCGTCGAAGTACATTGTCCAAACACTGGATAAGTCTGGTGGTCCCGTGCTTTGCAGCTCCGGCCACTCTGCCATAAAATCTGGCAAGACTTGCGACTTAATCGCCTTCCTTTTTTCATACGTGATGTCCATGGGAGATAACTCGATTCCCCACAAAGAGACACGTCCTGTTGCTGAAGGATTGTTCAATATGCTTGATAGCGGCGCTTCATTGACCACTATAATTGGGTGCACCGCAAAGTACTGTCGCAGTTTTTGTGCAGTAGTGAAAACACTATATGCAAGTTTCTGATAATGCGGGTACCTCTATTTCGTTGGAGATAATACTTCGCTGATGAAATATACCGGCCTCTGGACGCCATGGGCTTTTCCTTCTTCGCTTCTTTCGACAACTAATACTGTGCTCACCACCTGATGGGTTGCGGCGATGTAGAGTAGTAGTGGCTCTTTTTCTTTTGGTGCGACCAGCACTGGCGGCGTGGAAAGCACTTTTTTCAACTGTGCGAAAGATGCATCTGCTTCTTCCGTCCATTCAAATTTATCATCTGACTTCTTCACAAGTGCATAGAAAGGAAGCGCCTTTTCTCCCAATCGAGCAACGAAACGACTTAAAGCCGTGACGCGCCCCGCAAGTTTCTGTACGTCATGTAGTTTCGTGGGTTTCCCCATTGTCAAAATTGCTTGAATCTTCTCTGGGTTCGCCTCTATTCCTCGTGCTGATACCAGGAACCCTAAAAGTTGTCCTGCTGATACGCCAAAGGAACACTTTTTCGGGTTAAGCTTAAGCTTGTACCTGCTCAGGTTGTCGAAGGTTTCTGCCAAGTCGCTGATTAGAGATTTCTCCTCTCTTGTGGTGATGACTACATCATCAATGTAGACTTGGATGTTGCGCCCTATTTGGCTTCCGAGGCAATTTTGCATCATCCGTTGATAAGTTGCTCCTGCATTTTTTAGGCCGAACGGCATCACTTGGTAGCAAAACACTCCGTATGGTGTGATGAAGGCCGTTTTTTCTTCGTCTTCTTTCTTCAATTTAATCTGATTGTAACCAGAATATGCGTCCAAAAATGAAAGCCTCGCGTATCCCGCTGTTGAATCGATTATCTGATCGATGCGGGGTAGAGGAAAGGGATCCTTTGGACAATGCTTATTGAGAGATGTGTAGTCGACACATACTCTTTGTACGTCTGTGTTCTTCTTGGGTACTATGACTGGGTTCGACACCCAACTTGAAGTTTTGATTTCTCTGATAAATCCAGCATTTTCTAGCCTGTGCAACTCTGATGCTATCGCCTTCCTTTTAGGTTCATCAAATCGTCGCAATGGCTGCTTGACTGGCTTTGCCTTGGGATCTACATTTAATGCGTGTGATCACTCTAAGATTTACACATATATCTGAACCTTGCAACCATAAATCTTGTCTGTTTTACCTCGTTTCTACCAGTGTTGCACCAACATTTTACATCATTTGATCCTTTGTCACAGATCAGTGCGCCAAGGCACTTAAATCTACAAGTCAGAGTAATTCAAACATCAGACCAAGCCACCAGGAAAGGAAGAGTACATCTTGAGGAGCAAGAAAGAAGCCATCGGCAGAAACAGGCTGCCACGGCACAAGAAGACAGAAAAATCGGCAAAAGCAGAAAAGCCGATGCCGCCACCAACTTCCCACTACTCCACTTCGCCGCAGCAAGAATGCTACAAAAAGCCTTTAAAAGGAGAGGTCTAGGTTCACTCCCAGAATAATCCATCTCTCACCCCATCCATCCATCGCCACCCAGCCACTCCATCCATCCACCACTCCACCAAAACCTTCCTCCTCCATAGTCCAACACACCGAAAACCTCCACTTTTCCACCCACTTTTCCCTCTACTCCTCTGCTGCAACAAGAACAGATCAACGGCGCAAGCAAGAACACCATGAACACCACCAAGAACACTTCCAAGAACGTCAAGATGGACAAGGCTCGAAGGATCTGAAGGCCAAGCTCTTCCTCATCCCTCTTCATCCTCTGCCACGACAGCAACATCTCTGCCTTCTTCTACTTTCTCTGCCACGGCAAGCCTTCGGTGACCAACAGCAACCTCTCTCTCCTCTCCCCCATGCTCTGTGATCTGATTTGTGTTGATCTTGCGTTGTAAAACAGTTTGAACCCTGTCCTGGATCTTTGCTATGGTTTGAGTGACACACTCCATTGTAAACTCCAAGATTACTGTGATTTCTGTGTTGCATCTGCCTGATCTGTTAGGTGTAAGACTAGCCTCTGCATCTAGTCCCAAAAATGCATCCCTGCCTCACTTGCTCGTTTGTCCTTTGTTTCCTTGCCTGACAAACAAGAAACATTGGATTTGTTATGTTAAAAACTTCCAACCTAAAACCTCCTGTTACTTTCCTGTTTACAACACCAAAAACCCCACTTTTCTGCTTAGCTTCTGGAAATTAGGAAATAGTCTCATTTGTGTTGATCCCTGTGGAGACGACTAGAAAAACCCCCCTATAATCTCAGCTAGATCAAAATTGGCGCCGTTGCCGGGGATCAACTTTTGATTGTTTCCTTAGATTACAGTAGACTAAGCTGTGTAAATACTTGTTCCAATTTGCAATCTTTGATTGTCTGTTTTAATGACTTGTCTGTGATCAAGCTTAGAACTTTTATTAGGGGATTTAGTTCACTAACCCTTGATCAAGTTCTTGTCTGTGATTGTGTGTAGAACAATGATTTCATCTAATCTCCGTGGGAATTCAGTTGATGCAGTCCTCTGAAGATTCTCCACTAGCCCCCTTTGATCCTGAGCCAGAGAGGACTTTGTTTGCAAGAAAGAGAGCAGCTTCTGAAGTTTCTGCTGAAGATTTGGAAACCTCTGTCTCAGATTTGGAATCATCATCCTCAGATTTCAGCATGGGTGATAAAAAGTTGAGAGATTTGTGGATCCCCAAGGACCAGATCAACAATGCAGATGTGATTATGCCTGCAATACAAGCAAACAACTGGGAAATCAAGCCAGCTCTGATCAATATGGTGCAACATAATCCCTTCAAAGGTTCCGCTTTGGAGAGCCCCCATGAGCATATCAGAAACTTTCTGGAGTACTGCAACACTTTGAAGCACAATGGTGTTCCTCCTGAAGCCATCAGGATGCAATTGTTTCCCTTTTCACTGTCTGGACTTGCAAAAGTTTGGTTCCACTCTCTTCCTATTCACTGCAGAGACACATGGGAACATGTTCTTCAAGCTTTCTTTGAGAGATACTTCCCTCCAACCAAAGCAGCCGAGTGCAGAGACAAGATAACAAGATTTGTGCAATATGAAGGAGAAAGCCTGTATGATACTTGGCAGAGATACCAAGGTCTCATCAGGATGTGTCCCAACCATGGCCAGGAGCAATGGCTCATCTTGCAAACCTTCTACAAGGGTTTGACAGAGCAAACCAGATCATTTGTTGACTCAGCTGCTGGAGGAGGAATCATGAACAAGACCCTTGATGAAGCTACTGAGTTGATTGAGAGCATGGCATCACACAACTTCTCCTGGACAAATGAAAGAGATGTCCACCCCAACAATCAGCTGCAGATTCAGTCAAGTGGCCAGAATGCTTTGGAAGCCAAGTTGGAGAGTTTAACAACTCAGCTTGCCCAGCTCATGACAGAAAGAAACAGCCAAGCTTTGGTTCCTGTCAACCAAGTTACTTCTGCCTGTGCAATTTGTGGAAAAGAAGGCCATTCTTTCATGGAATGTACCTTGTCTACACCTCCTAAAGCCATGATATCAGAGGTGAACTATGCCCAGAATCAAGGGCCATATTCCCAAAGTTACAACCCTTCTTGGAGAAACCACCCCAACCTTTCTTACAAGAGCAATAATCAGCAAAGTTACCCAGCACCAGGGCAGCAGCACTATGCCCAAGCATCCCAGCAGAGTTACCATCAGCCTGGACAACAAAATTTCAGACCCCAAGGTCAAGTGCAACACCCACAACAACAACACCACCCAGTACATCAGCAAACTACTTCATCCAGCAGTAGCAGCCAATCTGAGCTTGGAGAAATGATGAAGCTACAGAAGGAAATGTTCAGTGGAATGCAAGAAACTATGAAAATGCAATCTAAACTTTTCTACAAGACTATGCAGCAACTCACTGCTGGAATCCAGACCAACAACATTGGAAAACAAGCTGAAGGAAAACTGCCAGCCCAAGCAGAGAAAAACCCAAAACAGTGTGGTGCCCTTTCCACTACTGAAGTTATTGATGCAGTCACCACTAGGAGTGGGGTGAACACTGAACCCTTACTCAAAACCCCACCAAATGTCACTTATGTTGCTCCACAGAGAAGACCCACCGTGCAGCAGCAAACACCTCCAGAAATTGTTCTGCCAAGGCAGGAAAAATCAACAGGACAGCCTGCCCAGACAGAAAACCCTGCCAAGGCACAGATCTCTGCCACAGAACCAACAGAGAAGCCTTTGTTGATGAAAGTGCCATTTCCAGAGAGATTGGACAAGACCAAGGAGGAGAAGCAATACTCTAAATTCCTTGAGACCATGAAGGAAGTGCAAATCACCATCCCCATCTTGGATGCAGTGTTGCACATTCCCCTATATGCAAAGTTTTTCAAAGATCTGATCACAAGGAAGAGGAGTTTGGACAGCCCTGAGTTAGTAGCCTTGACAGAAGATTGCAGTGCTGTGATCTTGAACCACATGCCCAAGAAACTACAAGACCCTGGAAGTTTCAGCATTCCCTGTGTAGTGGGAAGAAAAACCTTCACAGCCCTTTGTGACTTAGGTTCCTCTGTGAGTGTGTTACCCTCTGCTGCAAGCCAGATTCAGCAGCTGGGAACGCTGAAGCCTACCCCAATGACACTTCAACTTGCTGATAGAACCTTGAGAAAACCAGTAGGAGTCCTTGAAGATGTGCCAGTCCAAGTTGGCAACTTTGCATATCCTGTGGACTTTGTTGTGCTAGAGATGGAAGACAATGCTGAATCAATGATTCTAGGCAGGCCATTCTTGGCAACTGCTGGTGCCATCATTGATGTCAAAGGTGGAACCCTCAAATTACAATTTGGATCAGAGCAAGCTGAATTCAGCATGAAACATGCTACTCACTTACCCAATGTTCCTGAACATTGCCATTCCATTGATATTGTTGAAAGAAGTGTGCTAGAAACTTTGCCAGAACTTGAGCAAGAAGAGCCTGAAGCTCAAGTCTTTGTTACTGCTGAAACCACCAATGTACAGCAGCTCTGTGAAGTGAAAATTCGTGAAATTGTACCTGTGTCAAGTGCAAGAGAACCAGCTCATCTAGCTCACCATTCTGTTGTGGAGCTCAAAGAATTGCCTTCCCATCTGAAATACTCATTCTTGGAGAAGGAAAAGTTACACCCTGTGATTATTAGTTCTGCCCTTTCAAGTGAGCAAGAAGAAAGTCTTCTGGCTATTCTGAAGCTGTACAAGAATGTCATTGGATATTCCATTGATGACATCATGGGCATTAGTGAGAAAGTGTGTTCTCACAGGATCCACTTAGAAGAAGGCAGCAAGCCAACAAGAGAAGGACAGAGGAGACTAAACCCTGCTATGCAAGATGTAGTAAAGAAGGAAGTTCTTAAATTGTTAAAGGCTGGAATGATATACCCCATCTCTGACAGTGAGTGGGTGAGTCCTATCCACATTGTGCCCAAGAAAGGTGGCTACACTGTTGTTGAAAATGAAGAAGGAAGGCTCATGACCACAAGACCTGTTACAGGATGGAGGATGGTGAATGACTTCAGAAAATTGAACAAAGCTACAAGAAAAGATCACTTCCCTCTGCCATTCATGGACCAGATGCTAGAGAGACTTGCTGGCCAGAAGTACTACTGCTATCTTGATGGTTACTCTGGATTTCTGCAGATTCCAATCCACCCTTCTGATCAAGACAAGACCACATTCACCTGCCCATATGGAACCTTTGCTTACAAAAGGCTACCATTTGGCCTTTGCAATGCTCCAGGCACCTTTCAGAGATGCATGATGTCCATATTTTCTGATTACATTGAGAAGATTATGGAAGTTTTCATGGATGATTTCACTGTGTATGGAAAAGACTTCGAAGCCTGCTTGAAGAACCTCACCTTAGTCCTTCACAGATGCTCTGAGCAAAATTTGATCCTGAACTGGGAAAAATGTCACTTCCTTGTCACTGAAGGCATTGTGTTGGGCCACCTTGTGTCTGCTAGAGGAATTGAGGTGGACAAGGCAAAGGTAGATGTGATTGCCAAGCTACCCCCTCCGGAAAATGTGAAGGGAATTCAAAGCTTCCTAGGCCATGCTGGCTTTTACAGGAGGTTTATCAAGAACTTCTCCTATATTGCCAAGCCACTCACCAATCTCCTGAATCATGAAGTGAAGTTTGTGTTTGATGACACTTGTTTGCAAGCATTCAACCAATTGAAAGATGCTCTCATCACAGCCCCTGTTGTTCAACCTCCTGACTGGACACTGCCATTTGAACTTATGTGTGATGCAAGTGACTTTGCTGTTGGAGCAGTCCTTGGCCAGAGGAAAGACAAAGCTGTACATGTTATACATTATGCAAGCAAGACTTTGGATGATGCTCAGATCAATTACACCACCACAGAGAAGGAGCTGCTTGCTGTTGTGTTCTCATTTGATAAGTTTAGACCATACCTGGTTGGACACAAGTGCATTGTCTACACAGACCATGCAGCAATCAGATATTTAGTGAGCAAAAAGGATGCTAAACCAAGGCTCATCAGATGGATCCTTCTGCTCCAAGAGTTTGACATAGAAATTAGAGACAAGAAAGGGTCAGAGAACTCAGTTGCTGATCACTTGTCCAGAATCAACATTGATGAAAACAGAGAGATTCAAGACTTGATGCCAGGAGAACAGCTCATGGCAGTCAGTGCCACTTCACCTTGGTATGCTGACTTTGTGAATTTCCTAGCTTGTGATATTGTGCCAGCAGATCTCTCCTACCAGCAAAAGAAAAAATTCCTCCATGATGTCAAGAGTTACTATTGGGATGAACCTTTTCTGTACAAACATTGTGCTGATGGCATTGTGAGAAGGTGTGTTCCCTCTGATGAAAAAAGTGATGTGATGTTCCAATGCCATTCAGGATTGTATGGAGGACATGCTGGAGTGTTCAAGACTCAAGCCAAGATCTTGCAAGCTGGCTTCTTTTGGCCAAGTATGTTCAGAGATGTTCATGAGTACATAATGAAGTGTGATCCTTGTCAAAGAGCAGGAAAGATGTCAAAGAGAAATGAAATGCCCCAAACAGGAATCTTGGAAGTGGAATTGTTTGATGTTTGGGGAGTTGATTTTGTTGGACCCTTGCCATCTTCTCAAGGCTACAAGCATATTTTAGTTGCTGTTGACTATGTGTCAAAATGGGTTGAAGCCATTCCCACTGTTAATGCTGATGCCAAGGCAGTTTGTAGAATGTTCAAGACTGTCATTTTCCCAAGATTTGGAGTGCCAAGAGTTGTAATTAGTGATGGTGGTGCTCACTTCAACAATGACCAGTTTGAGAAGCTTCTGACCAAGTATGGAGTGAAGAATCACAGAGTGACAACTCCTTATCATCCGCAGGCCAATGGCCAAGTGGAGCTGTCAAACAGGGAAATCAAGCAAATCTTGGAGAAAGTTGTGTCCAAGACCAGAGGAGATTGGTCAATGAAATTGCCCGACACTTTGTGGGCTTACAGGACAGCATACAAGACACCCATTGGCATGTCACCTTTCAGAATTGTCTATGGCAAGGCTTGCCATCTGCCAGTCGAATTGGAGCACAGAGCGCATTGGGCAATCAGGAAGCTGAACTTGGACATTGGCAAAGCAGGAAACATGAGGAAACTGCAGTTGTGTGAGCTTGAAGAGCTCAGGAATGATTCCTATGAAAGTGCAAAGATTTACAAGGAGAAGACCAAGAAATGGCATGACTCCCACATTCTGAGAAGGGAATTCAAGGAAGGGCAGTCAGTGCTGGTGTATGATTCCAAGTTACACTTATTCTCTGGAAAGTTCAAGTCCAGATGGTTTGGTCCTTGTGTTATCAAGAAAGATCTAGGCCATGGTGCCTTTGAGGTTTATAGCTCAGCTGAGGGAACATTCAAAGTAAATGGCCAGAGGTTGAAGCACTACAGGATTGGAGATTTGATTGAAAACCAAGTTGAAGAAGATGATGAACCAGAGGATGGCTCCAATGCATCCTCTACCCATGCAAACTAGTGATGATGAAGCTATAGTCAAGCTAGTGACTTTAAACAAGCTCTCTTCCAGGAGGAAACCTGGTATCCCTTGTATCATATATTTCCCTTTCACCTTTTTATGTTTTTGCCTTGTGTGTTTGTTTCTTTTTGTTGTTTCAGTGAGAACTTGGATAGGGAGAAAGATTGCTGTTGATTGACAAGGCAGAGAAGCAGGAAAACCACCAGGTGAACACTTTCCATTTCCACACATTTGTTAAAATCTGAATCAGAATATCCTATACTGTTGGTTGATCTTGTGTGAAAGTACTTTGTTAAGGAATGAATCAATTTCGCTTGCTTGGACCTGAAAATATCACTTTGCATGCTATGAAGAACTTTGCTTTGAATCTGCTTATAACTCTAGCAAATGCTTTGTTCAGAGCCTAGTTCCACTTTAGAACTTTTGTATGGCTTTACTCAAAGAACCTGTGAAACATCAGCATATTTGTTAATTGCCCTAAGAATGAAGTTCATGATCCATTTCTTAGCCCCTAACCAATTGCATCTGTTGCATTTTTTGCATTAGCAAACATGATCTCTGGATTGTGATTTGTGAAGCGCTAACATACTAACATACTAACATATTAACAGAAAGGAAAAAGTTTAGCATTAGCAACCATGATCTCTGGATTGTGGTGTGTGAAGCACTAACCTGAAAATGCTAAGTAAAACTTGTTGTAAATACCCAAAGCACTAGCACCTATGATCCTGGGATTGTAGTGTGTGAAGCACTAACTAAGTTGACCCATCAAGCTAAGTTACTAACTGACTAACTTGTCTATGCATTAGCCTATTATGTTCCTGGGAACTGTAATGGGTGAAGCACTAATTTTGCATTACATATTGGGCTATGTACTGGATCTTGAGTTTTCAATTTCAGAGTCAATTACTTTATACTCATGTGTCCATGTTGTTTGATCTAGACATACTCAAATTCTCTTGTGAAACTCGTTTTTGAATTGGCAATTGCAAGACTTATCTGCATTGAGTCAGCAATGTCCCTCATCATGCTCTGTTACATTTTGTTTGGTACAATGCACCATTCTTTACTTGAGGACAAGCAAAGGTTTTGGTCTGGGGGTTTTGATCACTCTAAGATTTACACATATATCTGAACCTTGCAACCATAAATCTTGTCTGTTTTACCTCGTTTCTACCAGTGTTGCACCAACATTTTACATCATTTGATCCTTTGTCACAGATCAGTGCGCCAAGGCACTTAAATCTACAAGTCAGAGTAATTCAAACATCAGACCAAGCCACCAGGAAAGGAAGAGTACATCTTGAGGAGCAAGAAAGAAGCCATCGGCAGAAACAGGCTGCCACGGCACAAGAAGACAGAAAAATCGGCAAAAGCAGAAAAGCCGATGCCGCCACCAACTTCCCACTACTCCACTTCGCCGCAGCAAGAATGCTACAAAAAGCCTTTAAAAGGAGAGGTCTAGGTTCACTCCCAGAATAATCCATCTCTCACCCCATCCATCCATCGCCACCCAGCCACTCCATCCATCCACCACTCCACCAAAACCTTCCTCCTCCATAGTCCAACACACCGAAAACCTCCACTTTTCCACCCACTTTTCCCTCTACTCCTCTGCTGCAACAAGAACAGATCAACGGCGCAAGCAAGAACACCATGAACACCACCAAGAACACTTCCAAGAACGTCAAGATGGACAAGGCTCGAAGGATCTGAAGGCCAAGCTCTTCCTCATCCCTCTTCATCCTCTGCCACGACAGCAACATCTCTGCCTTCTTCTACTTTCTCTGCCACGGCAAGCCTTCGGTGACCAACAGCAACCTCTCTCTCCTCTCCCCCATGCTCTGTGATCTGATTTGTGTTGATCTTGCGTTGTAAAACAGTTTGAACCCTGTCCTGGATCTTTGCTATGGTTTGAGTGACACACTCCATTGTAAACTCCAAGATTACTGTGATTTCTGTGTTGCATCTGCCTGATCTGTTAGGTGTAAGACTAGCCTCTGCATCTAGTCCCAAAAATGCATCCCTGCCTCACTTGCTCGTTTGTCCTTTGTTTCCTTGCCTGACAAACAAGAAACATTGGATTTGTTATGTTAAAAACTTCCAACCTAAAACCTCCTGTTACTTTCCTGTTTACAACACCAAAAACCCCACTTTTCTGCTTAGCTTCTGGAAATTAGGAAATAGTCTCATTTGTGTTGATCCATGTGGAGACGACTAGAAAAACCCCCCTATAATCTCAGCTAGATCAGCGTGCTCGACGAGTTCCCTGGGAACCCCTGGCATGTCTGAATGACACCAGGCGAAGATTTCCTAGCGCTCACGGAGGAACTCGATGAGCGCGCTTTCCTATGCGGGATCCAAGTTCACCGCAATTGATGTCGTCTTGTTTGCATCTGTAGGGTGGACCTAGATTTTCTTCGAGTCCTGAGTTGTGTCGAAAGCCTGATCTGGCTGGGATCGTCCAACATCGGGTAGCACATTATGGTCCGTTTCTCCTTTTAACCCCTCATATTCCGCTGTCATGCTGAAGGTTTGCGCCATCCTATTGAATTCTCTATCACATGTGTTGGCTACTTCAAAGCTCCCTTGTACTATGATTGTTCCTTTGGGTCCTGGAATTTTTAGCGTAAGATACGCGTAGTGTGGTACTGCCATGAATTTTGCAAATGCTGGGCGCCCCAGGATTGCATGGTATTGTGACGGCCAGTCCATAACTTCGAATTCCAGCTTCTCTCTTCGGTAGTTGCCGCTACTGCCAAAGCAGACATCGAGTTCTATTCTTCCCAAAGGGTAGTTTGCGGCTCCTGGTACTATTCCGTGGAAGGAGCAATCTGTTGGCTTCAGACTCGACAGCGAGATGCACATTGCCTTTAAGGTTCTAGCATATATTAAGTTTATGCCACTCCCTGCATCCATGAATACTCTTCCGATGTCGTATCCTCCTATTTGCGCCTTTAAAACCATAGGCGAGTGGCCTGGCCTGGGAACTTTTCTCGGGTGGTCTGCTCTACTGAACTTAACTGGTTGTTCTGACCACCGTAGGTACTCTGTTGTAGCTGGTGGTGATGATATTGCTAGGTTTACTTGCCTGGATATGCTCTTTCGCTCTTTCTTTGATTTGAGCACCGGTTGAATCATGGCTGATATGTATACTTTTGACTCTAGGTGCCTTGCTAGCCTTTGCATTTGATATCCTTGACTTCTGTGTTTTCCTCCTTGCCTCCCTCCTTGGCTTGAGCCCATGGCGCTTTGCAGCCTTAGGAATGTTCTGCAATCCTTCATCTGGTGGTTTGAGACCCTTTTCCCGTCGAGATATGCGTGGTGGATTCGACAAGGTCCGTATAGCATATCCTCGGCCGAAGGACCGGAGTATCTCGATTTTTCTACTCCTTTTGTCTGAAACCTCCTATTTTCATATCCTTCCTCTTCTTCTAATATGTAGCCCGCGGCTACCTGATTTCGCCTTCCTTGGTGATCCCTGCTGCGGTGTCGTCTCCTCTGTCTACTTATTCTGTCGACTTCTGGTGAACGTCCTCTTTTATTGTTATACGCGTCCTCTCCATCAGCGAATTTGTTGGCTTGTTCCATTAGCTCGGCTACTGTCATAGGTCTTGTTCTTCCTATTTCTTCCACGAGATCTGAGCGACGAAGTCCGGCCGTAAAGGCGTCTATTGCTCGTTCGTCGGAGACGTCCTCTGCTGAGTTTTTGATTATACTCCAGCGTTGTATATAAGAACGTAGCGTTTCGCCTTTCCTCTGCACGCACGCCTTAACTTCCTCCAGTGATGCTGGGCGCTTGTAGGTTGAACGAAAATTTCTTGCGAATTGACTTTCGAGTTCCACCCAACTTCCGATGGATTCGTTGGGTAGGGTATTCAACCAGGACCGCGCTGCGCCGGTGAGGTGTAGCTGCAAACTTTGCATTGCAGTCGCCTTTGTTCCCCCCAATATCTGTACTGCCTGCAGATAGTCTGACAACCATAGGGTAGGTTCTTGTGATCCGTCATACTTATGCTGGTCGTGTGGCAGTTTGAATCCTTTGGGTACCCGCGTTTTGCGAACCCTGCGGGTAAAGCATAACGCACCCATCTCTTTATCGTCGTCTTCATAATTCTCTTCCCTCCAAGCATGACGCGATTTGTTTACTCGAGCTTGCGCTATTATATTTCTTGCGTCCTCTTTCCTCTTCTGTTGCCTTTCCTCTTCTGATGACTCGCTGTACTCGTTATCTGTGAAGTTGTATCTGAACTTCTCCTTTTGATTTTCCTTGCAGCTTGTCGACTTTGTCTCTGGGCCTTTTTCCCTGATCTTGCTTTCCACTATTCCAAGGCTTCGTATCGCGGCTCGGTGCATATCTTCTCGCGGGTCCCTAGGTTCTGGCCTTGTAGTTAGTAAATACGCTTGTGCTGCTACCAATGCTGCTTCTGGCGTTTCTTGCATGAAGTTGTCTTCCTCCTCTTCTAGCTGTGGGGTAGGGCTTCTTGAGTACCTTTCTTCCCTGCTGCGCGCCGTCGCCCCTCTATTGTGCTTTGGGTCTCCATGCCTTTCTCTGCTGTACTCTGAATCTTCACTATAGTCTCCCCAGTACTCCTCCCTTGATATATTGTTATTGTCTTGAAAGACCATATCTCTTTCCTCCCTTAGTTTCTTCCTGTGTTGGTATAATGCATACTGATATCCCATTAGAACTTCTCTTCTCGCTCCTTCGGGTACTTCTGTACCATGATTGATAGCTTATTTGATCATTCTCCATTCGCTAGCCGAAACGTGGATTTTTTCCTTTTCCTTTTTGTTGTGTTCTTTCATTTTGTCGACTTGCCTGTCGACCTTTTTACTTCCTTCGCTGTTGTTTTCTTCTTCTGCTTCAGTGATAATAATGCATAACTGATGTACTTTGGAGACGCCGCTGCTTCCCACGGCGAAGTCCTTTGCGTTATTGTGCGTTTGGCACGCTCTTTCTTCTGAGTCAAAATTTTCCCCAATTTTGTCGCCTTCTGCGATTGGTGCTTTTTCGAAGCTGACCGGCGAGTTTACCTCGCTGGAAGAGTCTTTTGATGATTCCAATATTTCCTCTGTTCCGGACTTGTTTGCCGACGGATCTGGTTTCGTTGAATCCGAGAGGCGGGATGAGCCCGATGGCCCGATAGTGATGCTCAAACTTCCAATGGTTAACTCCATCTCTTGATTTCCGTCGAGTTATGAACTGCTGTTGGCTAAAAGCGAAAAAGCCATCGAATTCATGATTCCAACGCCCAAGGTCCCCACGGTCGGCGCCAATTGACGAGGGGTTAACTCGACAAATGTCCTAAATGAAGGACTTAGGATCGGGGAGATAGGGCGTCAGATGAACTCGAAGGTGAAGTTAGTCGAAATAGGTATGCATCAAAAGTAAACTTGGGTGTTCAACCTGGCTTGCTTTCAATCTGGCCTACACCATCCCCTCCTGGCCCCTTTATATAGGCGGCCAGGTCTCGAGGATCGGGTAGGGTCCGATATAGATTACAATATCGACATACGGTAAGAACTCGTATTCGACTATCATTACAATTGGGCCTAGCTATACGGGCCTTAGGGGTACTCAACTAACGGGCTCTATTGACTATACCCTTGTCAACAGGTCCCCCAGATCTATCAAGTGTGTGAACAATGTATTTCGATGGCTCCAAAAGAATCCAAGGCGCAGGAGCAGGTGTAGTCCTGATTTCACCACAAGGCGACAAATTGAAATATGTGTTACGAATGAGTTTTCCCCATGCTTCTAACAATGAAGCTGAGTACGAGGCGTTGCTCCACGGAATGAAAATGGCAAAAGCTTGCGGAGCAACTCGACTTAAAATATTTGGAGACTCGAACCTCATCGTTCAACAAGTAATGAACAGGTGCGACTGTCGTCGTGGTGAAACAACATATGCCATGGGATGGCTTAAATGGGGGCCGAACTAGATGCTGGAGGATTCGGGAGAGGGGAACGAGCTGAAAAGCACGACAGAAAGGAACACAGATCTACCCAGGTTCGGGGCTCTCGTAAGGAGATAACACCCCTACTCCTGCTCTACTAGTTATATAATTGGATCGATGGAGTATACAACAATGGCGCTTCCAAGCTCTATGCTAGAGGAGGAAGATGAACTGCTAAGTGTAGGAACATAGAGTGACCAACCCCTCACTAGGGCTCCCTGTGCCACCTTATATAGTGGTGGCCAGGGTTACAACGGTCACCTGAGACCAGGGGACACCAACTACACTCCAAATAGGGCAAGCTGACGAAGGCACACGCCCTTGACTTTCTTCCTGATTGCTCTCGATGTGACTCACCCTTGCTGTACCTTGTACTTCCTGACTGTGACCATACCTCTGTGAGGTAAGCTCTGTACTTGGGCACAGTGAGGGTAGGTAGACCACCACTGTGCCCCCTGTCAACACGATCTTCCTCCATGCTGAACTGAACCTTTCCTTGATTGTAGGGATGTGACGCCTTGGTTGACTCATGTAACCCGGATATGAACGTTGGCCATATGCCGGACTTATATGCCGGACCAATGACCTATGAAGGTCGGGTAATCCGGCCTCCCCTGCTTCTGCACAACACATCAAATAGGTAGGCCGACATATCTAAGCATATGCCGGCACTCCTCAATTAGTATCCCAGTTAATCCGGCATATCTATACTGCCACCGGGATACACTCATATGCCGGTCTATGCCGACGCTCCTCTATTCCGGCCAGAACCCACCTAGGTCAACCGACATAAAGTCAACCTTACTCTTTGTAACTTTCCAGCCTCTTGACCCTACCGGGGGTCATCCCCCCGATAGCGACGCCACCAGCGACAACATGACAGCATACAGAAACTTATACTACTACCTTGAAGGAACATTCGATGGATGCGAAGTTTCGCATGTCAGCAGAGCCAGCAATGAGGAAGCCGACAATTTAGCAAACATCGGGTCCCAATGCTTACCCGTACCACAAGGAGTCTTTTGGGAGGAAATCATGGAGCGATCAATAAAGAACAGCAAAACATCAACTATGGAGGGGCAACCGACAGGCTCGGGGGCTGGAAAAACAAGTGCAGCAGAACCAGAAGAAGTCATGATGATAGAAGAAACTTGGATGCAGCCATATCTGGCATACATGATAAACAAAACACTACCGGAAGACACAGTAGAAGCCAAAAGGATAATACGACGATCGAAGGCTTTCATTGTGTTACAGGGAAAATTGTACAAGAAAAGTATATCGGGCGTTCTACAATGATGCGTCACTCCTCAAGAAGGACAAGAAATCTTAAAAGATATTCATGCAGGAGTATGTGGACATCACGCGAGTAGCAGAGCTATCGCAGCCAAGGCCTTTCGAGCAGGATTCTATTGGTTAACAGCCATCAAAGACGCAAAAGATATAGTTCGAAAGTGTGAAGCATGCCAAAGGTTTGCATCTCGGCCACACGCGCCAGCAGCAGAGTTACAACCAATACCATTATCATGGCCCTTTGCGCAATGGGGTCTTGATATGGTAGGAAAATTGCACAAATCTTGGCCAAGAGGACACGTTTATATGCTGGTAGCAGTCGACAAATTCACCAAGTGGGTAGAAGCAGCCCCAGTGATGACTCAAGATTCTAAAGCCACAATAAATTTCATCAAGTCTATAGTCTTTCATTTTGGAGTACCACACACACTAGTAGGGAAAACCTCATCTGTGGCGCACCAATATATGTATTCTGTGGCGCATGGGTGGTGCTCCACAGAATCTTCGCCACAAAAATAAGCATTCTGTGGCGCACCAGTACATGCGCCACAGAAATAGACATTCTGTGGCGCACCAGTTCATATGCGCCACAGAAATAAGGCATTCTGTGGCGCATGAGTACTAGGTGCGCCACAGAAATAGGTGCGCCACAGAAAATTCAAAAAAATTCAAAAAAAATTAAAAATCAGAAAAAATATTATTATTTTTTGAAAATCATAAAAATCGAAATAATGTGAAAAAACTATTTTGTTTCATTTTTTTTAGGATTTTATCATATGAGGAACATATTCAAATCACACCGAATTTCTTGACTTCCCGCTAGGTCACCCATCTTTAGACTACTCCGGGCTCAGCACGCTTAACTTCTCTATTCTATGTGCATGAGTTATCCCTAACCTATCCAAGTTCTTATTGATATTACTATCATATCAATCCTCTTAAGGCCTATGTGTGCTTGTGTGTGTATGTGCGTATATGTGTGTATATGTGTGTGTATGTATATATATGTGTATATATATTATGTATATATGTATATATGTGTATATGTGTATATATGTCCGCGTATATATGTGTGTATGTGTGTATATATGTATGCATGTGTGCATATATATGTGTGTATATGTACGTATATGTGCATATATATGTGTATATGTGCGTATATGTGTGTGTATGTCCACGTATATGTGCATATATGTGTATGTATGTCCGCGTATATGTGCGTATATGTGTATGTATATGTGCGTATATGTGTGTATATGTGTGTATGTGTGTGTATATGTATGCATGTGTGCATATATATGTGTTTATATGTGCGTATATGTGTGTATATGTGTGCGTATATGTATGTATATATGTGTGTATGTATGCGTATATGTGCATATATGTGTGTGTATGTGTGCCTATATGTGTGTGTATATGTGTATATGTGCGTGTGTGTATGTCTGTATATGTGTGTGTATATATGTGTGTGTATATGTGTGTATATGTGTGTATATATCTGCATGTGTGCTATATGTGTGTATATAACTAATCCAAAAGTTTAATCCAATATAAATTTTGATCTTAAAATAAAAATTTAAAAAAAAATTGAAAATATACAAGTGCAAAAAAGTCTATTTTCCCTTTTGAATTTTGAGATTCTAAAATTTGTCGAAACGACCATAGGTCGTTGAATTCGGATGTAACTTTTCGTGTAGATACTTTTTCATATAAAAAACTTTTTAATCCGACTTCGTATGCAAAAGTTATGGCCGTTTTACCGAGACATAAATTTTTTTTGTAAAAAATATCAAAATTCATTTTTATTATTTTTCTTACTTACTAGATCACATAACATAACTAAATCTGATTTTTTGAATTTTTTTCAAACCTTTTATCATTTTCTCTTATTTTTTAAATGACTAAAAAGGCGACCCACAGGGGGGTGGGACGAGCTAATTCTGTGGCGCACCAGGGCCAGTGCGCCACAGAATTAGGGTAATTCTGTGGCGCACTGGCCCTGGTGCGCCACAGAATGCTCACCAGGGCCAGTGCGCCACAGAATTACCCGAATTCTGTGGCGCACTGATCTTGGTGCGCCACAGAATGCTCTAATTCTGTGGCGCACTAGCCCTGATGCGCCACAGAAATAGAGGAACCAATGATTGGGGCTGATAGGGCGTGGGTCCCACCCTATTTCTGTGGCGCATGGTCTTTTGGTGCGCCATAGAAATGACATATTTCTGTGGCGCACCTGGTTTGGTGCGCCACAGAAATAATTTCTGTGGCGCACTTCTGGCTAGAGCGCCACAGAATTGCATCCCACCTATAAGGGTTTTCCTACTAGTGACAGCATAATCAAAGACAATGGTATGAACTTCACGTCGAAAGAGTTCAAGGACTATTGCAAAGGACTGGGAATAAAATTGAAGTTTGCATCTGTAGCACATCCAAAGACAAACGGACAAGTCGAAAAAGCCAATAGCTTAATATGCAATGGGATAAAAAAGAGGCTGTTAGCACCTCTCGAAAAGGCCAAGCACGCTTGGGTAGATGAGCGACCTCCGTACTCTGGAGTCTACGAACTACACCCAATGCAGCTACTCAAGAAACACCCTTTTTCTTGGTCCATGGCGCGGAAGCTGTGCTTCCAGTTGAAATAACTCATGAAGCACCAAGGATCGCAGCATACGATGAGGCAACTTCCACAGAAGCTTTGCAGGATGATGTAGACGCACTCAATGAGGCAAGAGACGTAGCACTCGCCAAAGCCACTCAGTATCAGCAAAACTTGCGAAATTACCACAGCAGTCGAGTTCATCCACAATCTTTCGCGGTAGGAGATCTAGTTCTACGACTCAAGCAAGATAGCCATCGAAAACTCGAGTCCCCATGGGTGGGACCTTACATCGTGACAGAAGTGATACCAGGAGGAGCTTATCGACTACAAGACAAGAAAACGGGGCAACACGAGTGATGAGGGGTTAACTCGACAAATGTCCTAAATGAAGAACTTAGGATCGGGGAGATAGGGCGTCGGATGAACTCGAAGGTGAAGTTAGTCGAAATAGGTATGCGTCGAAAGTAAACTTGGGTGTTCAACCTGGCTTGCTTTCAATCTAGCCTACACCGTCCCCTCCTGGCCCCTTTATATAGGTGGCCAGGTCTCGAGGATCGGGTAGGGTCCGATACAGATTACAATATCGACATACGGTAGGAACTCGTACTCGACTATCATTACAATTGGGCCTAGCTTAACGGGCCTCAGGGGTACTCAACTAACGGGATCTATTAGCTATACCCTTGTCAGTAGCCCCTGAGATTCTACCAGAATTGTAGATTCGGGTTGAATCTCTAATCTTCAAATCTTTGACTTGATCAATTCTTCGACTTCTTCATATCTTCAAATCTTCGATTCGGTCTTTCGACTTATGTTCATAATAATTTGCTCGCAAGGGGTTTTGATGAACAAGCCTGACAACTCTGACGGATCAAGAGGTCAGTTAACTGCCGGAACAGATACTTGTCACCTACTTTAAATTCAATCCCCTTGGACTTGAATTCGGGATACCGGTCAAACCCACTCTTTTGCCGCATTTAGGACTTACAAAGAATGAATCCCAGTGATTCTCAGGGTACCCAGTGCGTCCACCAGGATTTTCTTCGCGTCGTAGACACGGATACATACCAGCAGAGCGCATCCATGTGCGTATACCATGCCACACAGGACGGATCCCGGGGTCTTACCTTCGTGATAAATCACGGCATTCGAGTTTCGTTGCGATAACGCAACTCGAGAATCTTATGTCGCAGCCAAGTTTTTGACTGATAAAATCAAAGAATTTCGGATTTTAATTTAACTTCTTCGCTCCCGATGGGAGTAATCTCTTTGTATTTCGTCGACTATGTAGTCGAAGTTTGTATGACAATCTTTCTTCATCTGCACTATTGATTATCTCATCCTCTATCGGGTGCGCGCTCAGCGCTCCCGATGGGAGTAGCCCCCGAGGCTATGCTTGAGTACTTGTAATCGAGCATAGGCTCAAAATTTAATTCCTTTTTCCCTGTTGACTTCTCCTGTTTGCAAGCCCCCGAGTTCAAAGCGAGGTCCTTCATATCATGCGACCATACTCTCCTATTTTCATGTTTTCTCCTTTGGTATTATCGTCTACTGTGTGCAGAATTTAACTCCTGTTGTAAAATATGCTTACGGGCCTTGCTTTAGCACAGGGGCCCGATAATACGTGCTTATAAATAAAGCATCTTCTGGCAAAGGTAAAAACCCTAATCAGATTCCTCCTCCGCCGCATCATCTTCTCCCTCCATCTAGGATTTTCCTAACCTTTTCCTTTGACCACATGGCTGATGCAGATGGTTCTCGCATGAACCTTGGCTCTCCGGTGGCACCGCGGGGTTGAGGTCACCCTCGTGGAAGCAAGAACAAGAACAACACAACTCCAGCCACCGCAGGATCTTCATCGGCCGCTCCGGTTAAGCGCCGCCCCGGTCGCCCACCTGGGAGCAAAAATAAGCCCAAGGTGACTGGTGCTGCCCCAGGTCCAAGCGCCCCTACTCCTACTGCTCCCACTGCTCCTCCCAGAATCTTTTCCTTCTTTTGCATTGCTATGGCACAGTGCCGTGAGATTCAGCCTCTGCCGCTGAATTTCACCAAGTTCATGGATGGGCGGGAACTGCGGGAAGCGGTTCTCCGTGAACAGTCTGGCAGTGGGACTCCATACGAGGTGGAGGTTTGGTATGATGGCGACGGCGAGCAGTACTTGAAGGGTGGCTGGTCACAATTTGTAGAAGACCACGACATCCACCAAGGCTTCTTCATGGCCTTCGACTTCCACATTGGCACGTCGAAGTTCGACGTGAAGATCTATGACGGCACCCAGTGCCAGAAGAAGTATGAAGCTGAAGTCCATTTCCATTAGGATCTGCCTTTTATGTAATTTCGTTTGATAATGTCCTTGCTGCTATATTATCTACAATGAATATTCGTACTCTACTTTGATGGTTTTACTAGTACCCTGAAAACAAGTCACTTGTTCTGAGGTATGCTTGAGATATATCGGGTTCTTTGCGAACCAATTGGTATGAAGAATATCGGGTTCTTTTGTGAACCAAATTGTTTGAGTATCTATCGGGTTGTCTGTACAACCTTATAGTGAAAAAGATCTCCAACTCGCGATAAAAATTCCTTTCGTACGACCCGAGGGTTGAAGCCCCCGAGCGGAGAAGTAGAAATACTTGTACAACTTTGTCGAGTTCAACCCAAAGAACCTGACCTATGGCCTCATGTTCTGGGTTCAGAAGGTTAACTCGAGTTTAACGATACCACTAGAGTTGTTTTATGCGTAAAAACGTCGTAGCTACTCTGCGTTCCACGGATTGCTCTCGTCTTTTCCTGTCTTCTTATCTTGTAGTCGATATGCTCCTACTGAAATTACTTCTGTGATGATGTAGGGTCCTACCCAAGGGGACTCCAATTTGCCATGGCTGTCTTGCCTGAGTCGCAAAACTAAGTCTCCCACCACGAAAGATCGTGGACGAACTCGACTACTGTGGTAGTTTCGTAGGCTCTGTTGATACTGCGTGGCTCTTTCTAATGCCTTGTCCCTCGCTTCATCTAGTGCATCGACATCGTTTTGCAGTGCTTCTGTCAATGTTGTCTCGTTGTATGCCATCACTCTTGGGGCCTCGTGTGTAACTTCGACTGGAAGCACGGCTTCTGCGCCATGGACCGGGAAGAAAGGAGTTTCTTGAGTTGCTGTGTTAGGTGTAGTTCTTAGGCTCCAAAGAACGAAGGGCAATTCTTCTACCCAAGCGCTCTTGGCTTTCTCGAGAGGTGCTAGGAGCCTCTTTTTTATCCCACTACATATCAGGCCATTGGCTTTTTCGACTTGCCCGTTTGTTTTCGGGTGCGCCACAGATGCGAATTTGAGCTTGATCCCCAATCCTTCGCAATAGCTCTTAAATTCCTTTGAAGTGAAATTTGTCCCGTTATCTGTGATGATGCTATATGGTACACCAAAACGGAATACTATTGACTTGATGAAGCTGATTGCTGCTGTAGAATCTTGAGTTGTTACCGGGGCCGCTTCCACCCACTTGGTAAATTTATCGACTGCCACTAGCATGTAAACATGCCCTCCTGGCCAGGATTTGTGCAACTTTCCCACCATATCGAGGCCCCATTGCGCAAAGGGCCAAGACAATGGTATTGTTTGTAGCTCTGCTGCTGGTGCATGCGGTCTAGATGCAAATCTTTGACATGCTTCACACTTTCGAACTATATCTTTCGCGTCTTCGATGGCTGTTAGCCAATAGAATCCTGCTCGGAAAGCCTTTGCCGCTATTGCTCTGCTGCTAGCATGATGGCCGCACACTCCGCCGTGTATGTCTTTTAGTATTGTTTGTCCTTCCTGGGGCGTTACACAACGCTGCAAAACGCCGGTAATACTCTTCTTGTATAACTTCCCCTGCAACACGACAAACGTTTTCGATCTTCGAGTTATCCTCTTGGCCTCCACTGCATCTTCTGGTAATTGTTTATTTATCATGTATGCCAGATATGGCTGCATCCATGTTTCTTCTATCATCATGACCTCCTCTGGCTCCGACGTAGCCCCCGAGTCTGCTGCAGTAGTTGGACTTTTTCCACTTTTAATTGATCTTTCTACTATTTCTTCCCAAAATACTCCGGACGGCACGGGTAAGCACTGTGACCCGATATTTGCTAAATTGTCGGCTTCCTCATTACTATTCCTGCTTATATGCGAGACTTCGCATCCATCGAATGTTCCCTCAAGATAATGATATAAATTCTTGTAGGCCATCATGTTATCATTGATTGTGTCACACCTGTTCATAACTTGCTGGACAACAAGGTTGGAATCTCCAAATATTTTTAGGCGAGTTGCTCCACATGCTTTTGCCATCTTCATACCGTGCAACAATGCCTCGTACTCTGCTTCATTATTAGAAGCCTGTGGAAAGCTCATCCTTAAGACGTACTTCAATTTGTCACCATGAGGCGATATCAAAACCACTCCTGCGCCTGCGCCTTGGACTCTCTTAGAACCGTCGAAGTACATTGTCCAAACACTGGATAAGTCTGGTGGTCCCGTGCTTTGCAGCTCCAGCCACTCTGCCGTAAAATCTGGCAAGACTTGCGACTTAATCGCCTTCCTTTTTTCGTACGTGATGTCCATGGGAGATAACTCGATTCCCCACAAAGAGACACGTCCTGTTGCTGAAGGATTATTCAATATGCTTGATAGCGGCGCTTCATTGACCACTATAATTGGGTGCACCGCAAAGTACTGTCGCAGTTTTCGTGCAGTTGTGAAAACACTATATGCATGTTTCTGATAATGCGGGTACCTCTGTTTCGTCGGAGATAATACTTCGCTGATGAAATATACCGGCCTCTGGACGCCGTGGGCTTTTCCTTCTTCGCTTCTTTCGACAACTAATACTGTGCTCACCACCTGATGGGTTGCGGCGATGTAGAGTAGTAGTGGCTCTTTTTCTTTTGGTGCGACCAGTACTGGCGGCGTGGAAAGCACTTTTTTCAACTGTGCCAAAGCTGCGTCTGCTTCTTCCGTCCATTCAAATTTATCATCTGACTTCTTCATAAGTGCATAGAAAGGAAGCGCCTTTTCTCCCAATCGAGCAACGAAACAACTTAAAGCCGCGACGCGCCCTGCAAGTTTCTGTACGTCGTGTAGTTTCGTGGGTTTCCCCATTGTCAAAATTGCTTGAATCTTCTCTGGGTTCGCCTCTATTCCTCATGCTGATACCAGGAACCCTAAAAGTTGTCCTGCTGATACGCCGAAGGAACACTTTGTCGGGTTAAGCTTAAGCTTGTACCTGCTCAGGTTGTCAAAGGTTTCTGCCAAGTCGCTGATCAGAGATTTCTCCTCTCTTATGGTGATGACTACATCATCAATGTAGACTTGGATGTTGCGCCCTATTTGGCTTCCAAGGCAATTTTGCATCATCCTTTGATAAGTTGCTCCTGCATTTTTTAGCCCGAACGGCATCACTTGGTAGCAAAACACTCCGTATGGTGTGATGAAGGCCATTTTTTCTTCGTCTTCTTTCTTCAATTTGATCTGATTGTAACCAGAATATGCGTCCAAAAATGAAAGCCTCGCGCATCCCGCTGTTGAATCAATTATCTGATCGATGCGGGGTAGAGGGAAGGGATCCTTTGGACAATGCTTATTGAGAGATGTGTAGTCGACACATACTCTTTGTACGTCTGTGTTCTTCTTGGGTACTATGACTGGGTTCGACACCCAACTCGAAGTTTTGATTTCTCTGATAAATCCGGCATTTTCTAGCCTGTGCAACTCTGATGCTATCGCCTTCCTTTTAGGTTCATCAAATCGTCGCAATGGCTGCTTGACTGGCTTTGCTTTGGGATCTACATTTAATGCATGCTCGACGAGTTCCCTAGGAACCCCTGGCATGTCTGATGGACACGAGGCGAAGATTTCCCAGCGCTCACGGAGGAACTCGACGAGCGCGCTTTACTATGCGGGATCCAAGTTCACCGCAATTGATGTCGTCTTGTTTGCATCTGTAGGGTGGACCTGGATTTTCTTCGAGTCCTGAGTTGTGTCGAAAGCCTGATCTGGCAGGGATCGTCCAACGTCGGGTAGCACATTATGATCCGTTTCTCCTTTTAACCTCTCATATTCCGCTGTCATGCCGAAGGTTTGCGCCATCCTATTAAATTCTCTGTCACATGTGTTGGCTACTTCAAAGCTCCCTTGTACTGTGATTGTTCCTTTGGGTCCTGGAATTTTTAGCGTAAGATACGCATAGTGTGGTACTGCCATGAATTTTGCAAATATTGGGCGCCCCAGGATTGCATGGTATTGTGACGGCCAGTCCATAACTTCGAATTCCAGCTTCTCTCTTCGGTAGTTGCCGCTACTGCCAAAGCAGACATCGAGTTCTATTCTTCCCAAAGGGTAGTTTGCGGCTCCTGGTACTATTCCGTGGAAGGAGCAATCTGTTGTCTTCAGACTCGACAGCGAGATGCACATTGCCTTTAAGGTTCTAGCATATATTAAGTTTATGCCACTCCCTGCATCCATGAATACTCTTCCGATGTCGTATCCTCCTATTTGCGCCTTTAAAACCATAGGCGAGTGGCCTAGCCTGGGAACTTTTCTCGGGTGGTGTGCTCTACTGAACTTAACTAGTTGTTCTGACCACCGTAGGTACTCAGTTGTAGCTGGTGGTGATGATATTGCTAGGTTTACTTGCCTGGATATGCTCTTTCGCTCTTTCTTTGACTTGAGCACCGGTTGAATCATGGCTGATATGTAAACTTTTGACTCTAGGTGCCTTGCTAGCCTTTGCATTTGATATCCTTGACTTCTGTGTTTTTCTCCTTGCCTCCCTCCTTGGCTTGAGCCCATGGCGCTTTGCAGCCTTAGGAATGTTCTGCAATCCTTCATCTGGTGGTTTGAGACCGTTTTCCCGTCGAGATATGCGTAGTGGATTCAACAAGGTCCGTATAGCATATCTTCGGCCGAAGGACCGGAGTATCTCGATTTTTCTACTCCTTTTGCCTGAAACCTCCTATTTTCATATCCTTCCTCTTCTTCTAATATGTAGCCCGCGGCTACCTGATTTCGCCTTCCTTGGTTATCCCTGCTGCGGTGTCGTCTCCTCTGTCTACTTATTCTGTCGACTTCTGGTGAACGACCTCTTTTGTTGTTATACGCGTCCTCTCCATCAGCGAATTTGTTGGCTTGTTCCATTAGCTCGGCTACTGTCGTAGGTCTTGTTCTTCCTATTTCTTCCACGAGATCTGAGCGACGAAGTCCGGCCGTAAAGGCGTCTATTGCTCATTCGTCGGAGACGTCCTCTGCTGAGTTTTTGATTATACTCCAGCGTTGTATATAAGAACATAGCGTTTCACCTTTCCCTTGCACGCATGCCTTAACTTCCTCCAGTGATGCTGGGCGCTTGTAGGTTGAACGAAAATTTCTTGCGAATTGACTTTCGAGTTCCCCCCAACTTCTGATGGATTCGTTGGGTAGGGTATTCAACCAGGACCGTGCTGCGCCGGTGAGGTGTAGCTGCAAACTTTGCATTGCAGTCGCCTTTGTTCCCCCTAATATCTGTACTGCCTGCAGATAGTCTGACAACCATAGGGTAGGTTCTTGTGATCCGTCATACTTATGCTGGTCGTGTGGCAGTTTGAATCCTTTGGGTACCCGCGTTTTGCGAACCCTGCGGGTAAAGCATAACGCACCCATCTCTTTATCGTCGTCTTCATAATTCTCTTCCCTCCAAGCATGACGCGATTTGTTTACTCGAGTTTGCGCTATTATATTTCTTGCGTCCTCTTTCCTCTTCTGTTGCCTTCCCTCTTCTGATGACTCGCTGTATTCGTTATCTGTGAAGTTGTATCTGAACTTCTCCTTTTGATTTTCCTTGCAGCTTGTCGACTTTATCTCTGGGCCTTTTTCCCTGATCTTGCTATCCACTATTCCAAGGCTTCGTATCGCGGCTCGGTGCATATCTTCTCGCGGGTCCCCAGGTTCTGGCCTTGTAGTTAGTAAATACGCTTGTGCTGCTACCAATGCTGCTTCTGGCGTTTCTTACATGAAGTCGTCTTCCTCCTCTTATAGCTGTGGGGTAGGGCTTCTTGAGTACCTTTCTTCTCTGCTGCGCGCCGTCGCCCCTCTATTGTGCTTTGGGTCTCCATGCCTTTCTCTGCTGTACTCTGAATCTTCACTATAGTCTCCCCAGTACTCCTCCCTTGATATACTGTTATTGTCTTGAAAGACCATGTCTCTTTCCTCCCTTAGTTTCTTCCTGTGTTGGTATAATGCATACTGATATCCCATTAGAACTTCTCTTCTCGACCCTTCGGGTACTTCCGTACCATGATTGATAGCTGATTTGATCATTCTCCATTCGCCAGCCGAAACGTGGACTTTCTCCTTTTCCTTTTTGTTGTGTTCTTTCATTTTGTCGACTTGCCTGTCGACCTTTTTACTTCCTTCGCTGTTGTTTTCTTCTTCTGCTTTGGTGATAATAACACATAACTGATGTACTTTGGAGACGCCGCTGCTTCCCACGGCGAAGTCCTTTGCGTTGTTGTGCGTCTGGCATGCTCTTTCTTCTGAGTCGAAATTTTCCCGAATTTTGTCGCCTTCTGCGATTGGTGCTTTGTCGAAGCTGACCGGTGAGTTTACCTCGCTGGAAGAGTCTTCTGATGATTCCCATGTTTCCTCTGTTTTGGGCTTGTTTGCCGACGGATCTGATTTCGTCGAATCCGAGAGGCGGGATGAACCCGATGGCCCGATAATGATGCTCAAACTTCCAATGGTTAACTCCATCTCTTGACTTCTGTTGAGTTCTGAACTGCTGTTGGCTAAAAGCGAAAAAGCCGTCGAATTCATGATTCCAACGCCCCGGTCCCCACGGTCGGCGCCAATTGACGAGGGGTTAACTCAACAAATGTCCTAAATGAAGGACTTAGGATCGGGGAGATAGGGCGTCGGATGAACTCGAAGGTGAAGTTAGTCGAAATAGGTATGCGTCGAAAGTAAACTTGGGTGTTCAACCTGGCTTGCTTTCAATCTGGCCTACACCGTCCCCTCCTGGCCCCTTTATATAGGTGGCCAGGTCTCGAGGATCGGGTAGGGTCCGATACAGATTACAATATCGACATACGGTAGGAACTCGTACTCGACTATCATTACAATTGGGCCTAGCTTAACGGGCCTCAGGGGTACTCAACTAACGGGATCTATTAGCTATACCCTTGTCAACGAGAGTAACCCGTGGAATGCAGAGCAACTGCGACGATTCTACGCATAGGCAAAATATGGAGACTACGGAGTTTTTTTGAGTTATGACCCTCTGGATCCAGAACATGAGGCCATAGGTCAGGTTCATTGGGTCAAATCGATAATATGTGTAAACATCTTACTTTACACTCGGGGGCTAAGACCCTCGAGTCGTACGAAATAATATTATTAACAAGTTCTTGATTATCTACGATATACTGTATGGTTGATTGATGACCCACAAGTATAGGGGGTGTATCGTAGTACTTTCAATAAATAAGAGTGTCGAACCCAACGAGGAGCAGAAGGTGTTGATGAGTGGTTTTGATCAAGGATTCACTGTAAATACTAGCAAACAGGTTTTCAGGGATATTTGGTAATACGAGTAAATAAAGTGCGAGTAAATAAAAGACAGTAGTAACAATTGCAGCAAGTGGCCCCATCCTTTCTTCAGCAAAGGACAAGCCGGTTGTGTAACTTATAATAACCAAACGTTCTCGAGGACACACGGGAGTTTCTGTCAAGAGCTTTCGTTTCATAAAGCCAATAGTCTTTATTGGTTTGATAGGTGTTATGGGGGTGAACCTGTGCTAGCGCACTACCCTTACTAGGATAAATACACACTTGTGATTATACCCTCCTGCAAGCATCCACAAATACAAGAAAGTAATTAAGATAAATCTAACCACAGCCTTAAACTCTAAGATTCTACGCTCCCTGGTGCAACGGTTTCCCAACGGAGGTTTAGGTTTCTGTCACTCCAGCAACCCCACAATTGGTAGCCAAATACACAATGCATCTCACTAGGCCCATGAATGGTGAAGTATCATGTAGTCGATGTTCACATGACACCACTAGTGAAATAGCACCACAACAATATCAAACCATTAAATATTTCTCAACAATAATTCACTACTAACATCTTGACTTCTCCCATGTCCTCAAGAACTAAACGAACTACTCACAAGACATCATATGGATCATGATCAGAGGTGAAATAATGGTAAATAACAATCTGAACATAAACCTTAATTCAACGGTTCCGCTCAATAGCATCAACTACAAGAGTAATCAACACCGGGAAAGTTTCCCCTAAGAATTTAACAAGATCCAACTCAAGATGTTACAGCGGGATGGCGTGGTGATGGTGGAGATGAAGGTGCTGGTGATGGAGATGATGATAATGATCCCGATGAAGTCCGATGCGATGGTGATGACGATGGCGACGATCTCCCCTCTCCGGGAAGGAATTTCCCCGGCAGATTTCTGCCTGCCGGAGAGCTTTTCTCTCTCTGGTGTTTTCCGCCCCGCAGAGGCGGCGGTGTCTAACTCTGAGCCCCCCTTGACTTAGGTTTTCAGGGATGATGAAGTACGCGAAGGGGCGAGACCAGAAGTGGGCCAGGGTGGCCTCACACAGGGCTGGCGCGGCCAGGGGTCAGGCTGCGCCACCCTAGCGTGAGGGCCCCTCCTGGCTCCTCTCGACTCCTCCTTCTGGCTTCCTGAGTCTTCTGGGAAAATATAATTTCCTGGTATTTTTCTGGAATTTTCCTGATCTTCAAAATATGGTCCCTTGATGGTCCTTTTTCCAGCAGAATCCTGACTCCGGCAGCAAATCCTCCAATGATCATCAAACATGTGAAAACAAGGGAAATAACATAAGTATCAACTCTAAATGTGAAATATATCAATGAATAACAGTAAATTATGATACAAAATAGTGATGCAAAATGGACGTATCAACCCCCCAAGCTTAGACCTCGCTTGTCCCCAAGCGAAAACTAAACTCGGTAAACATGACCACAGATTTATGGAGTGAAGTGTCGATAATCAAAATACGGACAAGAAGCATCACATTTACCAAGACACAAATTATAATAGACAGCAACTTCCCTTTATAAGATATAGACTTGCAATAGGTAAAAGGGAATCACATGTAAAGATGCACAAGGTAAACTATAATTGGCAATGGCAAACCTTAGTTCTTGGTCAAAGAATGATGAACAAGCTATTCTTTTCTTTTAAACGGAGCCTTTTCAAAACAGAGCTAATATAGCAAAGACCATATGCTCAACAAAATAAACTTTTGCATTCATAGAAAGCTTTCAAAGATATATTCCTTCAGACAAAAGCATTGTACAAAACAAGGAAGATAGTAAACATGATTAAACGAATCAATATATGGATGAGTGAAACATAACAACTCAAATGCTTGCTTGAGATAGAGGGGAAAAGGTTGACTCAACATAAAAGTAAAAGATAGGCCCTTCGCAGAGGGAAGCAGGGATTAAACATGTGCTAGAGCTTTTCATTTGTAAAACAGAGGTAAAAATTATTTTGAGAGGTGGTTGCTTTTGTCAACGACTAGCAACGGAGTTCTTGATATCTTCCATACTAAACAAGTGAGAGCGGTTTCGAGATGTTTGATTAATTGGCACATTGGTGCTCTTTTATAGCTTTGCACTCCTCCCCACCTTTTTTCCTTTCTCAAACCATGGCTAACCGATTCCATCGGGTGCCGACCAACTTTCACATACCATGGAGGAGTGCCTTTCTTTTTCTTTTCTTTTCGAGATTATAATGGTCTGACCAGCTCCCTTGCAAAATTAATGACAAGTAGATGAAGCTGCCTAGTCGAGGGGTACTTAATTTAGTATGGAAGATAACAAACCCATCCACTACGTTCTCATGAGCTAAAAACAGTGGCACAAAATGAGAAGTGTTTGAAGGTTTTTGAAAGGTAGCACATGAAAATTTACTTGGGATGGCTTGAGATACCATGCATAGGAATTTATATTGGACTCTTTGGAAGTGACTTGGCTTTGGGATTTGGATGCACGAGAAGTATTTCCTCTCAGTACAGGTCTTTGGCTAGCAAGGCTGGGTAGCAAGCATAAGAGTTGCATGAAACAGACAAACATACATATAATAAGAACAATCATGCAAACTCCCTTGAAGGTACAACGATTTTGACTTTAGGAATAACAATGCTTATAAGCCAAACATGAAGGATAAACTGAAGTGATGTAACTACAAGCACTTCTTTATTCTTTTCTACTCAAACCTCAAGGTAAAGTTGCTACTGACCAAGCTAGGTTTGCCAAAACCAACTAAAATTACTCATGCTCCCAAAGTGATACCAATACCAATCAACAAGACTAGTCATACAAGAGAGATTGCAAACTAACATAAAGTGTGCGAAAAGTAAACGATAAAACTTCTCATTAATATTTTATTACCTCAACTCACACCAAGGGATACATAGATAACCAACTAAGGAGGATACTTCCAAACTGCAAACTATTCTATAAGATAACTTCTCTATTCATGATATGACTCTACTTGAAAAGTAAATGAGCAAAAGGTAATGATGTGATACCGCGGCACTCCCCCAAGCTTGGAACAAGCCAAGGGGATGCCTATACGGATGACGAATTACTCCTTGGGTGGTATTGGTAGCAGCCTTGGATTAATGAAGTATTCCAGCATTCTGCGAAGCCTGATATTCTCTTCTTGAAGCATCTCTACCTCCCTCTTCAAGGCTCGATATTGAGTGCAAAACTCATTGGTGACCAGCATTCCCTCTTCTATCACGGGCATGGAGTTAAGATCCAAAACATGATATGTTGGTCCCTGCAGATCATGAGAAAAGATACGTCTAGCTTTCGTTGGTCCTTCAAAAGCGGGATTTTTCGGCCTTGCTCTTCCAGCACCTTGTTCCTCCTTCCACTTTTGGCCTAGGTGAACAAATTCCCAGGGTCTTTTGCCTTTGTCGTTGCTTGAAGAGGCCATGGCTCCCCCAAGCTTAAGATCAACTCCTGACAGAAACAGCTCGAAACAAAACATGACGAGAAAACGATATACAGACCTCGGGGACTCTGGGGGGTTAAATAGGCGAAAATTATACATCGAAACGAAATCACAGGAGGAAACCGGGACAGAAACGAGTTCCGGGGTGCTCTCACACCTGGGTGGCGCGGCCAGGGGTGGGCCCGCGGCACCTATGTGTGAGAAGCACACGGACTCCTTTTCCTGCCCATTTTCGTCTCGTGATTTTTCATATTTAGTAAAAATAGCAAAAATATTAAAGTAAGAGCTTTTCGCAAAACTTCTCTGACTAGAACTGTTACCTATTCAAAAGTGAACTCTGCAGGTACCTGCAATTTGTCTTGGATGAATTCTTCCAGAGAAACTGTTTCAATAACATCAACATCTTCATTATAAGAATCTCCAGAAATATAATTTTTGAGTCTTTGCCCATTCACCACTTGTGTAGAGTCATCTTTCAATGAAGCAATCTTAATAGCACCTGAGCGGTACACTTCCACAATAACATATGGTCCTTCCCATTTAGAGAGTAATTTTCCTGCAAAAAATCTGAGACGAGACCTATACAATAGAACTTTCTCACCAACATGAAACTCTCTCATAAGAATCCTCTTATCATGCCATTGCTTGACTTTCTCTTTAAAAAGCCTGGCATTCTCATACGCTTCGTTTCTCCACTCATCTAGAGAACTCAAATCTAATAACCTTTTCTTACCGGCTAGCTTAAAATCTATATTAAGCTCTCTCACGGCCCAAAAAGCTTTGTGTTCTAATCTAAGGGCAAGTGACACGCTTTTCCATAAACCATCTTATAAGGTGACATACCCATGGGGTTCTTATAAGCAGTTCTATAATCCCATAAAGCATCGTTTAACTTACTAGCCCTGTTTTTCCTAGATCTATTGACAGTCTTCTGCAATATAGACTTGATTTCTCTATTAGAAAGCTCTACCTGCCCACTAGTTTGGGGATGATAAGCAGAAGCAATTCTATGATTAACATCATATTTAGCAAGAGTTTTTCTAAAACCACCGTGAATAAAATGAGAACCTCCGTCAGTCATAAGATATCTAGGCACACCAAACCTAGGAAAAATAACATCCTTAAGCATTTTTAACGAAGTCTCACCATCGGCACTCTTTGTAGGTATGGCTTCTACCCATTTAGTAACATAATCAACAGCAACAAGTATATGGGTATAGCCTTTTGAAGGAGGAAAAGGACCCATAAATTCAAATCCCCAACAATCAAATGGTTCAATAACAAGAGTGTAACTCATAGGCATTTCATTGCGTCTAGAAATATTACCAACTCTTTGACATTCATCGCAAGATAAAACATGCCTCCTGGCATCTTTAAAGAGAGTTGGCCAATAAAAACCTGATTGTAGAACCTTTTGCGCGGTTCTATCTCCAGCATGATGCCCTCCATAGGCGCTGCTATGGCATTTTCTTAATATCTCTTGTTGCTCATATTCTGGTACGCATCTTCTCATAATACCATCAACTCCTTCTTTATATAAGTGTGGGTCATCCCAAAAATAATGCCTCAAATCATAAAAGAATTTTCTTCTTTGCTGAGCTGTAAAAGTTGGAGGCAAATACTTGGAAACAATAAAGTTAGCATAATCAGCATACCAAGGAAGGTCTCGCGAAGTTACATTTATTGCAGCCAACTGTTCATTTGGAAAACTATCATTAACATGAATAGGATCAAAAGAAATGTTTTCCAATCTAGACAAGTTGTCAGCCACAGGATTTTCAGCACCTTTCCTATCTACGATATGCAAATCAAACTCTTGTAAAAGCAACACCCATCTAATAAGCCTAGGCTTAGCATCTTTCTTAGTCATAAGATATCTAATAGCAGCGTGATCAGTATGAATAGTAACTTTAGAATCAACAATGTAAGATCTAAACTTATCACATGCAAAAACAACAGCGAGAAACTCTTTCTCGGTTGTAGCATAATTCTTCTGAGCAGCATCAAGAGTCTTACTAGCATAATGAATAACATTCAACTTATTATCTACGCGCTGTCCAAGAACAGCACCAACAACAAAATCACTAGCATCACACATAATTTCAAAAGGTAAATTCCAATCAGGTGGTTGAACAATAGGAGAAGTAGTTAAAGCCTTCTTAAGAGTTTCAAAAGCTTCCTTACAATCATCATCAAAGACAAATGGTACATCTTTTTGAAGAAGATTAGTAAGAGGCTTTGAAATCTTGGAGAAATCTTTAATAAACCTCCTATAGAAACCAGCATGACCAAGAATACTACGAATACCTTTAACATCTCTGGGACAGGGCATTTTCTCAATTGCCTCCACTTTTGCTCTGTCAACTTCAATACCTCTTTCAGAAATTTTATGTCCAAGGACAATTCCTTCATTCACCATAAAGTGGCATTTCTCCCAATTAAGAACAAGGTTAGTTTCTTCGCACCTCTGCAAAACTTTATCAAGGTTGTGCAAACAATTATCAAAAGAAGTTCCATAGACGGAAAAATCGTCCATGAAGACCTCCACAATTTCTTCACAAAAGCCATGAAAAATAGCAGGCATGCATCTTTGAAAAGTAGCAGGAGCATTGCATAAACCAAACGGCATACGTCTATAAGCATAAGTTCCATAAGGACAAGTAAAAGTGGTTTTCTCTTGATCTTCCTTTTTAACAGCAATTTGAGAAAAACCAGAATAACCATCGAGGAAACAAAAATGAGTCTTCTTAGACAACCTTTCTAACATCTGATCTATGAACGGTAAAGGGTAATGATCTTTCTTAGTAACTTTGTTTACCTTCCTATAATCAATGCACATCCTATAACCAACTACTACCCTTTGAGGAATAAGCTCGTTATTCTCATTAGGCACAACAGTCATACCTCCTTTCTTAGGAACACAATGGACAGGACTAACCCATCTACTATCAGCAATAGGATAAATAATACCAGCATCAAGGAGCTTTAATACCTCATTTCTTACCACATCCTTCATCTTGGGAATTAGGCGGCGTTGATGCTCCATGACTGGCTTCGCGTCTTTCTCCATATTAATGGCATGCTGACATAAAGTGGGAGAAATCCCCTTTAAATCATCAAGAGTATATCCCATAGCTCCTCGGTGTTTCCTCAATATCTCCAATAATCTTTCTTCTTCCTTTCCTGAAAGTTTAGAGCTAATAATAACAGGATATATTTTCTTATCATCTATATAAGCATATTTAAGATTATCAGGCAAAGGCTTTAATTCGAACATAGGATCTTCCTTAGGCGGCAAAGTGGTACCAAGATCCTCCACAGGTAGATTATGCTTGATTAATGGTGGTTGACGAAGAAGAATGTCGTCAATCTCTTCTCTTTCCTTGCTGAAAACATCACTTTCGTGATCTTCCATGAATTGCTGCAAGGCATTATCAGGAGCAAGAGCAATAGAAGCAAGCTGTTCAACTCGAAAATTTTCATTAGGCGTGTCATTTTCAAAAGAAGTCTTAGCAAACTTGGAAAAGTTAAACTCATAAGACTCTCCATTGAACTTAGTAAAAAAATTCTCCTTCTTACAATCTATCACGGCGCCACAAGTGTTCAAAAATGGTCTACCAAAAATAATAGGACAAATTTTACTAGCCTCCTTACCAAGTACTAGAAATTCAGTAGGGTATTTAGTCTTACCGCAAAGAACTTCCACATCTCGAACAATACCAAGAGGCCAAACAGTTTCTCTGTTAGCAAGCTGAACAACCACATCAATATCTTCAAGTTCACAAGCGCCAATCTCATGCATAATTTCTTTGTAAAGCTCTAAAGGAATAGCACTTGCACTAGCACCAATATCACATAAACCATAATAGCAATGATCTCCAATCCTGACAGAAATAACAGGAACACTTGTTTTCCTATGCTTTTTAGGATGTGAGAGAATGTTAGAAGCATCTTCACAAAAAATAATATATTCATCCCCTACATCTTTAGTAACAAGATCCTTCAATATAGCTACAGGAGACTTAATAGTAATTTGCTCATCAGGTTCTGGAGCTTTCTTAGTACTTTTATTAGACACACTTACCAAAGTAGAATACTTCTTTACCTTAGCAGGGAAAGGTGTCTTCTCAAAATAAGGTTCAGGCACAATGCTATAAACAGTACAAACTTCAGTAGCTGCAGCAGGTATATGACTAATAGAGTCTTTATAAGGCGCATGATATTTGTTCCAATCTTTCTTTGGAACATCAAGATAAGAGGCAAAGGCCTTAAGACAATTAGCAAGTATTTGTGAATCAAGACCATAAGCAGTGCTAACACTATGAAAGTCATCGGTTCCCATAAAAGATTTAATGCATTCATAATCATAGTTTATACCCGACTTCCTACCTTTGTCGTTTTCCCAACCTTTAGCATTCTCTTGTATATGGTCAAGAAGTTTCCACTTAGCATCTTCTTTCATATGAGTAAATGATCCAAAGCAAGAAGCATCCAAATAATCCTTATCAGGAAGAGTAAGTCACGCATAAAAATTATCAATAACAATATTATTGGGGAGCTCATGAATGGGGCATTTGAGCATTAGTAACTTCAATCTCCCCCACGCTTGGGCAATACTTTCTCCATCATGAGGCCAAAAATTATATATCCGGTTACGGTCTTTATGAATTTCACTTGGAGGATAAAACTTGGAATAAAAGAGGGGTACAATATCCTCCCATGCCATAGATGGACCATCTTGGAGTTGTCGATACCACTCTTCAGCTCTGCCTTTCAATGATAAAGAGAATAATTTCTTCTTGACCTGGCTTGCTGAAATACCTGCACATCTGAACAACTCGCAAAATTCATGTATAAATAATAAGTGATCACCCAGATGGACAGTTCCATCACCTGAATAGCTGTTATCCATAATACGCCCAACAATTTTCATAGGTATTTTAAAAGGATCAATTTTAGCAGGTGGTGGCGGTGGTGGTTCATCCACATGTGCAGCAGTAATAGTAGATGTGTTTCCAAATAGGAAACCAAATGGAGAGTTCTCCATTGCAGAGTAAAATAAAAATAAAAGACAAAATAAAAACAATACTCACAGTGACGGTTACCTTTACCAATTCCACTCTTCAATAGCGCTACACTCCCCGGCAACGGCGCCAGAAAATAGTCTTGATGACCCACAAGTATAGGGGGTGTATCGTAGTACTTTCGATAAATAAGAGTGTCGAACCCAACGAGGAGCAGAAGGTGTTGATGAGTGGTTTTGATCAAGGATTCACTGTAAATACTAGCAAACAGGTTTTCAGGGGTATTTGGTAATACGAGTAAATAAAGTGCGAGTAAATAAAAGACAGTAGTAACAATTGCAGCAAGTGGCCCAATCCTTTCTTCAGCAAAGGACAAGCTGGTTGTGTAACTTATAATAACCAAACGTTCTCGAGGACACACGGGAGTTTCTGTCAAGAGCTTTCGCTTCATAAAGCCAATAGTCTTTATTGGTTTGATAGGTGTTATGGGGGTGAACCTGTGCTAGCGCACTACCCTTACTAGGATAAATACACACTTGTGATTATACCCTCCTGCAAGCATCCGCAAATACAAGAAAGTAATTAAGATAAATCTAACCACAGCCTTAAACTCTATGATCCTACGCTCCCTGGTGCAATGGTTTCCCAACGGAGGTTTAGGTTTCTGTCACTCCAGCAACCCCACAATTGGTATCCAAATACACAATGCATCTCACTAGGCCCATGAATGGTGAAGTATCTTGTAGTCGACATTCACATGACACCACTAGTGAAATAGCACCACAACAATATCAAACCATTAAATATTTCTCAACAATAATTCACTACTAACATCTTGACTTCTCCCATGTCCTCAAGAACTAAACGAACTACTCACAAGACATCATATGGATCATGATTAGAGGTGAAATAATGGTAAATAACAATCTGAACATAAACCTTAATTCAACGGTTCCACTCAATAGCATCAACTACAAGAGTAATCAACACCGGGAAAGTTTCCCCTAAGAATTTAACAAGATCCAACTCAAGATGTTACAGCGGGATGGCGTGGTGATGGTGGAGATGAAGGTGCTGGTGATGGAGATGATGATGATGATCCCGATGAAGTCCGGTGCGATGGTGATGACGATGGCGACGATCTCCCCTCTTCGGGAAGGAATTTCCCCGGTAGATTTTTGCCTGCCGGAGAGCTTTTCTCTCTCTGGTTTTCTGCCCCGCAGAGGCGGCGGTGTCTAACTCTGAGCCCCCATTGACTTAGGTTTTCAGGGATGATGAAGTACGCGAAGGGGCGAGACCAGAAGTGGGCCAGGGTGGCCTCACACAGGGCTGGTGCGGCCAGGGGTCAGGCCGCGCCACCCTAGCGTGAGGGCCCCTCCTGGCTCCTCTCGACTCCTCCTTCTGGCTTCCTGAGTCTTCTGGGAAAATATAATTTCCTGGTATTTTTCTAGAATTTCCCGATCTTCAAAATATGGTCCCTTGATGGTCCTTTTTCCAGCAGAATCCTGACTCCGGCAGCAAATCCTCCAATGATCATCAAACATGTGAAAACAAGGGAAATAACATAAGTATCAACTCTAAATGTCAAATATATCAATGAATAACAGTAAATTATGATACAAAATAGTGATGCAAAA